>JAWUZG010000104.1:555000-862500 GCA_036785705.1 Acanthornis magna | reverse complement strand
AAGCCCCCAGCTCAGCCCTGGACCCCTGGTCTTGCAGGGGCTCTGCAAACGTGCCAGGGGATGGATGGTAATCAGCGAGGGTTAAATTGGGGCGAGCATCTCCGATCGGGGGGGAAAGGGGGCATGGAGCGAGGGGGATCCATGGGATGCTGCCAGCAGTGCAGGGAGGATGTGGGAGATGCACCAACACAGCCCTGAGCCTTGAGTTCTGGCAGAGGGGGGAGCCCCTCACCCCAGTGCTGGCGGTGCAAACCCCCATTTCAAGTGAAAAACCCACAGGGAAAGCCCCACGGTGCCTTTAGAGGAGGAACTTTTGTTGCTTTGGGAAATGAGTCTCCTACCGTGTCCCCACTCCCCCATGCCACCGGCACTGCTCTCGGTGCTGCTGCTCCCCGGGACAGCACCGGGACGCTCAGCATCCTTCCACCCTGCCCTGGAAAAACTGCCCCGACTCCTTTATTTTTTATTCCCCTTTTTTTCTCACACTTGAAAAGCAGAATTGCAGCCAGGCTGTGTCCTCCCGGGATGAATCACCACAGCCGAGGAGTCCAAGAAGGGAAAACAACTGAATTCCCGTGCACTGGGGCTGAAGCTGCCCTCATTCTCATCCTCCTCATCCTCCTTATGCTCCTCATCCTCCTCTTCCTCCCCATCCCGGAGGCGGTGGTGCTGCCGGGTTTCTCCATGAGAGCATCCCTGACCAAATCAATGCTCCTCTGTGAGCTGGGAGCCTGGGAAAAACCACGGCCGAGGGAAAAGCAAACATCTCCAGCCCCGGGCCTGCAAATAAACACGGGAATATTATTAGTAACCGAAGCAGGGCTGAATCAGAGCTGCTGATTTATGCTCTTATTTCCTTTCAAGAAGTTGCTCTTTGGAGAACTGCTCGGACTTTCCTTACCCGTGGGAGAGCAGGGAGAGGCTGGGCAGGGAGGGAATGCAGCCCCGGATGTGATTCCGTGCGGCGTCGGGCAGGCTCCGGCACAGCTCCTCTTCTGTGCCACAGGTCCTCCTGTTCCCGTGGGAGTGCCTTCCCCAGGACCTGGTGGCCCCAGGGATGAGCTGACATTCAGAGAGGAGAGGCTGGAAGCAGGGAGGGAGTGACTGGCAGCCAGGGATGAGGTGACACACCTGGAAAAGGAGGTGACCTGCGCTCAGGGATGGAGGCGATTGGCACCCAGGGATGGCAGTGACTGATGCCCAGGGATGGAGGCGATTGGCACCCAGGGATGGGCTGACATGCCCCAAAAAGGTGACTGGCACCATGGAACGGAGCTGATTGCACCCAGGGATGGCCATGGCTGATCCTCTCCGTGGTGGCTGCCATCCCCATCCGTGTGGCACATGGCGTGGGACGTAGGGCAGAGCATCGCTGATCCCAAGGGAAAGGCCGGTCGAGTTTGAAAGCCCTACAAAACCAAATCAAACCTCCTGCTTTAATACATCTCAAGAGGACAGAATGTGATTTTTTCCCCAAGTGATTTCCTGCCAGAGGCTGAGTGATTGAGGAAATACGGGGTTGGATGGAAGAGCATCATCCTGTTTTGGAAGATGGTGCCAGGCAGGGCTTTTCTGGCTGCATGAGGAGTTTTTACATGCCAGGATGATGCTGTTTGTTGCAGAGGTGTTTGCTCACTACATTGGGATGGATGGAATCAGGTCCAGTTTATTTCCAAGCCTTTTTTCCCCCAGGGTTTTGGTAGATATAGAGCTGTGGATGTGTTAAAATGGTTAAACTTGGGAATTCACCATGCACTGTCCCCGTGGACCAGTGGCTCCCACTATGTCCCAGCTCCCTCTAGTGGGATCTACCCTGGGAACAAGCGTACAGGGAAAGAAAAGGTGCAGAAATTCCGGATTCTTTCAAACTAGGAATGGTGGTTTCAAGGAGGTGCCAAGGTTCAGGTAGCTCCTAGCACAACCCTACTATGGCACCCTAGAGAATCTGCCATCAGGAGCTGGCAGCAGGAAGAGCTGTGATGAGGGAAAAACAACTTGTATTTATTTACTCTTACAATTTTGGTGTGTTTCGGAAGGGTGGGAATAATTTTGCTTGAGGTGATACCTAAGAATTTCTAGTTTTTACTCTTCATGTATCTGTAACTTGGTGTAGTATAAAAACCCTAAACCTCTGTTCCCAGCACTTTTAGCCAAAACAGTTTCCTCTGAATGGAAATCCAAGGACACAATCATTGCCCCAGAGCCCCAAAATATGTAAACAACAGTGAGTTGTGGGGAGCAGGCCTGGGGTGGTTAACATCATCGCCTGAGGGTGGGATTGGAGAATTAAGGACCAATATGCTAATGAGACAGAACCTATAAGAGGTGAGGAGCTCATGACCCGGTGTCCATTTTTGGGTGTAGCCCCCATTTTGAGGGGCTTTGCTTGCCCTGAGTGTATCTCGAAGGCCTTTAGTAAATTTGTCTGCTTTTTATTCTCCTAATTTTGTCTTAGCCTCTATTTCAGGTGGCCTGTTTTAGGTATCACAGGCAGGGTTAGCTCCTCCTTCAGCAGCTGCAGGAAGGATCCGAGCAGCAAATCTCACTCCCAAAGTGGTCTAAACTGCTTCGTTTTCCCCCTAAATCTGGCTGGTTTTGCCTCAAAACAAGGTCTGGCAGGCAAAATCCCTGCTGCAGGTCACTCGGAGCCTGGCTGAGCCCTGGCACAACTCACTGCACCGGTGAAAGAGAGAAGCACCGAGTGCTGTGGGTGTGGGAAGGGAATTTTGGGATGATCTCTGGGGATACGGAGATCCTCCTTCCCATGGGATGTGATTTTGGCATCCCAGCCGGGTGGTGACACCACAGGGAACACCCTCCCACTCCAAATGAGTTCCCAGGATTTGGGGGGAGTCCTCCGAGAGGCTGCAGACATCATCATTCCATGCACTGATGTGTGCACGGCCTCAGCCCAGGCTCAAGGGCCAGAAGTTGTGTGGTGGCTGTGATTCCTCGTGGAATGCACATTCCTACTCTCCCTTTGGCCTTTGTTTGTTTAAAAAATGGATGTTTTAGGACTTTCCTCCGTTGATGGCTCTTTGTTTGCGGGGGTGGAGGCAGGACACAGTATGCCATGGCCTTTTGCAAATATTTTAGGATGTTTGGAAATCCCTGGGGAATCATCAAACTCCTCCTGCATCGATATTCCTGGGCAGGGAAAAGCAAAATGTTGGGGTTGCACCCTGAGCCTAATTATAAAATAAATCAAGATGGGAGAGTTCCCGTCCTTCTTCAGGGTTGTATTTCCAGTGTCAGAGGGAAAAGCTGGGGGAAAAGCCCTTTCCTTGGACCTCCATCCCAGGTTTGGGGTGCTGCAGAATCACCCCCCAAACCCCAGAGCCGGATCCGCTCCATCTTTGTGCTCTCAGGAGCACTTTGCCACGCTGGCACAAACCTTTGGGAGGGGGATGAGCCCCTTGGCTCCATCCCAAGGGACTGGCATGCTTTTCCCAGGAGGGTTTGGGGTTTGGGGGGAGGAAACACCCAGGCTGGGGAAAAAAAACAACAGGGGCTGGTCCGAAAGGAAATCTAAAGGTGTTTACAAAGAGCCGCGCTGCTAAAAATAACCGGCTCATATTTTAGACTGCCCTAAAAATAGGCAGCGCTGTTGGAGTGGCCAAACACTCCCAGGAATTTCCTGTGGGCTGCGGGCCGCTTGCAGGGGGGTCCGGGCTCGGCTGGCCGGCATCGCTGCGGACTTTGCTCCCCTGGGTGACGGAGAGGTGACCCCCACGGGCCCCCGAGAGCACAGCGGCATTCGGCCTGGCTTCGTCCTCCCTGCGCCAGGCAGAACGGGATTAACCCTTCTGCAGCCGTCCTTCCTCCCCGGCACATCCCGGGGGTCGGGTGGGGCTGAGAGAGGGCTCCGGACCCACGGGGGCACAGCTCAGCCTCTCCTGCAGACACCGGAGAATCGCCTGGCAGTGCTCCCGCTGGGCTGGATGAAGGGATGGAGCCGAGGGTGGTGCTCGGGGAATGGGAAGGGCCCTCCTGGATGGAGGGATCCATCCCCCTGCTCGCCCCAGGGACGGGCGGTCAGCCCGGGTGGGAGCGCTGCCGCGGGCGGAGCCGCCGGGGCCAGCTGGGGCTGGAGCGGGGCAGGGACTGCAGAGGAATGGCCTTGGGACCGCAGAGGAATGGGAATGGGATCGCGAGAGGAATGGGCTTGGGACCGCAGACGAATGGGAACGGGATCGCTAGAGGAATGGGATTGGGATCGCTAGAGGAATGGGAATGGGATCGCTAGAGGAATGAGATTGGGACCGCAGAGGAATGGGAATGGGATCGCTAGAGGAATGGGCTTGGGACCGCAGAGGAATGGGAATGCTAGAGGAATGGGCTTGGGACCGCAGAGGAATGGGAATGGGATTGCTAGAGGAATGGGATTGGGACCGCAGAGGAATGGGAATGGGATCGCTAGAGGAATGAGATTGGGACCGCAGATGAATGGGAATGGGATCGCTAGAGGAATGGGATTGGGATCGCTAGAGGAATGGGATTGGGATCGCTAGAGGAATGGGATTGGGATCGCTAGAGGAATGGGATTGGGATCACTAGAGGAATGGGATTGGGATCACTAGAGGAATGGGATTGGGATCGCTAGAGGAATGGGCTTGGGACCGCAGACGAATGGGAATGGGATCGCTAGAGGAATGGGATTGGGATCGCCAGAGGAATGGGATTGGGATTGCTAGAGGAATGGGATTGGGATTGCAGAGGAATGGGAATGGGATCGCTAGAGGAATGGGAATGGGATTGCAGAGGAATGGGAATGGGATCGCCAGAGGAATGGGATTGGGATTGCTAGAGGAATGGGATTCGGATTGCAACCCAAATGAACCTGGGATTGCAGTGCGGTTGGACCCAGGTTTGAATCCCTGGTGGCACTGGAATTGCAGCAGGAATGGGGTTGGGGTGCAACCCAGATGGATCAGGGATTACAACCCAAATGAACCTGGGATTGCAATGCGGTTGGATCCAGGTTTGCATCTCTGTTGGGTCTGGGGATTGCAAGAGGAATGGAGCTGGGATTGCAGCCCAGATGGATTTGGGGTTGCAGCCCAAATGAGTTCAAAACTGACCGAGGTGGGTCCAGGATTCCAACAGGAATGGGTCCAGGATTGCGGCCCAAATTAATCTGGCATTGCAATGCAGCTGGACCCAGGTTTGCTCCCCTGTTGGGTCTGAGATTGCAACAGGAATGGGATTGGGATTGCAACCCAGATGGATTGGGGATTGCAGTGCGACCCAGGTTTGAATCCCTGGTAGGTCTGTGGTTGCAACCCAAATGGGTCTGGAATTGCAACAGGAATGGGTTTGGAATTACAGCCAGATGGGTCTGGGATTGGAACCCAAATGGGCTCAGGATTGCAAACCAAGTGGGTCTGGGATTGCAATCCAGAGTGTTGTAGACCAGTTGAGCCTGGATTTGCAATTCAGGTGGATCGGGGATTGCAAACCAGGTGGGTTTGGGATTACAACCCAAATGCACCCACGATTGCAAGCAGAAGGGTCTGGGATTAGAACCCAAATGGATCTGGGATTGCAACAGAAATTAATCTGGGATTGGAACCCAAATGGACCTAGATTTGCAACCCAGTTTGGTCTGGGATTGGAACCCAAATGGACCTAGATTTGCAACCCAGTTTGGTCTGGGATTGGAACCCAAATAAAGCAGGGATTGCAGCAGAAATGGGTTTAGGATTGGATTCCAGAAGAGCCCAGAACTGTATCCCTGATGGATCCTGAATTGCAATGCAGATATGACCAGGATTGCATCTGAAGTGGGTTTGGGATTGTAGCCCAAATGTGTCTGGGATTACCACCAAAATGGATCTGGGACGGGACCCCAGAACAGCCTGGGATTTCAATCCAGATGGCTCTGGGATTGTAATGCAGATGGATCCAAGCTTGCAGCAAAAATGGGTCCAGGATGGCAGCCTGAAGGGATCTGAGATTACAACAGAAATGGGGCTGGGATTGGATCCCAGAAGAGCTCAGGGGTGCAACCCAAATGGATCTGGGATTGCAAGCCAAATCAATCAGCATTCCAGCGGCTAGGATGACCAGGGCACTGCAGTTGCAGGAGCAGGAGCTGCTGCCTTGTGAACAGCCTCGTTACCTGGGTGCAATTAGCTGTCCCTCTCCCCTGACCCCAGTGTCAGAGTGCACTGACAGCTGCCGCAGCTCTCATTCCATGCCCCGAGTGCTCCGTGCTCTGCCGCGCGCCCTTCCCGGGGTGGGATGCTCATCATCCCCATTTCCAAGAGGAAATTTACTGGCTGCAATGGGAGGATGCAGCCCTGCTGCACGCCGTTGCTGTGGAAACGGGGTGAGCGGCTAATTAGATTTAATTAACGAAGCAGGAGGGGAGCGTTGCAAACAGATCTGGGCAGGATGCATCACCCGGCCAGCAGGGCTGTGGGTGCTGAGGTGATGATCCGTGGGGGAAAGGGGCATGTGCCTCAGTTTCCCTGTCTGCAGGGTCAGGGAGGGAGGTACCGGCAGGGATGGAGTCCCTAAGGATGCTGAGCGCCCCGACGCCATCCGTGCATCCCCCCTCCCCAAAAATCACACGCCCCAAGAAAGCATCAGCTCCCCCCCACCCCACCCCCAGCATCCTCCCCGGGCAGAGCCTTTCCAGCAGCATCCCTCGGCAGGATCCGGCCCTGCCCGCATCCGCATCCGCGTGTCTGTGTGGGCACGGCTCTGCCTCCCTCGCTGCCATCGCTGCTCCCGCCCGTGCCTGGGCAGCTCCGGGGGCCGGGGACCCTCGTGTCGCCACGGACGCAGGCGCAGCCTCGCTTTTTATACATCCCCGTAGTTGCACATCCACACCGAACCCCGGCGATATAAATAGCGCCTCGCTTTTATTCCCCTCCCCGCTGCATCCCGGCGCAGCGTTCCGGCTCGGGCGGACACCTGGGGATAGAGATAGAGAGATAGAGAGGGAATCTCTGTGCCATTCCTTGGGCCGCGTGGGACGGACCGACCCCCGGGACCCGCATGCTGCAGATGGTGAGGACTCTGGCGCAGTTCACCATCGCGCTGGAGGACATGCGAGACATCGGGGACGGCATCGACGCGGCCTTCGCCACCTCCGGGCTCAGCGGCGCGGCCGAGGAGCTGCCGGAGAAGGGCTGCGGCAGCCGCG
The DNA here is from genome assembly GCA_036785705.1 of Acanthornis magna. Classification (NCBI taxonomy): domain Eukaryota; kingdom Metazoa; phylum Chordata; class Aves; order Passeriformes; family Acanthizidae; genus Acanthornis; species Acanthornis magna. Next base: position 855,347 of record JAWUZG010000104.1, on the reverse strand, counting down.
GCGGCTCCGAGGTGATGGCCGGAGGGGTCCCGGGGATGGGGCGGGGGGCGGGAGGGATGCGGGGGCGAGGTGGGGGTGCATGGATGCGTCATGTTTGGACACGTGCGCAGAGCCCGGCACCTGTGGGGTCTGGACCGCGATTGCCGTGGCAACGGTGCCTCCATCCTCATCCTCAGCTCGACACCCCCGGGATGCTCCGGATTGCGGGGAGGGGGGATGCTCCCGCCGGGAGAGGGTGATGGGGGGGCTGGAGGATCGCTGCCACCGCCCCCCCCGGTGCTGATTTACACCGCGGAGGCGGCGGCTGGTGGGAAATACCCCAATTCCCATCGCGGCAGGGGCTGATCCCGAGGGTGCTGAGCATCTCGGGGGAGGCAGGATGAGGCCGGGGTGAGGCGGGGGCGTCCCCAGGGAGAGCAGATGGAGACTGAAGCATCATCAGCCCCCCAGCGGAGAGGCTTTTCTGGGATAAGGAATGCAGTGGGGCACATGCTGCCTATGCCCACGGATCACTTTGCCCTCCTGGGATGGTGCCTTACCCCAGCTCCTGCTCATCCCAGCGGGAATTTTCCCCCGCCAGGATAATACTGGTGCTGTAACGATGGAAAAAATCCCCTTGCCAACAGTTTGGCCTCATCCTGTGTCTCCCCACTGCTGCAAAACCCCAGCTGCTGGTGCAGCGTGTGGTGCTGAGCCTGCTCAGCTCCTGGATCTGACCCTTTGCTTCGGTCCTGGGCTGGGATGGCTCCAGAGAAAAACAGGAGCAGCAGGGAGCTACAGGCTGGGCAAGGATTGGGGAAACTGAGGCAGGGTGAGGGGTCAGGTACCCTTAAGCTCTCTCCTCCAGTGAGTGCCCTTCAGCCCATAATTACAACAAATTAATCCGGCAGTGAGAGTATTTATAAGCCTTCTAACCAAGTGGGGAGGTCTCAGCTGGTGTCCCCGAGGACTCCAATATCACCATGGTTTCCTGATTCCCTGGAGAGACTTGGACCCGTCACCAATAGTTGGTTTTAGACGACAGTTTCCTCTGTGCTTGGCTCCATCCTCAGCCTGGTGGGGAGCAGGGAAACTGAGGCACGGCTCTGTCCTCGAGCACTGAGCAGGCTCTGGCCAGGATCCCTCCCCACTGCTCCCTGGGGACCACCAGGGACATGGTGGCCGCTATCCATGGTGAGGATGGTTGGGCTCAAATTTCTTCGTGTGGCTGCAGAGCAGCTTCACAGCTCACATGTCCCCAGTGGGGAGGACACAGCGCCGTGTGTCCAGGGAACAGGGGCTCATCCCAGGAGACTGAGGACATTTGGGGTTTCTCACATCCAGGGTCTCTGGAGATTCTACACATGCAAAAGTTTTGGGGTGTCTGTGCACCCAGGGCATTCGGAGCATCTCTGCACCAAAAGCTTTTGCGATATCTCTGTGCCCAGAGTCTCTTGGAGCACCTTCACTTGCACAACTTTTGGGGTGTCTCTGCACCCAGAGTCTGTGCAGTGTATCCAAGCACAAAACTTCTGGGGTGTCACTGCACCTCTGGAGCATTTCTGCATCCAAAACTTCTGGGGCCCAGTGCTCTTAGAGCATCTCGCACCCAAATCTCTCGGGGTGTCTCTGCACTCAGAGCCTTTGGAACATCTCGCACCCAAAACTTTCGGGGTGTCTCACACCCAAGGCTGAGCTGCAGGGGTGCACACAATGGGGGTCCCTGTGCCCCACAGCCAAGAAGACCCCGATCCATCCGCTTCCCAAGGCCGGCGGGCCGTCCCACACCGCCACCGCCCCGTGCCCCCCAGCACCCCATGAATCGGCCTCCTGCGGGGCCACAGCCCAGCTCCAGGGTGCCCGGGGTGCTGGGCGGGAGGCGAATTCCTGCGGGTCCGCTCGGAGCGGAGCCGCTGGAGAGCCAGAGGGCTCCGGGACCGACCCATGTAGGGCTGTGAGCTCCAGGGCGGGCTCCTGACGCGGCCGCGGAGGAAACCAGGCGTCTGTGCGCTCGGTGTCATGTACTTCCTAATCCTCCCGGATTCCTCCATCGGGGTGGAGAGGCAGCGCAGGGGAGCTGGACGCCAGCCGGGCTCCTCCGGTGCTCAGCCTCCCCAGCCAGCCCCGGCGCCGGCCCCGAGCCGCGGCACGCAGCTCCCCCGCCCCGGGTCACCCCAAAACACCCGTGTGTCTTTCCCCCCGGGCAGGACATGAGGAAACACGTCATCATGACGCTGCTGGACACCGAGCAGTCCTACGTGGAGTCCCTGCGCACCTTGATGCAGGTAAGGTGGCACGGCCAGGGCGTGACGCCCCAAAGCACGACATGGGCTCGGCGTGGTCACCCCAAGGGTGGTCACCCCAAGCCGCACCCCTGGCTGTGGGTGCTGTGCCAGGACCTGTGTGGCACAGGGTGGGTTGGGGTGGCAGGGCGATGTTGGGGACAGCAGGAGCAGCAGTGGGAGCGCTGTGACAGCGGTGTCAAGAATGGGGTGCGGGAGGTACCTCCATCCCCAAAGCGAGCCCGTAACATTCCCAGTGCGTTGTCACCTGGCAGGTATCATGTCCCAAAATCTCTTCCCATGCTTTGCCTTCCAAAAGCTCTTCCTCATGTCGCACCCCATCTCCTGGGCTGCTGCTGATGGCCCTGCCATGACGGGGGACCCCTGAGATCCCCTGTTCCCACGTGCTCTCGTTTTCTGCTCAGATCGTCACCTGGGCCAAAGGTTTTTCTCAGGCTTTTTTTGCTGAGCTGGTTCCAAACCCCCTGGAGCAGCCTGGCCGGAGGGTCCACCCCACATTTCAGATGTTAATGAAGGTGTTTCAGCAGGTTAATGGTGGGCAACGCCCTGCAGACGTCACCTGGCGGAGGTGTGGGTTGTCCAACCACACCCCTGCTGGGGGAAACACCAAAAGCGCAGAGCTCTGCAAAAGCAGTGCCTGTAGGACATCTGTGACATGTCCACGAGGGCATGGGGCACACCAGCCCCACACTCTCATGGGCTCTTCCCATAAATGCCCCCACGCATGCCCCCGTGGTGGACACAGATGTGCTGCAGGAGGGAAGGACCGTCTGAGGCTGCTGCCAGTGCAGACCTTGGCTTAGAGGGGCGAGAGGACCCTGGCTCTGGGGCTGATTTGTACAGGGTTTGGGGCTGGGTGGTGTCCCTGCTGGTCGTGGCATGGAGAGCGTCTGTGCCGTGGTCTGTGCCATCCTCCGAGGTGGCACATGAGGCTGGTTGGAGAGGACAGATCTGCTGGGACTGTCCATTTTCCCACTGGAGGGACCGGTCCGACACGGGTGGGAGCACGAGGCGTTAATGCCTGAGCTCCTGTCCATGGCACATGTCCTGATGCGGTGCCACCAGAGGGACCTGACTTTCTGGCAAGGATCACAGAGCTCCAGGTGCCCCCAGCTCCCTGCCTCCACCGGGAACAGGTGCTCGGATCCTTGGCCTGGCTTGGTGGCACGTAGCATGGTGGCTACCAGGGACAAGGACCACGTTGGAGCATCCTCTTCCGGCCAAGCCCGATGGGGTATGGACAAGCCCTGCCTGCCGTCCCTGTGTGCTGCAACAAGGGCTGTCTGTGCTCTTCTTCCCTGTGTGGGAAGCGTGGGATGCACGGCACAGTCCATCCGAACTCCTGCAGGATGTGCTGGCCACACTAGGGCAGGTGAGGGGGCCTAGGAGCCTCAGGAAGCATTTGTTCCTTCTGACTCGGGCTTCCACGAGATATCTGGCATCAGCTTGAGGGACCTGATCCTTGTGGAGTGACTCCTTCACCAGCTTGCTTGAAGATGTCTGAAGCCACTCAAGATGGGTCCTGTCCTCATTGCTCAGCTCTGCGGTCCTGCTGGCCCTCAGTATTGCTCGCTGGCCGTGGTGTGGTGGTCCAGGGCATGATCCAGTGGATGCATCCTGCTGGCTCCAGCCCCTCCTGGTCCCAAATGCCCTAAATCCCACCCGGAACACACTGGCATTTGGCTCCCGGGGTTGTGTTGCCGTGATTTCCCAGCTAGGTCAGGCAGATGGAGGCGGTGAAAGCTCACGACAGCAAAGATTTGGAGGCTCTCAAAGCCACGGCACAGAGGATCTTGTGCTGTGGGGGGTCCTTGTGCAGACCTGTCACCCTCCCCACAGCCGTGGGGATTCTCTGGGTGGGATGGGACCCAGGGAGGCTGAGCTGCAGAACCTATCTAGTCCTGCCTGTGGGTCCCACAGCCCAACATCCACGGGAGGATCCCCCTGCTGCAGGATGCCATCCATCCCTGTATTTGCCAGGTGGGGTGGGAGAAGGAACCTCCGCGGACTGTCGTGCCTCTGCTTGTCCGCAGGGTTACATGAAGCCGCTGAAGCAGCCGGAGAACTCCCTGCTGTGCGACCCTTCGCTGGTGGATGAGATTTTCGACCAGATCCCCGAGCTGCTGGAGCACCACGAGCAGTTCCTGGAGCAGATCCACGACTGCGTGCAGAACTGGCACGAGAAGCAGAAAGTGGGCGACCTTCTGGTGCAGTCGGTAGGTCCTGGTGGGGCGATTCCCCCGGGAATGTGGGTGTGCCCCCTCCAGGGCACAGCCCGAGAGCAGAGGTTTCGGAGCAGGAGGCAGGGGAGTGATGAAAGGATGGGCCAAGCAGGCCTGGGATGGAGAACAGGAGACGATCTCCAGGCCTGCTGTCTGCTTAGCATAAAGGTGGGAGCTGCTGCTCCCGGCCGGCTCTGCAGCTCCGCGTTTCTGCCTCGGGAGCGCAAACGTCAGGGCTGAAAAATCGAGGTGGGCGGACAGCGGGTGAGCCCTCCCTGCGCCAGCCCAGAGCCAGAGTTAACCCTTGGGGCAGCTTCTTCCAGGCTCTCCCAGTACCTCCGTACTGGATCCAGCTCCCTTTTTCCCCCCCAGTTCTCCAAGGACGTGCTGGTGAACATCTACTCTGCCTACATCGATAACTTCCTCAATGCCAAGGATGCCGTCAGGATCGCCAAGGAAGCCCGGCCGGCTTTCATGAAGTTCCTGGAGGTGGGTCCTGGATCCTCTCCCCACAGATCCTGGCCAGGATGTGGAGCCAGGCAGGGTGGGAGTTAATGGGAGTAAATTTATTACCAGACTGGTAATTTTCACCCTCTTGGTTTTATTGCAAAGAGGGTCAGTTGGGATGAACCAGAATCACTCCAGATGGTGTGGAAGTCACCCCAAACCCAAATGGGTGATCCTGGGTTGGTGGGAGGCTGTGTCCCACCCAAGGGGCTCATCCCCGTCCCTCTGTGGCATTTTGCAGCAAAGCATGCGGGAGAACAAGGAGAAGCAGGCCCTGTCCGACCTGATGATCAAGCCGGTGCAGAGGATCCCGCGGTACGAGCTGCTGGTCAAGGTGGGTGACACAGGGGGGTGACAGTGCCACACCGGGAGCGGGGCAGGCCACGGCTCCTCCTCACCTCCACGTAGCCACAGCTTTCAGGGCTTTGCTGGAGGTGACACCCCGGCTCTGTCCCCACTGCAGGACCTGCTGAAGCACACACCAGAGGACCACCCCGACCACCCTTTCCTCATCGATGCCCAGCGCAACATCAAGCAAGTGGCCGAGAGGATCAACAAGGGCATGAAGAGCGCGGAGGAGGTGGAGAGGAACGCTCGGATCGTGCAGGAGATCGAGTCCCACATCGAAGGGATGGAGGACGTACGTATGGGGGGCCTTGGATGGGGTCAGTCTTTCCTTCTCCACAAAATGTCCTCGTTTCTGCTCTTTCTGGGTCTCCCCAGGCTGGGTCACTTGTTTTCTTCTCCGGATCCTGCTTACCCCGTCATCGCTCAGCCTTGGTGGGCTCCTGGCAGTTTGGGAGGGGACTGGGGTCCCAATTCTGGGCTGGGGGATGAAGGGGCAGGGATGAAGCCCACAAAGCTCCCCACCTTGGCCTCCCACCCACGAGTCCCTTTGTCCCCACAGCTCCAGGCTCCGCTCCGCAGGTTCCTGCGCCAGGAGATGGTCGTGGAAGTGGTAAGGGCCGGGGCCATGGGGCCATGGGACCACACATGGATGGGGCAGTGGGAGGCTCTGATTGCGGGTCATGGGATACCTGGGATGGATGGATGGATGGATGGATGGATGGATGGATGGATGGATGGATGGATGCTGGATGGATGGATGGATAGATGGATGGATGGATGGATGCTGGATGGATGGATGGATGGATGGATGTGGATGGATGGATGGATGGATGGATGGATGGATGGATGGATGGATGGATGGAGGGATGGATGGATGGATGGATGGAGGGATGGATGGGTGGGTGGATGGATGGACAGATGGAGAGAACAGGCAGGTGGAAGGACAAGGCAGCACATGGGGAAACTGAGGCAGGGCTCTCTGCAAGCACTGACACAGAGGGAGGGGTGGTCATTAACCCCTTGGTGTCTCCCACCGCTCCACAGAAGGCGGTGGGTGGGAAGAAGGACCGCTCCTTCTTCCTCTTCACGGACCTGCTGGTGTGCACCACGCTGAAACGCAAGTCAGGCTCACTCCGCCGTAGCTCCATGAGCCTGTGAGTACCACCAGGCTTGGGGACATCCCTGGGTGTCCCTGCCAGCTGGCCTGGCTATGGGGGGCTGTGGGTGTGGGTGCAGCTCGGCCATCCCCCCCAACCTCCCAGGTACACGGCAGCCAGCGTGATCGACACCGCCAGCAAGTACAAACTGCTCTGGAAGCTGCCCCTGGAGGACGTGGACATCGTCAAAGGTCTGTCACTGCCTGCTGGAGTATCCCACCCCACCCCAAAACCACCACTCCCCCCGGCTGGTGGTGCCAGGGAGGGAGGGGTTCATGCCATGCACATGTCCCCACACAGGTGCCTCACAAGCCACCAACAGGGAGAGCATCCAGAAGAGCATCAGCCGCCTGGATGAGGACCTCAACACGCTGGGGCAAGTCAGCAAGCTCTCAGAGACCCTCAGCTTCCCCCACCAGGTATGGGGGCGGCGGCCCTGGAGCTGTCCCCTGGTTGGATCCGTTCCCAGTGGGACCACCCGGGATGTCCTCAGCATGAGGGGAAAACCTGTGGGAGGGCTGGTGGCCATGAGTGTCCAGCCCTAAAGCCACAAAAGGGGTTGGGGCAGCCTCTGAAGGATGGCACAGGATGCACAGGGGGTTATCAAGCAGGTGGCAGGTGGTGGCCCATCCCTGAGAGCTGCAGCATTGTCCCTGTCCCCAGGGCCTGGATGATGTGATCAAGGACCTGATGGCTGCCATCCACCGAGAGCTGTCGGAGAAGCAATCCCTGTCCTTCAGCATGGCCTTCCCCCCCAACAAGGTGGAGCTCAGCACCACCAAAGCCGATGGCACAGAGTCCTTCATCTTCGAGTTCCCCAACCCCGACGCCCGACTCGGCTTTGAGCAAGCCTTCGAGGATGCCAAGAAAAAGCTGGGTAACAGCAGGGATGGGGGAGGTGGACGTGGTGGTGGGCTTGGCATTGACCCCCCGCTTTCCTCCATCACTTCTTCATCCTCCAATTTGATTTTCCCAGCTTCCAGCAAAAACTGCCTGGACCCGGAGTTCCTCAAAGCCATCCCCATCATGAAGACGCGGAGTGGGATGCAGGTACTCGGAGGCTGTGTTCAAGCATCCCACAGGTTCTCTCCATCCCGGTGGGCTCGTTGCCAGATGCTGACAGCTCCTGCATCACTCCCGAATAACCCAATCTTCTGCTCCCTTGCAGTTCTCCTGTGCTTCTCCCAGCCACGGCAGCCCGGAGAGCTCGCATGAGGTTTGGGTTTGCAACAGCGACGGCTACGTGGGGCAGGTCTGTCTGCTGAGCATCCGCAAGGAGCCCACGGTGGAGGCGTGCATCGCTGTCTGCTCCGCCAGGATCCTCTGCATCGCCTCCGTGCCCGGCCTCAAGCGCACCTATAGGTAGGCCATTCCCCGGCCCCGCGCAGCCAGCGGGCGCAGGGCGATGCTGGAGCCGCTTCTCTCCCCTCCCTTCCTCCCCGGTGGCGGCAGGGAGCGTGCGGAGCCGCTGGGCAGCCCCTCGGCGGAGCTGGGCCCGGCACAGCCAGAGGACGCGGGGCCGCAGCCGTGCCTGCACATCTCCATCTCGGGCTCGTCGCTGGAGCTCTCGGAGCCGGTGGACGGCGGCAACAGGGAGTTGGTGCCCTTTGACAGCGATGACACGGACGACGAGTCCTCGCCCAGTCCCTCCGGGACGCTGCAGAGCCAAGCCAGCCACTCCACCATCTCCTCCAGCTTTGGCAGTGAGTCCTCCCCAGCCCCTGCTTAGCGAAGAACCCACTTTATAGCCCCAAAATTATGGGCAGCTCCACTCTTCTGGTTCTCTGCCTTGCGTTCCTCAGAGAAATCTGCAGGGGGAGGCTTTTGAGCCTGGGAGAAGAGATGTTGAGGGGTATCAGCCCAACACTGGTGCTGGGATGGGGGGTGCTTTGAGTAAAACCTGGTGGGTTTTGGGGCTCAGCATCCCTACGCCCTCCCCTGGGCTTGCCATCACCCATGGTCTCTTCCCCATGACTTTGAAGGGTGTTGGATGGTTGTGGTCTGACCCGTTCCTTCCTCCTCCTCCTCCTCAGATGAAGAGATCCCGAGCTGCAAGGAGGCAACAGTGGAGACGACGAGCTCGGAGGAGGAGCAGGAGCCCGGCTTCATGCCCATCAGTGGCACCTACGGGCAGAACCGGCACGGCGAGAGCCCCACGGACGGGCGGGCCCTGCGCCGCTCCAGCCGCGGCTCCTTCACGCGCGGCAGCCTCGAGGACCTCCTCAGCCTTGACCCCGAAGCCCATCAGAGCTCCATGTGGCTGGGCACCGAGGATGGCTGGTAGGTCCCCAGGATGGGAATTGCTGCGTGGGGAGGACGCCAGTCCTGGGCGAGCCTCGAGCTTTGCTCTCCTCCTGCAGCATCCACGTGTACCAGTCCTCGGACAACATCCGGAACAGGAAGAACAGCATGAAGATGCAGCACGCTGCCGCCGTCATGTGCATCCTGTAAGCGGGGAAGGGAGATTTTCAGCTCTGGGGGGGCCACAGCAGAGGGGTTTGGGGGGCTGAGCAGGGCGCAGCAGCTAGATGCCAAAGCTGGTTTGTCTCCACAGGTACCTGGATAACCAGGTTTTTGTGTCGTTGGCCAATGGGGAGCTCGTTGTGTACCAGCGGGAAGCAGGTGAGGCCGGACTGGAGACATCGAAAGGCGCTGGATGGGTTAAATGCAGCCCCAAAGTGGTGGCTGTTGCAGGGGGGCTTGGGCAACCCCCCGGGGAGGGATGCTCAGGGTGCCAATGGCTTCCCTGCTTCCATGGAAAGGGACATCCCCGGAAGGATGCTGGAGACACCAAAATCAGAGGCAGGTGGAGGTGTGCAGCCTTTTCCTGGTCCCTGCCTTCCACCTGAACCCCATGGTGACATCAGTTTGTGTCCCCTCTGGGGGGTGACCTGAAGAGAGTTATCTTCAGCCACCACACGCCATTGTCTGCATCAAGTTGGACATTTTTGGGAGATGCTTTAACTACCCACCCTACCCTCCCCACCCGCACAGGCCGCTTCTGGGACCCCCAAAACTCCAAGTCGCTGTCCCTGGGCTCACCGGGGAGCCCCATCACCAAGATGGTGGCCGTGGCAGGGAAGCTGTGGTGCGGCTGCCAAAACCGAGTCATCGTCCTCAACACCACCACGCTGGCACAGGAGGTACCGTGGGCGACGGCGGGAGGGCACAAGGGGCGGCGTGACGAGCGTCGGTGGCATCACCACGGCATCGCCGTGCCTCTGTCCCCACAGCACACACTCCAGGTGGGGCAGGACGGCGGGCGCAGCGTCACCTGCATGGTGAGCGCAGGCAGCGGCGTGTGGGTCGCGCTGCAGGGCAGCGCCCAGGTCCGGCTGTACCACGCCACCACCTACGAGCAGCTGGCCGAGGCAGACATCACCCCCCCGGTGCACAAGATGCTCGCCGGTAAGTGCCGCCCAGGAGACGTCTCCAGCGGGGGCCATCGCCAGCTCCCGTGGGTACCGGCGCTCCTGGAAAATGCCCTGCAGCATCCAGAGCTGGGCAATTTAGGATCCTGTGGCCGGGGAAGGAATATGAGTCCTTGTTCTTGTGTTAGGCAGTTCTGTAATCCCATGAGGAAATAGGGCAGCCCCTGGGCAAATGGATAATCCTGTGTTGAAACAGGGTGGTAATCCCATAATCACAGAACCATGGGATTCCAGAATGGTTTTGGTTGGAAGGTACCTTAAAGATCCCCAAATTCCAACCCTCTGCTGTGGGCAGGGACACCTTCCACTACCCCAGGCTGCTCCAAGCCCTGACCAGCCTGGACACTGCCAGGGATCCAGGGGGACCCACAGCTTCTCTGGGCACCTGTGCCAGTGCCTCCCCACCCTGACAGGGAACAACTCCTTCCCAATATCCCATCTGTCCCTGCTCTCAGGCCGTGAGAAGCCATTTCCCCTTGTCCTGTCACCCAAATCTGATGCCACCAGCTGGGGGGTTGGGGGGGCTCTCAGCCCTGTGCCAGGCAGGGTAAGACGCTGACGGTTGGGATGCTCGGCAGGCTCGGATGCCATTATCCGGCAGCACAAGGCCGCCTGCCTGCGGATCACGGCTCTCCTGGCGTGCAAGGACTTGCTGTGGATCGGGACCAGCGCCGGCGTGGTGCTGACCCTCTCCGTGTCGGCCAAGGCAGCCCCCACGTTGGTGGGGCTGTCCCAGGGTCACACTGGCCACGTCCGCTTCCTCACGGCCATCGAGCTGCCTGACGGCTTTGATGTCCTCTTCCCACTGCCGAGGGACACGGGTAGGTGGGATGACTGCCGTGTACCAATCATGGCATGTTTCAGGGGCAGTGGGTAGTTTTTGGGTAGTTTATGGGACTGGGAATGCTGTACTGGATGACCAGGAGTAGCCTCGAAATGTTGGAGTCCCTGTTCCACCCTTGCCTTGTTCAAATCCAGGGTGAAAAGCTGACAGTGGAGGGTGGGGGAAACTGAGTATTAAACTGCCCTCCACTGGCATGAGTGACCCCAAATTTCCCAGGGAGACCCAAATTCCCATGGGGAAAGCCCTGTGCAGGATGTCATCCAACCCAGCTCTGAGGCTGGGGTGGGATGGGGAGAAGGAAATGGGATATGGGGGCTAGCAATTCTGAAGGGAGGAGCTAATGTGGGTGGCAGGGGCCAGTTTGGGGTGGGAGGGGCCATCGGGGAGGGGAATTTTTTAGGGCCAGGATGTGGTGCCTGGGAAGGTGGTGGTGGGATGACGGTGGGGTGCTGCTGAGGTGGTGCGGGTGGGATGGTGTTGGTGGGATGTTGGTGGGACGTTGGTGGGATGCTGGTGGATATTGGTGGGATGATGTTGGAATGTTGGTGGGATGCTGGTGGATATTGGTGGGATGATGTTGGAATGTTGGTGGGACGTTGGTAGATGTTGGTGGGATGCTGGTGGATGTTGGTGGGATGCTGGTGGATGTTGGTGGGATGATTTTGGGATGTTGGTGGGATGCTGGTGGATGTTGGTGGGATGATTTTGGTATGTTGGTGGGATGCTGGTGGATGTTGGTGGGATGATTTTGGGATGTTGATGGGATGCTGGTGGATGTTGATGGGATGATTTTGGGATGTTGGTGGGATGCTGGTGGATGTTGGTGGGATGATTTGGGGATGTTGGTGGGATGCTGGTGGATGTTGGTGGGATGATTTGGGGATGTTGGTGGGATGCTGATGGATGTTGGTGGGATGTTGGTGGGATGTTGGTGGGATGATTTTGGGATGTTGGTGGGATGCTGGTGGATGTTGGTGGGATGATTTTGGGATGTTGGTGGGATGCTGGTGGATGTTGGTGGGATGATTTTGGGATGTTGGTGGGATGCTGGTGGATGTTGGTGGGATGATTTTGGGATGTTGGTGGGATGCTGGTGGATGTTGGTGGGATGCCGCTGCTGAGCTGCTGCGGGTAGGCTGCCAGTGAGGACCGGCAGAGTTGCAGGGGCACAGGTGACAGGATTTGGGGTTCTGCGCCTGGCAGGGGCTGAGAAGCCGAACGAGGCCGAGAAACGCGACCCGTCGCGCCCGCGTGCCCCCGCGCTGGCGCTGTCCAAGCCCAAGATGTTGGTCATCAGCGGCGGCGACGGCTACGAGGATTTCCGGCTGACCAGCAGCAGCGAGACCGTGGGCCGGGACGACAGCACCAACCACCTCCTCCTCTGGAGAGCGTGACCAGCCACGGCCCCCCCGGGCCGCCCCGGCCAGGAAGGGGGGTGCTGGCCCCCCCGTGTGCAGAGGGGGGGTCCCGGCCCCCTCCCCACCGCCCCCCGCCCCAGCACCTCTCATCTCCAACCCGGCTGCTCTCTGTGTGCTCGGGGTTGGGGGGGATGAGCCCCGGTCCCCCCGCCGTCCCCCCGGCCGCCGCACTGGACTCGGGGGGGGACACACAGCGCTTCGGGGGCCTCCAGAAGATGGGGAGGGGGGGTGTGTTTGCTTGGGAAGGCGCTGCGGAGGAGGAAGACGTTACGGAGCATCCCTGGGGACCGGCCGGAGGATGCCCGCCAGCCAGGAACCTGCCTTGCTCTCCGGTTTTGTGTGTGCCTGCTTCACGGGGCGGGGGGCGCGGCCCCGTCACCCCCCCGGCCCCCGGGACCCCCGGCCACGCCGCGGGACCGCCCCAGGGACAATCCGCCCGCGGTGTCCCCCCGGCCCGGGCCTCCCGCTAACCCGCTCGCTCCATCGCCAGCACCCAGATAGCTCTGTTTGTTTGTTCGTTTGTTTTAAATATATATATATATTATATATATATAAACATCCTTATTTATTTGGGGGGGGCTTGGGGGGCTCAGGGGCATCGTCACCTCACTGCCAGTCCCTCCGCTCCGGAGCTGAGGGATTAGAACTTCCTGGATCATTGCCCCGAGGGAGAGCCGGACCCCTCTGATGGAGCTGGACCACGCTGCTGCAGGGGGGGGCTGAGGGAGAGGAGGAGGGAAGGAAATTTGGGTTCCCCCCCCACCCTTCTCTGTGATTCCAAATGGGATTTTGCAGCCTGGGAAGTGGGATGAAGGCGCTGCGGACATTTGAGACATCTGGATGAGAGCAATCATCTTCACATTGCCTGACAGACACCAAGGCTGTCCCCCCACCGTTAAAAAGGGGTGACAGTGCGAGGCACCCCAAAAACGAGACTTTGCTGGACCAACCGTCCCCCGTTTTCTTTTTTTCTCCCCCATTTTCCTGCCTTCATCCCAGGAGTCAGGCGAGATCAGTGCTCCCAGATTGGGACACCCTGCTGTCCCCATGGGAGACGTGACAACCGTGGTGGCAGCGATGAATCAGGGTGTCCCCAATCCCACACAGCTGGGTGAGTGACGGGAGTGCTGCCATCCCACATGGAGCCATCCGTCTGTCCGTCAGCGGGGTGAGTGGGTGTGTGCTATAATTGGGATGATGAGGATATTTTGGGAAAAAGGGGCGGGGGGATTTCGGTCACTTGAGGGCTCTTTGTTATTAAAGGTCACCCGTGCCAGAATGATCCCAGCGTGGTCTCGTCCTTCACCTCGGGATGGGGAGGCAGGGGCAGGGTGAGGACGGGCACAGCTCCCACCACCCGTTGGCATCACTGGGAATGTCACCCACTGGTGATGAAGACGCCGGTGGGAGGAAGAAAGCCCTTCCACTGCTGGGGTGCAGTTATTCTGTCCTGGATAACCCTGAGGGGGATATCAGGATTATCCATCCCGTGTGCCACACAGCATCGGGATGTGGCATTCTTGGGTGGACAAACAGTTGGAATAGGGAACATCAGGTTGTCCTGGGAAAACCGAGGGGAACAGAGGGAACACCAGGCCTGACAGCAACCGGGTATCCCCACTGGGAAAACTGGGGAAGAGGGCAAGGCCAAGAAGTGATGTGCTGTAGGACACGTAGGAAAGCGGGGCGCAGCACCCACGGTGCCCCCAGCGAGCCCATATGGGGCAGAGAAGAAAATCCTTCCTTTTTAAAAGAAAGGTAGGTAAAACCCCTCCCTGATCAGGTCTCTCCCGTGTCCCCCAATCCCCCGCGGGTGGGATAAAGCCCATCCCCTACAAATCCCGCCCCCGGCCCGTTCCCCCCGCAATTCCCGCAGTCCCCGCCTCGGCCGGGAGGTGGCGCTGCCTCCGAGCCGGCGGGGGCGTGGCCGATAGCGAACGGGGGTGTGGTTTATTCTCTGACGTCACGGAAAGGGGCGGGGTTTGGGGCCGCGCGCCCGCGGGTTCATTCATAAGGAGGAGGCGCCACCGACGGGGCGGCCCCGGGGGGAGCCCGGGGGCTCCGCGGCGGGGACAGGTAAGGGACACCCCCGGCACAGGGACACCCCCTCTGCCCGGGGGGGCTGATCCCGGCCGGGGGGGCTCGGGTGGTTTCGCCTTACAGGGTTATTCCCCCAAGGGGGGTCCGGGGTTGAGGTTTCTGCAGGTTTGGGTTGTGCCAGGAGGGGGATCTGGTGCTTTTTGGGGTGCTCGACCCCCCGTTTGCGCTGAAAAGGGGCGTGTCGTTGCTGTCCTGGTCCTGTCCCTAAGCAGGGCACGGTGGGGGCTCCACCTGGAGCGGAGCGCGCTGGGGAGCGCCCGACGGGTCCCGGAGGCTGCGGCTGCTGCAGCGCCAAAGTAGGTTAAAATAGAGGGTGGAGAGGGGGAAAAGTAGGTTAAGGAATACTCAGCAGCAGCTGCCTGGGAAAAGAGGTAGGGACCATGTCTGGTCTTTTTTTTTTTTTTTTTTTTTTAATTTTGTTTTCCCGGAGCTGGAAAATCACGGGGCTCGGAGCCCAAGGGCTGCATCAGCCGGGATGCTGCGGTGCGGGGCTGCCCCCCGAATCGGGGCTGGAATGCTGCTGCCTGGGCTGTGCGCCATCCCAGCGCTGCCCCTGGGATCGGGTGACTGTAACTCTGGGATTTTGTGGCGGCTCGGCTGTTCCCACCGCGCCGGTGGGGCCCTGGGGCTGCGATAATGCTGAGTTTCGCTCCATCTGCCGGACAATCCCCTCCTTGTCCCGGACTGTCTCCAGCAGCTGCTCCCCAAAGTTTTTCCGAACAGTTGCTCCTTTTTGCCTCTGTTTGTCTGCAGGAGCCATCGGCTGAAACCCTGTTCTCCCACAGGGAAGGGAAGCCCTCGCTGGAACCCCAGTGGGCAGTTTTAGGTTACAGGCTGTATTAAGAGGGACTGGGAATAAAGGGCTCGTGTGACCCGGAGGGATCTGGGGAGGTTTCCAAAACCAAGGCGCCTTTTCTGGCGTGTTGGCATTGATGCACCAGTCAAGTGGGGTGTGGGGGTGATGGATCTTGGAGTGTCCCCCAAAAGCAGCCAGGTCTGGCGCTGGTGGGTTTGTTTTACTGTTTCCTCCGGTTCTTGGAGAGTCAAATTCTGTTGCTTTTAGGAGTGTGGCAGGGCAGCCGGGCTTCCCACCATCACCAGCTGAGCATTTGTGCCTGCATCCCCCATCCCTGCCCGGGATAGCCCCGAGGTGTCCCCAGTCCTGGGATGGCTGTGACTGGCAAAGCTCCAGTGCCAACCCGGAGCTGGCACCTTCTGCATTCCTGTGGCAGCGTCTTGGTCATCTGAGGGATGTCCTTAATCCTTGGATTAGGCTTGGTCTCAGATCAGCTTTGCTGCTGTTCCTGGTGGTGTTTAGATCCAGTTATCATGATCTGGAATGCCCTGGTGAGCCGGGATGCTCCGGCAGCTGTGGCATCACTCAGCCCCTGCTCGTGGTCCTTTCCTGTCCCCTCCTGAGGTCATTCCTTCCCCAGCTGAGCAGGTCCCCAAACATCTCGGCGAGTCCCAGAAGTGCTTGAATTCCACAGCCCCAGGGGATTGAAATGCTTCTCATTAGGCTTAAGTTTGAGGTTTTTTAGTGCTAGATTATAGGGTGGAGAGCTTGCATGAGTATCACCACCCCTTTTGTGCTCAAGGGGCACATCCCAGATGTCGGGGGGATTCAGGAGATGGGATGGCCAGCCCCATGCTGGCACCCTGAAGGGGTGCTCCTGTCCTGGGAGCCACGGGAGGGAACTGGAGCACAGAGGATGCTCATTTTGGGATGTGCCACTGTGTCCCAGCTCACATCCTATAAACACCCCTCTCAGCCCCGCTCACCCCCAGGACCCCCCTCATGTGTAATTAGCTGCATCTCGGGGGTGTTGTCGGTCACTAATTAGGAAAAACTCGTCAGGCAAAGGCTGTAGCAAAGCTCTGCTGGGGCTCTCGCTGGACCGTGACGACCGGGGGGAATTTCCATGCGGGTGGCAGGATTTCCATGCGGGGGCTGGATCCGGGTTTGGTTATTATTTATTTTTTCCTTCCTTTCCCTGTGTTGTCAGCATAGATTTTAATTTTACCAACCAATTGCTGAGCCCAAAGACAGGGGGATGAGAATCTGAGAAACACCTTTTGTTTTGTTCAAATTTTTATTTAAATACATTTTTATTTTTTGTAGTGACTTCATTTCCTTGTGACAGATGCAAAAGGATTTCCTCCGGAGCAGGAAAAACCTTTCTTTAACTTTGTTTAGCATCATCTGCTCCTTACCCCGCTCCTTGTGTAAATGGTGTGGCTCCCCTGCCACAGGGTTGGTCCCTCTCCAGTTTGGGATGGAGTTGGGATCACCAAGGGAAGGGTTGATGTTGGGCATTCCATAAAATCTTTAATAAAACTTCCTGGGGGATGGTTCAGGACTGCTGCTGCAGGGATATTTAGGCAGATGCCTTGGAGCATCCCAATGGGGTGAAATAGGGTCCCCAAATTACTTCTCCAGTGGGATTTTCCCTGGATGATGACCCTGGTGCTCTCCCTTGGGCAGGTCTCCCCTGGTGATGAAGAGGAGCGGGATGCACTGGTGGCTTGTCACCGTCCTGGGGGTGAGTATGGCCCCGTCTGTCCCATCCCGTCCCTTCCCGGTGCTTCTCTGATGCTCCAACACCGCCCCAGAGCCACGGCAGGCCGTGGGGATGCGTTTGCATCCATCGGGGTCCGTGCAGTGAGTTCGTACCCCCATCCCCTGGAGAAGGGCATGCCCCGGCTTTGGGCAGGGGGAAGCGGCCGCGCTGAGCGCTCCGGTGCTCCCGCAGGTGCTGAGCAGAGCTGCCCAGGGGGCCGGGAGCTGCAGCCCCCCGGAGCAGGGCGCGGCGGGATGCCCGCCCGGAGCGGAGCCCACCGGGGTAAGCCGTGCCCCCCCGGCCCCTCCGCCCGCAGGGAAGGTGCGGGGTCCGCCCATTGCTGACCCCCTTTCCCCACCGCAGGATCCAGCGGGGACGTGCCGAGCCTGTCCCCCCGGCACCTTCTCCCTGGGGGACGCGTCCTGCGCCGCTCACACGCCGTGCCGGGCCGGGAACAGGGTCCTGGTGGCCGCGGGGACGGCGGCGAGCGACAGCCGGTGCGGAGCCTGCCTGCCGGGGTGAGCCCAGCCGGGGTGGCGGGGAGCCCCAGCCCTCGCCCGGTGCCTGTCCTGACCCTGCCGTCCCACCCGCAGGTTTCACAGCCCCGGAGGGGACAGGGAGCCCCGGGGCCGCTGCCTGCCCTGCGCCGCTGCTCCCCGCAGCACCCCGGGCTGCCCAGGTGGGTGCTCGAGCCCAGGTGTCCCCAGGGCTGGGGGCGATGGAAGGGCTTGTGCCCCCCCCTGGGGGTACTGCGGGATGTGGCCCCTTGGGATGGGGCACCATGTCCTGCTGGGAGGTGGCAGCTGAGAACACATCCGCTCGTGGCACAAATGGCTTCTGCTTCCCTGGGCTCCAGCCCCGGTGCAGGGCTCCCGGGAAAAGGGGATTTAATCCCAGCAAAGCCCCTCTCTGAGGCTGAGCCCGTGCCTCCCTGCAGGCCACCGGAGAGCCCGCAGCCCCGAAATGCCGGGCCGGGCCCCGGGAACCAACGGGACACGGGTGACCCTGCTGGGTGAGGAAGAGGAGGAGGCGGCAGCAGCACAGGCAGCCGTGCTGACCATCGTCCCGGTGTTCTGCGCCATGGGATTGTTGGGAATCCTGGTCTGCAACCTGCTGAAGAAGAAGGGCTATCACTGCACCGCCAGCAAGGAGCCCCAGCCTGGTGGCACCGGTGAGCCCCCGGTGTGCCGTGACACCTCTCGGTGATCCCACATCCATCTCGTCTCGCTCAGCCCCATTCCCATGGTCTCTGGTCCCCATTGTCCCAGGGCATCCTACTTGTCCTTGGGGTGCCTTACCCCCACAACTGAGACTGCCCTGACTTCTGCCTCCAGGTCCCAGCTCCATCTACCAGCTGGAGGATCCCAACGAGGACACCATCGGGGTGCTGGTGCGGCTGATCACCGAGAAGAAAGGTCAGGGGGTCTCTGGGAAGGGGAAGGAGGGGGTGAGCTGGGCCAGACCCCCGCGACCCCCAACTCCTTGGTGTCCTCCTGCCTGCAGAAAACGCGGCGGCGCTGGAGGAGCTGCTGAAGGAGCATCAGAGGCAGCAGCTGATGCCACCGAGCTGTGTCCCCCTCAATAAGTAAGACCCGACCCCGATCCCCCAAGGCTGCACCGAGGACCCTGTATGGTGGGACCAACTGATGGCATCTCCCCCGCTCCCCAGGCTGCACTTCCTGCCTCAGTTTCCCCCCACCTGCCACCACCACCAGCAGCACCTGCACACGGTGCAGGGACCAGCCCCGTGCGCCCGCTGCAGCCAGAAGTGGCCCGAGGTGCTGCCACCGCTCGGGGCCACCAAGGTCCCCAAAGCCGGAGCTCATCCCAGCGAGGTGACCATCCTCTCCATCGGCAGGTAAGCAGGGACACCCCCACGGTGTGTGTCCCCTCTGCATCCCCGGCTGATGTGATGCTCCCCACCAGGTTCCGGGTGTCCCGGATCCCTGAGGTGAGGAGCGAGGCGGGGGCTGAGCCCCTCCGCGGTCCCCTCCCTGTCGGCAGTGGGATGTGACCCTGCGGCTGAGCAGCACCGATGGCCCCCGAGGTGAGGGGGTGTGGAGGGACGGTGGTGGGGAGCCCCGGGGGTCCTTCCTGGAGAAAGGGGTTCTGGAGGATGGAGTGACTCTGGAGGGACACACGTGGGGACAGCAGGCAGGAGGGAGGGGGTGTCCCCCGCCACAGGGTGCTGGCAGGGCCTGGCACGGGTGGCACGGCCAGGAGCTGCTCTGTGACTCATGGGCAGCTGCACGGACTCACGTGCCCTCGCTCACGTTCACCCGTGTCCCCATGTCCCCTCTTCCAGCAGTGCTGGTGCTGTGGCCGTGCAGCTCTGGGCCCCTCCTGAAAAGGACCCTGAGGGGCTGGAGGTGTTCAGGGAAGGGAACGAAGCTGGGCAGGGGCTGAGCCCCAGGAGAGGCTGAGGGAGCTGGGAAAGGGCTCAGCCTGGAGAAAAGGAGGCTCAGGGGAACCTTGTGGCTCTGCACAGCTCCTGCCAGGAGGGGACAGCCGGGGGGGTCGGGCTGTGCTCCAGGGAACAGGGACAGGAGGAGAGGGAACGGCCTCAGGCTGTGCTGGGGAGGCTCAGGGTGGGCAGTGACAGCCATGAGCAAGTGACACCGAGTGGCTCCTGCCACCCTGCCTGGCGCACAGGGCCAATCCAGACTCACCTGTGGTCCATCCCTTGTCCCCCACAGCTGGCACCTGGCCTGGGGGCTGCCTCGGGGGTCAGTGACACCCACAAAGGCCCCATGGAGGGGATGGAGGACGCTGGGCATTGTGTGAAAGCCTCGCTCAGAGCTGTGAAGTGCTGCAGGCGGCAGCTCAGCTTCTGCTCCTGCCTCCGGGGTATCCACCAGCAGCACAGCGAATCCAGTGTCCTGCCCAGCTGGTGAGAAGGATTCTCTGTCCCTGAGGCCTGCTGGTGGCCACAGCACGGTGGCCTGATGGATAAAATCTTCAGGAGCAGCAATGCCAGTGGTGGTGGCCACAGGGATCGTCATCTCTGGAACTGTGATGCCACAACACAGCTCCAGTGGAAGCACAGGGGACACTGATGTCATTTCACGGTCACCTTCTGCATCTGTTGAACTCTCCAGGACCATCATGAACACCTGATTTCCCTCCATCAGCATCGCAGGGCAATGAATCACTGATCACAGGACAGCTCCCACCTTCCCAACCCAGCTGGGGCACGGATTGCTCAGGGCAAAGCTGGTCTCCTGCACCCACCCACCCTCTCTCCGGACTCTCAGCTCAGGAGGACACGGTGGGATGGTCACCATGAAGATCACGCACATCACTCGCCATAGGAATTGCTTCCATGGGATCACGCGGCCTTGGCCACGTTGGGATCATTGGGATAACCCACCCAAGGCTGGGCTGGAGACCACGAACTTTCACCGTCAACCCAGAAAAGAGTTTATGGCTGGTCCCATTCACCTCTCCACCACATCATCATGCCAAAAAACCAACCGTCAAACCCTCTCGGGCTCTTTTATTTATTTATTTAATTTTTTTTGGAAACATTTTAATAGTTATCGAATGTTCTACATCTTACAGTAAATATCGTACAGTTACAAACTCTTGGCTGAAATCTGTCAGGGAGATCACGACCTGATCTTCAGAACCAAAACCAGAACAGAAAACAAACGGGAAAATAACCCCAAATTTACACTTCAGATGGACAAACTGAGGCTGTGGGGCTCTCCAGGGCATCAGTCCGAGGCCATGTTCCCTACACACCTGTGAGACTTAGACTTGGAAGACATGGTTACTCTTGGGTTTAAATTTTTTTTTTGTTGTTGTTCTTTTGGGGAAATTTTTTTTTTGTATTTATTTTTATTTAAGAGCTCCAATAATACTTAAAAATGAGCTGGTCTGGTGGTCAAAATTAATTTAGAAATTAATTACATAGAAAGAGGGGTGGGAGCCTGGCATGGGTTGAGGCCGTGCTGCGGGATTGGGAGGGTTTGGGTGTGATCCTGCACCTCGCCATGCTTCCCTGCAACTCCTCCCCTGACCCTGAACCCCTTCTGCCCAGGAAAATTCCATTTCCAGCTCCGTCCCCTGCAGGAGGACGCAGGGAGGCTGCAGGTGGCCATGTTGCATCAAGATTATTCCCTACAAGCAGCACACTCGAGCGTTTCCAAACAGGAATCGCTGCTGTCAAACCATGGATTTTGCTCTTCCTGCTCTGCAAACACTCCCACAAGTTCTTCTACCTGACTGCCAGAGAATCTGCAAGTGCCATGGTGCTACATGCCACAAAAATGCCTTTTCCAAGGTTTCCCCCCTCCCAAGCTCCGTAACAGGTTTCATATTCCTTTTTTCCCTAGGGGAATGCTAACACACATTGGAGGCTGATCCTGGCTCAGGAGCAAAGCAAAGGGAAGATGGGCAGAGGGTCACCACGTTTCGGGGACGAGAGTTGGAGGGCCTGAAAATATTGGCAATTAAAAAAAAAAAAACACCCCAAAACAAAAATCCCTGGATTTGTGGGTATCCAGCAGCTCTTATTGCTATTGTCGGCTGGTTGGATTTTACCAAAAGTAAAGCCTCAAATGTTGTTTTTCACCGCCCTAAAAAAGCCGGATCCCATTTCACACCCTCCAGCTGGGAGCCACATCATCCCACATTCCCTGCAGGGATGCAGGAGGAGAGGGAGGGGATGGCAGAGAGTGGGGAGGGGGGCCTGGGCAGGGCCAGATTCAGTGGGACGCCGGTGGCTGGAGGAAAACCTGCTACTCTGAGCAGCCCTCATTAAAACTAACCGCCAAATAACACTTCCGGGGAATTACACCCCGAAACTGCACCAGTGCTGAACTGGGTTATTTATTATTCATAAAATACAGGAGCAAATCCTTGCCCGGAGGGTTCAGCCACTTGGAGGTGTGATGGCTTCAGGCTCCAAGGGGCTCCCAGGGTTTGGGGGGCACCACCACCACTAAAATCCTATTTCCCCCCCCAAATCTCACATGGCAGCTGGTGTTTTAAAGCAAAGGTAAGGGCACGGATGGGTTAACGGTTCAGAGTTATTTTCCTTCCTCTCTAGCTGGAATTTTAACCTCAGACACTTCAGTGGCTGCTGAGGATGGTTCAACCTCTCCTGCTCTTCCCCACTAATGCCTGGTGTGATCCTTCACCGTGGAAAACCCTTTTCCTTAGCCAACATCAGCAAAGCTTTGCTGGAATGAAATATTTGAGCAGCTGGTGGCCCCATCAGTGTCCCCCACTGTGACCGTCCCAAGACCCTCACTTAAGCCATGACTTGACTGAGGAAAGGACTTGGGATCAAGGAAAAAGGACTTGGAAAGGGCAGGGAGCACCTCCCCAGCACTCCAGCCCCCTGAAGGAGCTACCCAAGCCTGGCACCGTGCGCTGGCCCCAGAGCCAGGTGGTGGCCCTGGTTCCACACAGTGGCCCAAGGCTGGTTACCAAATGTCCTCACTAAAGCCTCTGGCCCAACAGGTGGCAAGTATTTCAACTCTCCACGCCTTGGTTAATGAGTATTTCTGCCTGGGAATGATGGGATGAGCACTGGATCTGCTGTGATCCAAGCCAAGGAATTATATCCAACTGCTCCATGTCAGGTCTCATTAGTGGGAACACTGAGTGATCCACCACGCTCAGCTCCTGAGGCTTTCTCTCCCACCTTTAATGCTTTTTTTCCTTCCGGGAGAATGCCCAACATCTCCTTCCCACACATGGGCCAAAATCCTAGCAGTGGTTCCTAAAGTGGTGAAGGGTGACAGTGGTGGGATGGTGTGTGCCGGGAAAGGTCCTTCGCAGAGCCTGGGCTGCGACCCCAAAGCTCCTTGGACCCCACAAACCGGAGTGCCATTACGTTGGGAGACCTGACTCAACGCTGACAGACAGCTCCTGGTACGTAACACAAAGTCAACATGAGAGGGAAAAAAGGGGATCTCAGAAGTCTTCAATTCCTAGGATCTACTGGGGATTTTCTGGCCCAGGTTGAAGTGCAATGCGCTACAAACAGTGGAAGGACGATGTAGTGGTGTTATTTCCCAAGGTCCTGGTGCTCTTTACTAATCCTTGGCTTTGCCAGATGGGGAACCCGCTGATTTTTGGCTCTTTTTCTCTTTTTTCCTTCTCCTTTCCCTCTATACAAACCCGAAGTGCAGCCTGAAGGGTGCCCTTTCCCCGCCCCACAGCACTGGTGTCCCGTCTTCCCCCGCTTTGTCCCCCTTGAGGTTGAGGAGGTCAACCAGAGCTTTGCTCTAAATTTCCTTTCAGACCAGCAGAACCAACGCAATGACCCCCAAACAGAAGTGCCAACACCCAACCTGATAACCACCAGGGACCAGCCAGGGGGAGGGAAAGTCCTCCCGGGATCCCTGGGCTTGTTCCTCCCCATCTGGCCCATGCTCCAGGGCAGGAGCTCCGGGAGCTCCTCCCAGGAGCAGCAGAAGCCAAGCTGGGAGACACCACCGAGAGCATGGAACACTTTTGGCACACTTGAGGCAAAAATCAAAACCCAACCAAGCTTTTGTCTTAAAAAAGCAATGAGATCCGAAAAACCTTGTTTCTATGCTGGGTTTAGTGACAAGGATTGAAAAACGAACTGGCCACAAGCACTGTCTGCAAATCCAAACTCCCTCTGCTGCCCTCAAGACAACTTATTGCTCTACTTGGACACCCCGAGGGGGGATGTCACCAGCTTCCTGTCCCCCTGTCCCTGGGTAAGCCAAACCCCCCTGAAACAGCCCTGGTGCCCACAGCCTCTGCATGCCCGGTGTCCTCCATCCTGGTCCGTGCCAACTGTGGATCACCTTCCCTGCCGCCACCTCTTCTCAGGTGCCTTCCTGTGAAGAAGGCGACGTGTTTATTGCTATTGCTTCCTCCTCTGCCACCTCTCCAAGCAGAGCAGCCACACATCGTCCCCGCCCCGGCCTTTCTCTGTGGTGCTGGTGTTTGTGCTCGGATGAACATTTGTCCTGGAAGTCTTGGAGCTGTAACCCAAAGAATGCGAGGCAGACAACTCAACTGCCGCGGAGGCAGCGCGGTTTGGCCTCAGCCCTGCCAACACCATGGGTGCAAGGTGAAGCCACCCATCTTCCCCTCGCCCTGCTGTGAAGACTCATCTCCATCAACAGATGCCCTTTTCCCACACCACCAGACTCTGGAGAAGCTCTTCAGACCAAACCCTGAACCTGGAGGAGCTCTTCAGACCAAACCCTAAACCTAAAGATCTTCAGATCAACCTTTGGACCTGGAGGAGCTCTTCAGACCAAACCCTAAACCTCAAGAAGTTCTTCAGATCAACCTTTGGACCTGGAGACGCTCTTTGGCCCGAGCTTTGGACATCTTGCTTCCCTCAGCGCATCTCTGCCTGCAAACAGCAGCCGCACAAGGAAGGAGCCGCCGTGTCCCTCACGCTGCCCCAGGACGTGGCTGAGGGGGAGCATCCTGTTTTCCAGAGGTGCGAGATGCTCCCAGGGCACGCATCTTCCCGCTGCTCCCATCCCATCACCCACCATCCGTGTGCCCGGTTGGAAAAAGCAGACCAAAGACCCGCCGGTGACCAGTCCTCGTGCTTCCTAAGACAAGTGTGTTACGTCGCTAATTATATTTATATTCTCTTACTCCTACAAAAAGAAGGGATGAGTTCAGAATTCCACTGCAGATAATGCATTTATAATCTATCACGACAGCTATCTGGAAGACACCAATTTTCTTGTAATATGTTATGGAAGATTGAATAATTTATATTCTTCAACTAAAAATACCCAAACCAAATCGGAATAAGCCTGCCTACCAGCGCTGTGCTTTTCACATAGTACCCTGAACATCAACCACTCTTACTAGCCAAAAAAAATCTAGGCTCTTGTCAACAACAACGACAACAGAAAAATAACAAAAAGAACCCAAACGAACAAGAAGTGGGGGGATCTTTGCACCACTCAGCTGGGCAATGCTGGAAAAGTGAAGATTCTGAGCTTTCCAATGATAGGACCAAAGAGAGAACTTGACTATTGCTCAGTGTCAGTATGTGTGTTACACAATTCATGTGGGAGGAGGAGGAAGGGGGAGGAGGAGGGAAAAAAAGAGGCAGAAGATTAGAAAAAGCAGCTTTTACAAAAACCACTAAAGAATGCATAAAGTGACCCTTGCACTTTTTTTTTTTTCTTTTGTTCTTGCAAACAGACGAGGCGCTGCAGCCCAGCGGCCGCAGCACCGATGTAAGACTTGTGTAGTTGCATACAATGTTTGACTCCGGATCTGGAAGAGAGCAAATACATTAAAAACACGGAGTTAGAAGGATGTTCTCCTCCTGTCTGCACCCCTGCACCACGTGGAGCTGACCCATACGGAATTTAACCATCCCTGCGGGCAATTTCTCAGGCAAGGGAGCTGGGAAAGCAGCAGCTCGCTGGTGGTACCCAATGCAGAGGATTACAGATATGCAGATGGGATGCTCCCTGCTAATTGCACACCGATTTGGGAGGGGCAGGATTAGCCCAGCGTAATTTATGTGGCACGGAGAGGTTTTAGGTAACCCCACGGCTGGATGGGATCTCCGCTGCCTCCCTGGGCAGCATCGTGTTCCCATCAAGTGCCTGTCCTGGTAATTGGGCACGATGGGCCGAGGGCTCCAGGAACAAGCAGCTGGGATTTCTGGGATCCTGAGCATGGCAGGAACACACAGGCAGTCGCACGCAACCCGGTGCTAAAGAACAGCACGATCTCCCAGCAGGGGAAAAGAAATATTATTCCAGTGACATAAAGATGGGGAGGGACTCTTTACCAGGGAACAGAGTGATAGGCCTAGGGGTAATGGTTTTAAACTGCCAGAGGGCAGGGTTAGATGGGACATTGGGAAAAAATTCCTTCCTGTGAGGGTGGCGAGGCCCTGGCTCAGGGTGCCCACAGAAGCCCCATCCCTGGAAGTGTCCAAGGCCGGGCTGGAGGGGTTTGGAGGCTCACCCAGAGCAAGAGGCAGCACTCACATGGATTGGCCAGTGGTTTACCAGTGTGGAGGTACGTAGCTGTAGGTGGGGGTTCCTTGAGCCCTGTACGTTGGCACGGACACTGGATGTGCTCCGATGGCGGTGTGTTGGGGGGTGGTCAACAAGGTTCCTGCAAGGACACGAGAAACGCTCGTCACGGAGCAGGGGAAGGGTACCCGAGGGGTACCTTCCTCCTTCTGCCTTTTCCCAGACATTTTTCTGCCTGCCAGACCTGAACTGAAGGTGTTGGACCCATGTGATTGGGACCAGCACCAACACGCGTGAAGCTCCAGCAGATTTTCCATGCTGCCTTTGGCCCTTAACCTTAAGGGTTTTCCTTGTTTTTTTCCAATGTTCCTTGTCCCTGAGGACCAGAGGCAGAGCTGGACACAACCTGCTGACATCCACCTGCTGAAGGCTAAACTGGGCTAAACTGGGACAGCAGATCACTGCACAGATCTGAAACAAACTAGAAGGGATGAGGGATGTAAAGGGAGATGAGAAAAAAACCCAACAGATCTCCAGGGAAAATAAGATGAGCTTTTTTCTTAGATTGCAGACAGTCAATAGAGGGATTTTAGGTCAGAATTTGCACAGTGCCTTCACAGGAAAGGAGAACACAGCTCTGGACTACTCTGTTCAGGGAGCAACTCGGTGCTCAGACCAAATTCTCAGTTTCTGGGTATCTCTCTACAAATATTATTTATGAAATTCTAACACATCCCACGTGCATTAATTACATTTATCCACTTCTCAATATAAGCAACAGTAAATCTCTCAGAGTGGTTCTTGTCACATCCAGGCTGCAATATCTCTGCTTGGAACAGGGATTGTGTCCCATTACAGACTCCTATTTCACAGCTAATGCAGATGCAAAAGGATGAATGATGCATTTTTTGGCATAATTCAATACACAATCCTAAGAATTGTTAAGGAGAAAAATACAGGCTTTGGAAAAAAATAAAACCAGCCCCTATCCTTACTTAATGTGCTGTCAATTAATTGTAGTTAGAAAGGATCCTGCACATAAGATGTAGAGGAATTGGGATAGATAAAGCAAGGGTAACATTCATTTGGTCAAACAAAAACAAGACCGTAAGTGTCTTAAAAAAGGAAACTTGAGAAAAATACAACAACTTGAGGATGGACAAACCTGGTTATTCCCCTATTTATGGAACTGACAGAGGAAAGAATCATATATTTAAACATACAGAATAATATATTTAAGGATGCAGGAGTGAGGCAAACCAAAGGCCTCCTCTGCTGGCTCAGAGGAGGATTTGGGGCAAATTACAGGATTTTTGCCTGCAAAGGAGCAGTAACCAGCAGGTGAACTGTGTACACCCTCAAAGGCTGAGGCAGCGTGTCAGATACACAGGGAATTTTTCCTCCAGGACTCAGAGCACGGGAAGGGCTCCCTCCTTACCTGCTGACATTGCCATGGTGGTGCCAGTGACCATGCCCATGGCCACGCCGTTGGTGCGGGGCGCGGCCACCGGGGCCGGGTAGATGGCCGAGGGGATGCTGTTGGGCTGCACCACCGTGGTGTGGTGGATGACGTGAGGCTGGGCCGCGTACACGGGCTGGGTGTAATAAGCTCCCTGGTGGAGAAGGGAAAAAAACAAACGCCACATCACTCCAGGTTCTTTTCCAGCCCAAGGAACACTCGATTCTGTAACTCAAGCACTGCCAAAGGGCTGGTGCTTCACACGGACAGGCTCCTGTGCCTGGAGACCTGGGCAAGCTGAACCTGTGGATATGTGGAATGGGGGAGGAGGGAATCAACAGCTGAAGAGTCAATCCATGCAGGACAGACTGTGCTGCCTCCATGTGGGAGGATGGAACAGGGCACAGACACGAACAGCTTTGGCTGCTGGTGGAGAAAAGGAACAAGGGATGGAAGAAAAGGACAAGCCACAGTTTTTGGATGACCCCCGGGTGCTTGGGTCCAGGAATTGTGTCATCTTCTTGGGCTTCCAACAGGGCTCCAAAATCCAGGCTTCCAAGACTCCCAGGGTTTTGAAACAAGGGGAGAAGGACACGTGGGAATCAAAGGAGCCAAAGAGAAAGCTTCACATCCAAAGTAATGAAGAGACTGAAATAAGGAGATGCATGAGGGAGAGAACTGCTCCGAGAAGCTCAGGATTTTCAGCGGGAAGGGAAATCAAGGTGATATCAGCACCTCCATCCCAGCAAGGGATCAGCCCCAAGAGGCAAGGCCAGAGCCCCGCAGGAAGCTCAGGGGTCCCGGGGCGTGCCTGAGGCGGCAGGAGGTGGCACCTACCTGGGTGTACAGGTTCTGCTGTGGGTAGGCACTTCTGATGGGGTACATCGCGGTTTGGTACGGGTTCGGAGACGGCGAGTAGGGAGGAGGGGCGTTGTTACTCTGGGTCGGTGGCACCTTGTAGGGAGTCCCCGCAGTGTACCCTGCGAGAGACAACAGGGACCCCCGTTAGGGGCTGCCATGGCTGGGGGGAATGGGGGCCAGGGCTGGCAGGGGGGCTGGGAGAAACCATCCCTGGAGAAAATGGGCCCCAAAACTGTGCGGGATGGAGGGGAGAAGTCAAGGCTCAGCCCAGCCAGAATATACAAATCTATTTAACTCATTTACTCCACCAGTGTTCAGTGATTACAAAAGGCCAAGATTTGAAGTCTAATATCCCATATTATCCTCCAAGCACTGAAACAGCGTAAAGAACACATGGAGCTTTTAGGAACTCGCAGGCAGCATCTCAGCACCTCCTGGTTACTGCAGATTGGAAAAATAGGTGTTAATTAACAAGGGGAATAGCTGTAACCCTTTTCCTCACTCACATTAGCAGGAAAGCAACTATATTGCACTGAGAGGTGGAAATGGTTTGAAATATTGATCATTGCAGCAGAAGTGAGGCCTCCACCATCAGGACTCCTCCAGGAACCCATAACGTCACCCACAGACCAACCAATCTCCTGCTTTTCCATCTAATGGATTTTTTTCTCTATTTTGAACTTGTTTTTTCAAACAAAGACCTTGGAGGCTGCCAGTTCTCAGCATCACATTTAATTTCTGAGGAGTGTCCAGAGCTGTGGACCAGCTCGAGCCTGTATGGTTTCACCACTTTGAATACCAAGACTTGCAGTGGTTTCCTGATTGATGAATCATGGACCATTTATCTCCAATATTAAAAAGGTATTAAACATAATAGCCCAGGCAGATGTAATCTGCTGTGTTTATAAACTGGGGAAAAACCAGAACAACCTGCAGGTAAAACAAAGTGAAATCAAGGTTTAATGACACAAGATGATGGAGGCTCTCTCTGTCTGGCAGCTAATTTTAAAACCTAATTATGACTAACACCTTATTAGGATTAGGCTGGCTTGGCCCGTGCTGCTGCCACTTTGTGGTTCAGCAGCAGCAGCAGCAGCAGCAGCAGCAGCAGCGAGCCTTTAAGCTCCAGCTTCTATTAAAATTGCTGATTAAATCCCCCATGTCACTCCAGAAATCTCAGCCTTATTGATCCTGCAGCTCACAAGTGCCCTGGATTGCACAGAAATGTTTTTCTACAAAAGGCTGGCTGGGGGGAAAAAGAGCTCAGTGAGGAATTTTGTGTTGCCATCTCCGTTGGTTTCCACATGAAGGGCTCCCCACAAGCAGGATTCCTCAGCTGGATGAGGAACTGACTGGGTGTCCACATCCAAATTCTGCCCCTGTGCCCCACTCAGGTGAGCCCCACCTGCAGAGCTGCCCCAGCCCTGGGCCAACAGCACAAGGAGCTGGAGCTGTTGAGAGAGTCCAGAGGAGCCCCGGAGCTGCTCCAGGGCTGGGCTGTGCCCTCAGAGAGCACAGCCCCTACCCTAAGGAATTGGTAGGGACATCCCATTTCCAAGACAAAATCTCCCAAAGGCTTTTGAAAGGTTTATTTTTAATAATTCCTTTAATAAAGAAAAGGAAATAATATTTCTTCCTCCCACCTCACTGTGTAATTGATTTAATTTAGCAGGAAAAGGGAGTCTGGAAGGTGAGGAACACTCCAACCCCATGCCAGCCATGCCCCAGATTTAGCAGGGAACAGTCAGGCAGGGGCCAGAGCACACCCCACATACCAGGGAAAGCATCCCAGGGTTTATCAGCGAGCTTATCAGCCCTCCTGGAGGCACCACTTATCCTCTTCAGGGATGAGATGACAAGGCTCCACCTGGAAAAGCCTGTTTGACTGCGAGCCTTGAACAGCATCTCCTCCCCCTGCTGCTGCTCAGCCAGCCTGGGTTAAAAGGCAGGAGTTTCAACCATGTTCCTTGGAAATCAGGCTTTATTTTGGAATCCCTTCAGTTTAAAGGGAATAGGGAATAATCTCCCTTTGGAGATAAACACCTGTGAACAACCCCAGGTTGCTCCCAGGGATCAAACACTCAGCTAGGAGAAAGGTTTCACCTTCTCCACTGGAATTCCTCCTCTGCAGGAGCAGCAGCAGGGTCAGAGCTCTCCTTTTCATGCTCCTTCATGGTTTTAATCCATCAAAGCCAGGCTGGATGGGGCTGGGAACAACCTGATCTAGGGGAAGGCGCCCATGGGAGTTGGAACGAGATGGTCTTTAAGGTCCCTCCCAACCCAAACCCTTCCATTCTGTGGTCCCAAATAAGCCTGTCCCCAAATCAAGCCCTGGCAGGGGAGGCAGACGGGCACAAACCAACCAAGTAGAACCCCAGAAGAAAAGGTTTATTTACTGAATGCTGCAGAAGAAGCCTGGTAGGTTCTGTTCTCCGTGCCGGTGTCCACCGGGAGGTGGAAGGTGCCCTCGGTGGCACAGGACGAGGAGGTCTGGGGCCAGGCCTGCTTCATCAGAAGTGTGGCTTGAGTGGAGAGAGAGAAGAGGTGTCACACAGAGCAGTGAGAGACAGCTCCCCACATTTATGGCACATTTGAATCACCTCGAGAATCTCTTCCCACCCAGTTCCTACCCACGAGGAAGGGACTTCACGCCGTGGTCAGGGCTTGGAAAGCTTCCTGCAGCCCCAAGGCTGAGCAAAGGTGTTTCACACCCTCCACATCTGCTCAGACTCTGCATTAACCCTCTCTGAAGGGACAGCTGTAAATCTGCAGTGTCACAGGGCTGGAAATTGGGAATGAGGGACTGAGGAGGCTGAGGAGGAACTGGCGCTGGTGCCACAGCCCACACCGGCACAACACATCCCAGGGATGGAAAAGCGCTGCCCAGAGAGCACAGGGAAGCACTGCTGCAGCTCTGCTGCTCCACCAAGCCCTCCTGAGACTCTCCTGGAGGGGGACAGGAATGGGGAGCATGGAGGACAGCCAGCAGTGCTGTTTTACTGGCCATCAGCAGCTGCAGGATGTGAGATCCACCTGATTCTGCTCCACTGCTGGAGATGTGGAGACCTGCTCCTCCCTCCTCCTCCTTCAGCAGAAAACCAGGAGGTTGGTGGGAAGGGAGAGATTCAAGCCCAATTTCCCCTCCACTCAGCCACTGATCATTTTCTGCTCCAAGTCTCTGCCCTGTCCCAAAGGTTTGGGAGTTATTAAGGATTTCCAGGCTGCCTTGCTTTATTTGCCATGGTAGGCTGCACTCGGGAACATCACACTGGAGAGCAACTCCCAGTGCTGTGACAGAAACACTCCTTCACTTATGCTTTTATTCAGAATCAGATTCATTTTTGCCTCTGGATTTCACAGAGGTTTTAATCTCTGAGACTGATGAGACAATTCATTCCAATGTTACACGAATCCTTCCTCTGTGGTTTTCCCTCTCCACATTAAACCTGCCACAAAATCAAGGCAATTTGGGTTGGAGATGGCTGGGAGCTCTGCATGTTCTTTATTAAATCAGGGATCCTTGGAGAATCCATCACTTAAAACTACACAAAAGGTGGATCAAGGAGGCTTCCAGGAACATTAATACCTCCTGGTTCTTTGCAATAATTCACAGGGATCACAGTCCAGCCGTGACTACCTAATATCATTTAAGGGCTACCTCCAATCAGTGTCTTCTGGATTTGGTTTATCCTCTCACCTAAAAACAAATCAAGTTTTTATTCATTATCTGTTTAATCTCTGGAAAGCCAAGCAGTGGGAACTGAGCAAACAGCGTGAGCTGGGGGTATCTGCAGAGCTGGAACTGCTCTGTTTTCCTGACAGCACCTTTAGACTATGTGGGAATGTTCAGGACATATTATCAGTGGGAAAAGCAAAAATATGGACCCTTCCAACCCAAACCATTCTAGGATTTCTTGCTTCCCTGTGACAACCTCATTTGTGATGGATCCAGCCTCCAGCCCTGAACAAAGTTTGCAATAAGCTCAATTCCCCAGGCACTCCTGTGCCTGAGCACCCCAAAATGATGGGAGCATTTGTCCTTGGCAAGCCCTGTGAGGCACCACAGGACATTCACCCCTCCAGACCCCAAGACAGCCCTTGGGGCACCCAAAGAGCCCATGGGCACCTCCAGAGGATGGCTCAGAGCACTGATGATGCCCCAACTTCCTCCTGCAGAGCAGCGTTTCCTCGGGGCAGGATCCAGGGGCAGCAATGGGGCTCGGAGCCTCCACCCTGTGCCACGACATTCCCACCCAGAGCCCTGATTTCTGGGGCTGGCTCTAGCTCTGCTCTGTCAGGGCACTGCAAAGCCATTACTCCTGCCCTGCATTATTAATAAACACAGCCCCAGCCTCAGCCAGCCTCCACGAGCAAAGTGTGTGTCCTACTTTCAGGAAAAGAGAAAGGGAGGCTTTAATGAAGGAAGTTAAAACAAAACAAGCATGAGGAAGACAGAATGCCTGGGAGGGAACATGAACCAGGCTTAATGAAGACATACATAATTTTATTTTTTTTTTAATTGTGTCTCTGCAGCAGAGCGATTTTAGATGCTCATTTTTGCATACTTAAAAGGGATTTTTTTTTTAAGAACAGTGTCCTAAAAACCCAGGCTTATTGCAAGCATGAGTTTGCAATGCTAGTGTTTTGCCTTGTGTCTCTTCCTCCAAAAACTGTGGGAGAATGCAGCAGGAAAATCACACAAGGCAGGAACTTGAATTGGAGTGGAAAGGAATTCATAGAATCACAGAATACCCTCAGCTGGGAGGGACCAACAAGGATCACCCAGTCCAACTCACAGCCCTTGCTTGACATAGAGCTCCTTCAGAATAATCCAGGGAATAATTGAACACCTTTCGGGCTCAAACACCAGCAAATATCCACCAGAAACCTGGCACTGAGAGAGAGAGGAATCAAGCCTGGCTCCAGTCACATTTCCCTTCCTCACTGGCGCTGGACCCAGGGGACTCCAGACTTCTCCAAGCTCCTCTCTGTGATTCCTTACCCTTCTCGGATGGTGTCACAAAGTTTAGGTCTCTGCATTGTTTAATTTCCCACGTGGACCCCAGGATTTTGGGAACCATGAGGTCAAGAGAAGAGCATGAGCTTTGCTCTTGGGGCATCAGGGAGGGTTTGGAGAACATCAGGGACAAAAGTGGGCAGGATTTGAAAACTGGACTTATCCTCACTCAGGGGTTGATCTCCTGCCAAGACTTTGCATGGAATCCCAAAAAAAATCCTGAGGTTTGGGGCAAGAGACACCTAAGGAGCACCTTGAGGGTGGAGCAGAGGGTGATCAAGCTGGTAGAGAACAGCTCTGTCCAAGAGACCTCACTTGCAGTTACACCCCACAAATTCAGCAGCCACGAGCAAAGGATGTTCTTCCCATGCTTTTCCTACATCTATTCCAAGCAATATTAAGGGGCACATGTGCCTGGTTAGCTTCCATATGGAGCATCAGATGAAACCTTGGTTTGTGATTGCTTTTTGGTGAGCTGGAGGGATTTCTGCCAGCAGGTCCCACCCCCTTGCCAGCCTGGGAGGTTTGGAACAGGACCTTGTCCATGGACAGGATGCTCAAGAGCAGTAATTTCCAGGATTCTGCTGGGAACATGCAGCATTTCTTTCTTTTTTAGGCTCAACCTCTAAAATGCCTTCAGAAGATATTTATAATTAGTCTGCTGTTTCAGAAGTCCATGATTTTAACCCCCAAGCTGATTCCCAGTGTGTTTGAAGGACACCAGGAGCACATTCCTCCCCAGGTTGTTTCCAGCCTCCTGTGTGACAGCAGCTCGTTCATTTTGAGGAAACACTCTGTACTGCTGCAGGTTTTAACTCAGCCACTGAACCACAGAATTACTTCAGCCCAATTCCATTTAACACAGCTGAGGATGCTGTCACTCTGTCACATGTCCCCACTGCCAGATTTCATGTCACTTTTTTTCTATTAGTTATCTCTCAAAATCTCTCTTTTTTTTCCTCCTGAAAGTCTGTTTTCCATTGAGAAGTGACCACTGAGTGTGGTGCTCAGAGGTCCTGAGCAGCAGAACCTGCTCCAGCTTCCCACAGTGGTTAAAATGGTTTAATATCCTGCTGTGATATTAAATTGTATTGATTTCAAGAGCTGTAAAATTGTTTATCACAGAACCAGAGACTCGGTTTGGGTTGGAAATGGACCTAAGGATAATCCAGTTCCAACCCCATGCCATGGGCAGGGACACCTTTACCTGGACCAGGTTTCTCCAACTTGGCCTCAAGATTTATGGGAAACTTTATAAAAGTTTTAATCCTGATTTTAATTTCTGAATTTTAATCTTCATTGTTTCCTCACTGATTTAGTGCTTAGCTGTGTTACCCACTGGAACATTTTTGTTCTCCGTGCAAAACGACCTGTCAGCTCTCTGGACATGAGGAGATTTCCAAGATGGAAATTATTAAAAGCATTTTTTAAGGATGAGAAACAGAGGAATGAAATTTAAATGTCAAATGGCTGTGGCAGCTCTCTGGCTTGAGCATTAAGCCGTGCAACAAGAAGATCTGGCGAGGGGGGACAAAAATGATCAGAGGATTATTTCTTTTACGGGAGCAAGTAAGGAAAGATTAGGATTGCACTTGAGAAGGAAGCATTGGGAATGAACAAAAGGCTGACTGGCACAAAGAACATTGACCACATCATGCAAATCTAAAGCAACAGACAATAATTAGCACAGCTTTAAAAAAAAAATAATAATCAGCAACTCAAGCCTTAATGAATCTGCAGCGCTGCTTTCTGCAAAGGATTGTAGTGATAAAATAGAGCAGAAATAAAAGCACAGGGGAGGTTTAGCATTTCTCATCAGAGGACACCACAACCACTGGGGCAAAGGTAGGGAAAAACCAACATCTTGGAAGAGCTGCTGACTTCAAGGTTTGGGGGGATTATTCCATATGGAACAACTGGGAGGAAGCTTCTGCAGGCTGTTTTTGGGGAGGAGAGACCTGGTCAGATGGACAGCTTGGCTCTCTGAGTGTCCTTTCTGCTGGGTGGAGGGGACAGGCAGGAGTGATGGAGCTCCAGGAGGGATTCCCAAGGGTTTGCCTGCCTGGGAAACCCCAATTTTCAGAGTTATCCCTGTGCTCCTTGTTCTCTGCTGGTTTCCTCAGCTGTTCTGGTTGGAGGGGACCTTAAAACTCATCTCATCCCAATCCCTGCTGTGGGCAGGGACACCTCCCACTGTCCCAGGCTGCTCCAAGCCCCATCCAACCTGGCCTTGGAAATTCTTGTTTCCATTTGTTTTCCAATAGAAACTCCCCCCTCCCAAGGATGGTGTCTAAGATGCACAAGATGCAACACAGACCCCCCCAAAAAATCCCTGTCCTGCAGTAATTTGGGGTTTCCTGTCACTTGGATGTTCCCTTGGCCATCTGTCCACTCAGTGGAGGAGCTGCTGCCTGCAGGATGTGGCAGGGGCTGGGGACAAGTGACATTTTATGATATCCAGGCCAAAATGCCAGAATGCTGCAGTATTTACATTCCTGGCTGAGCAGGGAGGACATTGCCAGCCTCTGGCAGGACAAGCTACTAATAAATTTATGGGCTTTTTCTTACTCTATGGAGCTGTTTTCATTTAATTCCTCCAGTGTTTTATCCTTCAGGGGAATTTGAGGGTGGCCAGCACACATCCTGGGGAACAAAACTTGTTTCATGTTCCATGTTAAGGCTTTAATGGGAAGAAATGCAGCTGAAGACCTTATCAAAAGCACATAAACCCAAACAAAACACAACAGATCCCTTCCAGAATCCTCCACAATAAACAGTTTTATGGAATATGTGTAAACTGTGATGTGGAGAAGACAAAACCAAAAGATTTTGGCAACAAACCCCTCATTCCTGTTTTCATCAGCCTTGGAAAGCGCCTGAGCCTGGGGATCCACTGATTTTATGACAATTGGGAGGCTGAAAACTTGGCAATTAAGGGGAGAGAGGGTTTAGCAAGACTGGCACAAAGTCCAGCTTGGTGTTCCTTCCACGAGCAGCTCTTCCTGCTGCACACTGAGCTCAAAAGGCAGCTTCATTTGGAAGTTTTAAAATCCTGCAGCTCTTCTGAGGCAAGGCCATTCAGAACAAACGTCTCAAGCAATCCAAAGTGGAATCAAAGGGTGAGATATTATTTTTCATTTCCAACGTATGCTCAGAAGGGATGGGCAAGGAATGTTTCCAGGCCTTTTTTGGGATTTTTACCTGGGGCATAGCCGGGGCTGCTGGTTGGATACATGTTGGGATTGTAGGCTGGGGCAGCAGTGGGATAGCCTGTTGGATAACCTGCAAGGAGACAAAACCAGGAATTAGCATTTCATCAGC
Source organism: Acanthornis magna (assembly GCA_036785705.1). Taxonomy (NCBI): domain Eukaryota; kingdom Metazoa; phylum Chordata; class Aves; order Passeriformes; family Acanthizidae; genus Acanthornis; species Acanthornis magna. Next base: position 818,862 of record JAWUZG010000104.1, on the reverse strand, counting down.
AGGGAGCAAGGATGGCACCCCTGGAAAGCAATAAACAATCACAGAGGTCACTGGAGGGAAAACACAGGTGGATTGTCTGGGAACAGGAATGTGCTCCACAGACCTACATGTGACATCATCAATATTTCATCTTTATTCCTGCAGAAAACAAGGATCAGAATGCAGAATGCAGGAATGCTTACTGTGCCTTGGAGAAAACTACTGGGGAAATTCACACTGTGGATGTGGAATTCAGGTACAAAACCCCACGGGCACAGCGATATTGGAAAGGGCTGCACGGCAGCACTTTGGAGAGCTCAGCACTGCCATTAAGGAGAGTTTCTTGCTGAAGGGAAGGCAGGGATCCTGCAGGAAAACATGCCAGCCTTGGCTTCACCCATGGCTGCACAAGTGCCATTCCCAGGAGGGACCCAATTACCTGCCAGGCCACCTGGAAGGAACGCGCTCGGACCCTTTGGAGCCATGCAGGGTTTAATGGGCACTTTGGGAAAGGCTGCAGAGCACCTTCAGCTTGCATCAGCCTCACTCGGAGCGGTCACAGGGAGGTCAGGGAATCGTGGGGTGGGAGTGGGGGGCTGGAAATGGTGGCACACCCCACACAGTGCAGGTGTCCAGAACCCAACTCCCACTTCACTGGGGATTCCTGTCCTTTGTGGAGACCGCAGACACAACCTCTGCACCTCGGTCTGCTCCTTTTCCACACAATCACAGAATCTCCTGAGCTGGAAGGGACCCCCAAGGATCACCCAGACCATCCCTGGCCCTGCACAGACACCCAACAATGCCACCCTGAGAGCATTGTCCCAACGCTCCTGGAGCTGTGGCAGCCTCGGGGCTGTGCCCATGCCCTGGGGAGCCTGGGCAGTACCCAGCACCTCTGGGGAAGAACATTTTCCTGATCTCCAACCTAAACCTGCCCTGGCACAGCTCCAGCCCTTCCCTGGGGTCCCATCACTGGTCACCATTTTGCTTTTGTTTCCTTCCATTTCTTGGAAGTCTTCCCTACCAAAAGGAGTAACACGTGAATAACTCCATCCTTCTTAGGTGCTGCTGAGCAAATCCCCCTGGCAGAGCGAACGGGACACGTTAATCCTGCTTTGCTGGTGGAGAATTTGGCTTTGCTGTGCGTCACCACTCGGTTTATCTGTGTCCCCTTGGCCATCATCCCAGAGCAGAGCCAACGGAATGACCCTTGGAGAGCGTTCCCATGCCAAGCCCCACTGATACTGCTGCTGGCTGCCAGCAAGGCCTGGAAGGAGGTAATTAGCAGTGGATTTACACCCACCTTTTAAAATATTTTATTTTATTTTATTTTATTTTATTTTATTTTACTTTATTTTATTTTATTTTATTTTATTTTTTTTATTTTATTTTACTTTATTTTATTTTATTTTATTTTATTTTATTTTATTTTATTTTATTTTATTTTATTTATTTTTTTTATTTTATTTTACTTTATTTTATTTTATTTTATTTTAATTTATTTTATTTTAATTTATTTTATTTTATAACAGTGAGCGTGGGTCTGTTCTTCCCCTTTCTGAGCACCAAAAGAGCCACAATGCAATCCCTCGTTCCCATGCCCCAAATCCCACTGCTCTTAAACCCTGGCACCACTGACTACTGTGCCAAAATGTTGAGGTTCATTTGAATAAATCTAATTCAACAATCATGACCACTGTACTGGAATAAATGACTGGATGTTCTACCCTCTCATTTTCATCAGTGATATATTTGGCTTCTAAATCAGGTTAATTAAAAATTGCCATAGTTAATGTTGGATAAGCAGCAGTTTAACAGATTTTATTTTTAATTTTTTTGAAGGCTACATGGAACTCTGTTGTCATCATACCCAGGAACATCTAAAGCCTTTCAGCAATCAAGAAGCTCCTTAGAAGGTTATTTGCAGATCCATGATTGCAAGCAGAGCATTAATGATGAGGATCTTAAATCAGAAATATCCCTTCTCTCCACTTCATTAGAAGATAACCATGTCTTTTCCAGGACATTTATCGCTCCAAACTCTTCCCATTTCATCCATGATCCCGCTCTGCCTCCTGACAATCTGGCCAGGGATGCTAAACCAATTCCACTCCTTGGAGCATATTTTCCCTGAAATTCTCCCACCCGTGTTTCTCCCTGGGGTTTTACCTTCTTGGCACACGGTTTAGTAGAACCCCAGAGCGGTCTGGGTTGGAAGGCACCTTAAAAATCACCTCGTTCCAAACCCCTGCCGCGGGCACAGGTGACGATGGCTGTGTGTGCCGTGGTGTTGGGATGTCCCTTGCTCATCCCCAAGGGACAGGGTCTAGAGGACAGTCTCTTGGGGCACCAAGAGGTTCTTCGGATTTTTGCCGCTGGAAAATGCCCCCAAATAAGCCCTGAATCCCATAAAGAGCTGCAGTCTTTAGTAATAATTTTAACCACCAGTCCTTAGTCACCAGCCATGACAAACACAGTCCTGTGTGGTCACAAAAGTTTCACCTGTGCCCTCTCAGGTGCCAAAAATTTTTTATTGGCTGAATTTGGACCAGAATTTTTTTGGCTTTTACTTGGATCAGAATTTGCAACATTGGGGTTATAGGTACAAAACGAGCCTGAAATAAATCAAACCACAGGAAAAGTGCAGCTTTGGGTAAGATTTTCCATCCAGCCAAATACTGAAGGATTTATTCCAGGCAGATGGAGACAACTGTGTATTTATAGAATCACAGAATTGTTTCTCTTGGAAAAGACCTTTAGGACCATCAGGTCCAACCATTCCCCAGCACTGCCGAGGCCACACCTAACACATGTCCCCAAATGCCACATCCACACCTATTTTAAAACCTTTCAGGGTTGGGGACTCAATTGGTCTTTCCCCTTTTTTTTTGGGTTTAGTTTCTGCTTGGCAGGGCTCTTCCTTGCCGTGGTATCTTTTGTTGTTCTGAAGGTAAGTTATGGCTGTTTTTGGAATAATTTCGGCTCAGATAAATACGATTTCTATCAAGGAAGCTTTAATAGCTTTGGATGCAAAATGAAGCTCTGCTCTGCACTATCTTCCACTCTGATCTCATAAACTTTGATAAGTGTTGACCTCCAGCAAGAAAACTTGTCCTTTCTATTTTAAGGGGAAGCAGAGATGGGAAAGGTATGGGAAAATTAATGTGGTTTGCTCCTTTTTTTTTTGACATACTGAAAAATAAGAAAGTAGAAGAATCTGGGGCAATTTGTGCCAGGAGAAACATGCCTGGAAATTCCCAGCACTCAAAATCCAGCAGGTTTAAAAATACATGAGACATTTTTTATTTAGCAGGGCCTGTTGACTGTGGACAAAGGGAAAGGTTGCAATCTGAAGGAAGGTTAGTTCAGATTGGATATGAGGAAGAAGTTTTTTTACAATGAGGGTGATAAAAAATTGTCATGGGTGCTCAGAGAAGCTGTGGCTGCCCCTGGATCCCTGGCAGTGTCCCAGGCCAGGCTGGACAGGGCTTGGAGCAGCCTGGGATGGTGGAAGGTGTCCCTGCCATGGCAGGGGTGGCACTGGATGACCTTTAAAAGGTCTCCTGTGACTCAAACTACTCCATAATCCTATGATTTTTATGCTTATTGGTTGTGAGCTTTTAGGATTTGTTTGTTGGCTCTTCCTCATCCCCCAAATAACCCCAAATCAGCTTCCACATGGAAGCTTTTTTTCCACCACAAAGGCTGTGGTCCCCCATCACATCCTGAATCCCTGGGGTACCAGACAAAATCTGCATCCAACAAACAGGAATACATTCAGGAGAGGTGGCAACACCAAAGCTTCTGGCATCCTGCTCTGATTGTCCCCTGGGAAACCTGAGACCTCCTGTACATTCTGCTCCTCCTGCTGACTGTGCTCCCCTCCTGCCATGTCTGTCCTGCCTCATCACCTTGAATGAAAAGTAACAGCAAGAGGCTCAAACCCGCTTGACATGAAAATGTCAGGAGCAGAAAGAAAATATCCTTTACTTTCGACAGATCTGCACATGACAGGACTCTGCCTCTGCTGGGGCTTGAGGCCTTGCAGTGGTGCAGGAGGAAAGAAAATGAGATGAAAAATATTGAACGAAATTTATTAGATTCCAAGTAGAAGAAATCCAGAGTTGTTTTGTGGCTTATTTTAATTTAATATCATCTCCACAATCAATAGGAATAAGAAAGGCAGTGTTCGTTTAATCTCCTCCCCAAGGAAAACACACAGCACTCCAGCTCTGGGAAGCACTAACTGAGCTGCTTTCAAAATTACCACACAATAACTGTGCAAAGCAAAAGGCACGTGGGGCTGCAGCAAGTAGGTATTTTTATGCCACCTTTAATTTTACATGTATTTTAAATGTTTCTGTATCAAAATAATCTAAATAACACCCAGCCAATGACAATCCACAAGTGCTCGGAAGGCCTTGGTTCTCTTGAAATTCTTGAATTTGCTTCTCTTTGGCTACAGGGCCCATGCTTTGGTCCATGTCTCAGCCTCCCACCCACTGGGAATTGTCACTTACATTGTCACTGAATTCCAGAATGTGCCGTTTCATTTTTTCAAGAGTAGTTCCATTGACCATTATCTGATGAAGGCCTTAATTGCTACAAGCAGTCAACATTAATTTACGAGACAAAATTTTCTCCTTCATCCTTTTTCTTCGCAAGTCTCAAGCAGTGCAGACTCCTGGAAGCGTCCTCATCACACGGATTTTTACAGGGACAGATGACAAAGTCCCTTATCTAAGGGCAGGACAAAGCACTATGAAATCACACTTCAACTCCCTGAACCGCCAAGGACTCCAGCTCGACACTTGCTGCACTTGAGAGCTCATTAACCACCAGCACTCCCTGCAAGGACGAGCCAGGCAGCCACACAAAGCTGTCCCTCGTGTGCCACTCACCGCTCCAAGGTGGACAAATGTGAGAGATTATTTGGCCTCTCACTGCAAGAAGGACATGGAGGGCTGGAGGTGTCCAGGGCAGGGAATGGAGCTGGGCAGGGGCTGAGCCCCAGGAGCGGCTGAGGGAGCTGGGAAAAGGCTCAGCCTGGAGAAAAGGAGGCTCAGGGGAACCTTGTGGCTCTGCACAGCTCCTGCCAGGAGGGGACAGCCGGGGGGGTCGGGCTGTGCTCGCAGGGAACAGGGACAGGACAAAGGGAAACAGCATCAAGTTGTTCCAGGGGAGGCTCAGGTTGGATATTGGGAGAATTTCCTCACTGGCACAGCTGCCCAGGGCAGTGGTGAGTCCCCATCGCTGGAGGGATTTAAAAGCCACGTGGATTTGACACCTGGGGACATGGTCAGCGGTGGCTTTGGCAGTGCTGGGGAAATGGTTAGACTCGACAGTCTCGGAGGGCTTTTCCAACCTGATACTCTGATTCTTTTTCACCCATTCTCCCTTTAAGGCCCTGTGACCACTGCCCAGCCCTTTGTTTGTGCTGAGTGACAGCTTTGAAGCTGCAGCAGCCCCAGGAACATTTCTGCGTTATGATCACCTCCTTGGGTCAGCCAGATGGAGCCACAGCATTTTCCCCTGCAAAACACTTTCATGTTCTATTTTAAGGCCATCCAGCATTTCTCATTCTTTATTGCCCAGCCCTCAGAAACTCTTCAAAAATAGGATTTACAAGCACCTTCTTAGGACAAAAACGTGAGAAACTTCATGCCATCAGCTACACACTGCTGCAAATCCATTCCCTTTAGAGTGATTGGGAATTTATTCCTGCAGAAAATCACATGTTGGGAAATGAATGTGCAGATTTGGTACTTGAGGAATTACCCCAGAAGTGAGAAATGAGGGAGCAGACACCACGTAGGCTCCCTGGCACAGCTCCACCGAAGCTCCAGCAGCCAGACTTGCAGCAAAGGCTCTCGAGCGATGATTGCTGGGAGCAGTGACTCCGGAAAGAACGTGCCTGGCTGTGAGATGGAGAAGGGACACGGGGAAAAGAGCAGAGGACATCTGGGAACTAATTCTGCATCCAGAGATGAGAGCTCCAGCGTTTCCGAAAGGACTGGCAGCAGGGGTGTCACCAAAGCTCGCTCTCCCCTGGCATGACAATCTCAGCCTGCAGGATCTTCCCAGCCTGCCTGGCTCCTCTCACAGCTGCAGAGCTCCAGGCTCAGGCCGTGCATCTCCTGCAGCCTCCTGGGGAGCTGTCCCCAGGGAATTTAGGGAGGTGACCTCTGAGCAGCTCTTCCTCAGGGCAGTGCCAGACCTTCCCTGCTCGGCAGGAGCTGTTTAGAACACCTCTGAGTCAATCCTGCCCTGCCAGCTCAGGGCAGGAAGGATGGGTAACCTTTCCCTTTGTGTGATGGACACATTTCCATGGCAGGTGCTACCCAAACCTCTCGTGCTGCCTCTCCTTGGACAAGCAGCCAGGCAAATGCACAAATGGATGCTGCAGGAGCCCAGGGGCTGGAGCAGGTTTGATTTCACACTGATCATCCCACATAGCCACAGCTATCCCATCACTCACTCGCTGCCCTGCCATGGAACTATTCCAGCCCACTCATGCTAAATGGATGGAAAAGCAGAGGAAAAGCTGAGAGCAAGGGTGGGACTGTTCTGAAGAGCAAGTTAATGGATGGTTGAGAATCCAGCATTTCTGAAGGCTCTGAGGATAATAAATGCACTCGTTCCCATGAAAAAATGCCACCCCCTTATTACTGTCTCAAGCCTCATCAGCCCAAGAGCGGAGCAGTCAAATGAATGTGGATGCACCAGACACAGCAAAGGCTTTAAAAATAGATTTGCTTTCACATTTGACAGCCTCGCTCCTGGAGACCTTTTACCGTGGGTTCTTTTCTCACCTCAAGGGTCCTTCCCTTTATATAAACTTGTTTCTTGTTTGTTACCCATGGCCATGCAAAAACAACCTTTCCACTATCCCAGGTTGCTCCAAGCCCTGTCCAGCCTGGCCTTGGACACTGCCAGGGATCCAGGGGCAGCCACAGCTTCTCTGGGCACCTGTGCCACGGCCTGCCCACCCTCCCCAGGAACAATTCCTTCCCAAAATCCCCTCACTCCAGCTCCACATTCCCAGCATTGTGAAGACATCACACAGAGGGAGGCAGGCTCCCCAGGAGGGGAGGCAGCTCTGGACTAGCAGAGCAGAGGATGAAAAATGAAGAGTGTAGTCCTGTCTGGTGAGAAGGCATCTATACCTCTTTCCATCTCCTTCCTCTCCCTCCCCAGGATCACAGCCTGATCCAGAGGGTGGTGATTCCATTCGTGCGAAAGCACACACCCTCGAAGGAATTTTCCTTACGGGTTGTCCACATTTTGCATGGTAAGCACAACGCTCGGAGCCCAAGGACAGGAGCTCCACAGGCATCATGGATAACACAATCTCACGGATAAACATAACCACCCCAAAATCCTGACAAAACCCACAGGAATCTGGCAGAAAATACTTTCTCCGGCAGGACAGCCTGGACACGTGGCACGGCCTGTTTGTCTCCATTCCACAGGGTCACGGTGCTGACACAATGGGGTCCTGCCTGCCTGCAGGAGCTTCTCCAGCTGGAGGTCAAACACAAGGGGATGGATGGCGGGGCCTCCCTGCCCCGGGGAGCTGCAGAATCCTGGAAAAGCAGAGATTTCGCACAGAATTCTGAGCTCTTCCATGGGACTTGGTGGTTGCAGGAGGCCATACGTGAGCTGGAAGCACTTTCCTTCATCATGCCAGGAATTAGGAGAATTTAAAAGCCCAGAAAGATATTAAGGAAATGACAGAAGCACTGTTTTGGACATGCATTGCCCTGATTTTCTCTTGCTCAGGCAAAACTTGCTTTCAGACCAGTTTTTAAAGTTCAATACAGTTGCAAGCTGTTAGACAAAAGAGATTGTTCCCATTTCCATTCTTATTTCAATTCCACCTCAGCTTTGCTCCCCACCTACATTCAAAACAAACCTCCCAGGCCTTACTGCAGCTGTCTGGGCATGGGATGCATTTGGATGAGCAAAACTCATCCTGAAAACTAGGAGCAACTGTCCAAAAATATTAGAGAGATTGTTGCTTGCTTAGTGCACACACTATAAATAAACCAGAGTGACAGAACTTGTCAGACTGTCAATCAATATCACTTCTGGGCCAGAGACATGTGTCATATCCTCTCCTGTGCTCAGACAAGGCTCGGTGGGAAAGAAGTTCTGGAAAAGGGTTTAAGTTGTGCAGTATTGATTCTCCTTGCAATGATTTACTTCGTTCAGTATTTGAAGAATCCAAAGTAGGATATGAACAGCCCCTAATGATAAAATAAAAGGCTTTGTTGCTCCACACAAAGTGGAAGCCTGAGATAAAGAAGCTCCTTTGCAGTTTTTCTTAAATATTCAACTGAGGCTCAACCTTATCCAATAATGTTCCCCAGGGAAACATTTAGCTGGAAGGATTAAAATAAATTAAGATGGCAGAAGAGTGCTCAACTTGAATCAGACCATGTAGTATTAGAACCCCAGGATGGTTTGGGTTGGGAGGGATCTCAAAGCTCATCCAGTGCCACCCTCTGCCAAGGGACACCTTCCACTATCCCAGGGTGCTCCAAGCCCTGTCCAGCCTGGCCTGGAACAGTTCCAGGGATGCATTCTTTTGCTTTTCAATCACGAATTTGCCATTTTTCTGAATTGGTGGAGGGCGAGGAGAGCCTCACCTGGATGCTCCTGGTCTGCTCTGGCAGGGTTCTTTATGGCAGCTCTAGAGGGGTGTGAAGGCCCTTTCTGGAGGAGTTGGGGATGTAAATGCAGGCAGGACTCTGCTCTCTGTGCCCTCAGGTTATGGGTTAGAGCAGGATATTTACAATAACTGCTCAGAAAACAGCCCTTTGTCATGTCCAAAATGCACTTGTTCATCTGGCTAATTTTCAATCCATCCTTTTCAGCTCTGCTCCCAAGGCAGGAGCTAAAAAGAAAAGCAGCTCGAGCTGCAGTGTTCTGTAATTCCTGCTCCGTCACAGTCAGTGTGGTCCATGCACAACCTCCGTGCTTCCAGCTAAGGAATGGCAACTGCTCCAGTGAGCATTCCCTGATGCCTTCCTGGATCCTGGAACTGGAATTTGTCCCTGTTTCCTATCTGTTGTGATTTCTTCATTCTGCCAAACTGGTGATGACAATAACTGGGTACAAAACAGAATCCTGCAATGGTTTGGGCTGAAAGGAGTGATGGCAAAAAGCTCCTTGCTTTCGGTTTTTCTCATTCAAGATGATGCGAATTCTCATTCAATTCATTGAAGTGAATTTGCCAGTGTTGGAACCGCCTCAAAAATGTTATTCCAGGTGTGCTGCCAAAGCCAAGGTGCCCAGCACTGCCCTGAGCATGAACGACAATTAACAAAACAGAAGCTGCCCAGTAATTAATCAATTAATCAGTCATCAATCAATTAATTGACTAATTAAGTCTCTCTCTAGCACAAACATTTTTCTGGCTCCCATCTCTGCTTTTTGCACTCCACATTGTCCTCTGGCACTGGCAGCATGTTCCTGATTTCATCCTTGATTCACGCCCTTAAACAACATCTCTGGGGACACCAAATTTCTATTTCAGCTCATTTTAGTAAGAGGCAGCTCCAGAACAGTCAAAACAATGTTACAAATCAAATTACTGCCCCAAAGGGCCATTTTTAAAGCGTGAGCATAGTGATTTTCATTTGCAAAGATAAAAATTCAAAATGATAAAATATTTAGGGTTACAAGAAGAAGCCAAACTCAGAAAGACTCAAGTTTAGGGATCACGATATCCTTAGATATTGAAATTTTTAAATGCTCATTAACTTTCAAATGTCCATATGGTATTTTGGACATTTTGGCCTTGGACCAGAGAAGTGAATTGCTCTCAAATCCATTGGCTATGGACAAACACAGCAGCAGATGGAGCACATGGAGAATATTAACAAAAGCAGGTTTTGGGTGTTAAAAGACTTAATGGGTCTCTCACATGTATTTGGGCCAGGAGATCAGATTCAAATCGTGCTTGGGGGAAGCTGAGAATCCCTAATATTTGAACTGGCAAAACTCCATGGCGCTGTTTAAAAAACGGCTCTGGTGGAAATAAAATCTGATTTCACCAGCTTGGAAGTGCAAAGGTTCTGTCAGAAAGGCAGCAGGGGTACAGTGATCTCACAGAGATCCCTTATCCCAAGGTTTTTGTTATTGATTTTCCAGCCAAGAGCTGGGATGAGATTCCCTGACTGTCACACCAGACCCTTGAGAATCCCACCAGCCTCTGCTGAACTCACTGAAATCCAGGGAAGGAGAGCACCAGCACTGGAATCATGGGGCTGTGCAGCATTTACTACTTCTGGTTCATAAACTACATTTTTCAACCCATAAAGAAGTGTTATAAACCACGTTCATTCCCTATAATCCCTTTCCTTAAAAAAAAAAAAAGCAACTCATTTCTGGGAATACTTGAATTGGAGTTTTTTTGCACCAGCTGTTCTGGTAGAGCATCTCTTCAGAAATGCACTGAAGAAAAAAATAAATACAAAAAAGGAAATAGAAATCCCTTCCCTCCATCCTGTAAATATTTTATTCCTTACAAAAAGCCCAGAAGAAACTCCAAATGCAATAAACCCCCCAGCTGAGGGGTGACAGCCTGGGATGTTCTAGCACAGTTTTCATTTGCTTGCTATAAAACAAGGATTTCTACACTGGTCCAACTCAGCAAAGCAATTAATTAAATAAATTACATTTTATGGTTCAGGTGCATCCTCCTGGTTGCTCAAGCAGATAAAAAGTGATAAATTGGTGGCATCTCCTCTTTTGCTTGTTTGAAAAAAATCCCAAGATTTGTGTGGGCCAATATTTCACTGGGAGACCCCTGCAACCCCCAGGATGGGTGGCAGATGGAGAGAGAGGGAGGAGGATGGAAAATTTCTTCATGGAAAGGCCTGTCCAGGCTGCCCAAGGAAGTGGGGGAGTCTCCATCCCTGGGGGGATTTAAAAACCACGTTGCTCCAAGCTCCATCCAATCTGGCCCTGGAGACCCTCAGGATGAGGGGAATTAAAGCTCCCTGGGGCACCCTCTGCCCCTCATTTGAGAAGGGCACTGCTGGGTTGTGTTTAAGGAAGAGCTGGGCCCTAAACATCCCCCAAGGATTTGGGGATTCTCCGCTGTGCTCCTGACAATCCTCTCAGGAATTCAATCTGGGAGTTCTTGGCAGAGCCATAGTGAGTCATGGTGCTGCAGGTAGTGAGGCTGCCTTAAAAATAACCCAGCCAGCGTGGCTGGGAAACAGCAAAAAGGATCAGCAGTTCCCTCCAGGAACAGCAAATTAGACTAATGGACTGGGATGGAAAAGGGAAAGGAAAAAAGAGAAAAGCTCAGAAGCTGAAGGAGCGAAAGGCACGATGTCGAGCAAAATAAAATCAGAGGGTTCACATCAGCCCCCTCCTACACTGGGGGCTGCTGGGTTGAAAAATCAGCTTAAAAAAGGGAAGATGACTAATTATGGCTTGGGACTGAGAATATCAGCAGGCTTCAGTTCTACCAGCACAACCTGAGGGATGATTTAAGCGAGGAGCATGGACAAAGGAGAGGGAGGAGGCATCCAGGGGAATCTCTCGGATGGTCCTACAAAGTGTTACCAAAAAAGCCAACAGTATAAAACTGCCATTAACCCATGGCACCACATATACTTCATAAAATGCCATTTGAGGCACTTGAAACTGGAAAACAGCACCGTGTTCACATAATTATGGATTATGGACAGAATCATGGAATGGTTGGTGGAAGGGGATTTTAAAGCCCATCCAGTGCCATGGGCAGGGACACCTTCCACTGTCCCAGGCTGCTCCAAGCCCTGTCCAACCTGGCCTTGGACACTGCCAGGGATCCAGGGACAGCCACAGCTTTTCTGGGCACCCTGTTTTTTCTCTATGGAGCCAAAACTCCTGGCAGGTTTTGTCTTCTGCCTAAAAACGTTAATGGGAACAGCTGAGAAATAAAGGCAGAGGTTGTGTCTACATTTAAAAATCTCTAAAATAGCTAAAATAAAGCAAGGTTGTATTTATCCTGGCACCACATGACTGGCAGCACACAGTCCCTCACCAGGGCCTCTGTAGGCAGAGGTGCTGCTTCCCTTCAGATCCCCTGAAATCCTCCTCCGCCTGGATTTGTGCCTCCCACTCCACCTCAGCACGTTGGAGATCTCCTGTCATCCACAAAGTCCTGGTCTACTTCCAAGCAGGGCAAGCATGAACTGCATCTATTTTATTGGACGGGGTTATTTTAAAAGCTCAATGCAAAGAATGTATTTAAATGATGCTGAAGCCTCGGCACTACAAAACATTGAGACAATTCCCCATCTCTCTGAGCTCTTTATGCATTCACACATTGCACACACTGCCTGGAGAAGCTGTGGCTGCCCCTGGACCCCTGGCAGTGTCCAAGGCCAGGCTGGACAGGGCTTGGAGCAGCCTGGGACAGTGGAAGGTGTCCCACTGCCTGTGATGGCAAAGAAAGCTCTGAGGAAGCTTTTCCGTGGCCTAAAGAAATCAGCAATTTCTATAGGAATCTGATTCAAAAGGGAGCAGCCTTCGGAAACACTCCTAAAGATTTTTCTCCTTCTTTTAAGCACGAGCAAGTGCCAGTTCCAGGTCACTTGGCAAACACCACGTGGGTCAAACGCGGTCCCCGGTGCGCGGTGACATCTCGGGTGCCCTTGCTGGCACGAAGTCACTCATTTTGGTCAAATAACCACCAGGCAGCTGGTCAGGCAGTGCTCTGTTCGATGCTAATGAATTTCTGCAGATTTCCAGGACAAAATCAATGCATTACAATTAATTTATCCCAGTGACTGTCCTGCAGGATCTCTTTGCTGCAATAAACTGAGGGAAACCAGTACTGAATAGCAGCTTCATTTCCTAGGTGGAATTCTAACGTGTGGCACTCACCCCCTGCTTCCCCAGGTCAGCAATGGCTCAAATCTAGGCTGTTATCCTTAAATAAAATAAAATGAGACCTGATACCCAAAATCCAGCTGTGCCCCAGCACTGCCATCAAGGACTGGGCTTTCTGCCCCGATCCTTTTCAAGTATGACAGGACCAACAGCAAAGAAATTAAGAAATACAACAAGAATGGAAAGACTCACTTTTAGCATTTAATTTCCAGTCGAACAAATTAACGAGAACTTTATTAGAAGTCTGGAATTTTCTAAATTTATGTTGGAAGCATTTCAGGAAATGGATTCTAGTTCAAAGCATCACAGAATCACAGATGGTTTGGGCTGGAAGGGACCTTAAAGCTCATCCAATTCCACTATCCCAGGTTGCTCCAAGCCCTGTCCAACCTGGCCTTAGACACTTCCAGGGATCCAGGGGCAGCCACAGCTCAGAAAATGTATCTGACTTGCAAATGTCAAGGAGAAGAAATGACCTGAGGCCAGTTTGTCACTGTCACAGCTCTGGTTGAATAAGTTTTAAAAATGCATGAAGACAATAATCTCTTTTTGCAGCAGGTTTTTGTCTCTCTATCCAAAATAAAGTAGCACACAAACACCTCAAGAGTTTCAATACGAAAAAGCTTTATAAAGGGCTCTCACAGGATGCAAGTCACAACCAAAAATGCTTTTAATGCCAAAAAAGAGGAAGCAAAGCTTTATAGAAGAATATTTTGCAAAAAATTCCAGACCGGTTTGGGTTGGAAGAAACCTTAAAAATATCTCATTCCCACCCCCTGCCATGGGCAGGGACACCTCCCACTGTCCCAGGCTGCTCCAAACCCTGTCCAGCCTGGCCTTGGACACTTCCAGGGATCCAGGGGCAGCCTCACTTCCCTCCCAGGGAACAATTCCTTCCCTATATCCAATCTAATTGAAGTCATTCCATGATCATATTCTCGTGAGTTGTAGTGCATGGGGAAAGCAGGAGAAAAAGTTCAGTGTTGAGAACTGACATCAGTCACATGGCAAGCTGCTGGAGAAATTTATTCCAATAAATACAGCCCTTTGGAACCTAAAACAATTGTTTGATCACAGTGCCTTGGACTGGTCCAGGGTTATCAGGCAAGCGGAGGAAAGGAATTTCCAGAATGGGTCTATTTAACAGCAGAAGTATTTCAGGAAGAGAATTATTGGGGGTATGATGTCACACATTCCAGAGAACACTTAGATGTGCTCACTAAAAGGCAAGAATGGAATGGAAGGAATAGAAGAGATTAGAATGGAATTGTTCAGTTGGAAGGGATCTCCAACAATCAGTCCAGCTGCAAACTGGGCTCTATTCAAAGCCTCAGGCAGTATCAATTGATATCTGCAGCTTCAGTGTTTGCCCTGAAACCTGAAAAACTGGAGAATGAAAGATGTTCAGGAGAACAGCTGTGGGAAACTCCCCTCTCCTCAAAGGTAGGAGCACAGCAGGATCCTGGGAGGATCCATCCCCCAGCAGCACCGGCTCATGTGCCCCTTTGCCATTTCCACAGGGCTTCCAGACTTTTCCATCCCATTCCATTCCATCCCATTCCATTCCATTCAATTCCATTCCATTCCATTCCATCTCATCCCATCCCATTCCATTCCATTCCATCCCATTCCATTCTATTCCGTTCCGCCCCATTCCATTCCACTCCATCCCATCCCATTCCATTCCACTCCATTCCATCCCATCCCATCCCATTCCATCCCATCCCATCCCACTCCATCCCATTCCATTCCATTCCATCCCATCCCACTCCATTCCATTCCATTCCATTCCATTCCATTCCATTCCATTCCATTCCATTCCATCCCATTCCATTCCGCTCCACTCCACTCCATTCCATTCCATTCCATCCCATCCCATTCCACTGTGGCTCTCCCTTCTCAACACCTAAACGTTCATCTCACATGACCCCATCCCAAAAACCCAAGGTAGACACGCCCCTCTGTGCCCCCACCTCCCTTCCCACCCCGATTCACCCACAGGATACCCTGGCTGCCCCCAAACAGGTGACAAGTGACAGGTCATGAAGTCAAACCCCAAAAGCCATCCCCACATTTCTCCCCGTTCCTCCCCGTGATCCTCCTGTCAGCTGTGACAGATTTGGCATCTCCAGGCTGCTCCCAACCCTCCCAAAATTCCTGCAGGTCCACCCCTTGACGGCAGAACCTTTGCCACCCACGTGTCCCCTCGCTCCTGCCCTCCCTCTGTTCCAGCCTGGGGGCTCCAGGCTCTCCCCACGGACACGCACTCGAGCCCGTGAGGATCAGGGAATATCCATCTCCGCAGACAGAGCTATTAATAGCCACTCACCTCTCCGACTGCAAATTCCAGCCTCTTCACAGCCAATCCTCACCCTCCTTAAATGTCTCTTCTCATCACTATAACCCTCTCAGTCTACTGAAACCCCAGTATTTTAATCTGGTAATATTAAAGATGATTCTAGCAGGCACTTCAAAAGAAAAGGAGCTAATAAGAAACAAACAGTTTGAGGTCAGGGTCTTTCCCTGCTCAGCTCACAAAATAAAGAGGTGAGATTCCTTCCCCCTTCGATTCCTCTGTGCAAATTTTAATTGCTTTTCTGACATCTACAGAATGTAATCTTCTTCCTGTGTTGTTCCTAGGATTAGGGCAGGACGAAGGTAAAGCTATTTTTGATTAATATGGAAATCAGAAATTACTTTCCAGAGAATACTGGGGACTGCTCCTAATGCTGCTTTATCTTTGGGGAATTACAAATCTGAAGAGTAACAAGAGTGAGCTGGCAGCTCAGTGAGTCTTTCAACCTGTGCAAAATATGCTTAAAGACATTCAAAAATCTCTTCTGATGGAAATATGTGATTAATGTAGTTAAGAGAGTGCTCAAGCTGAAGACAAAGAGAGTTAAATCCCCACAGAATGGGGAACATCAGTTTATTTGGGGAAAAAAAAAAAGATGGTGGGGCCGCATTGTGCAAAGAAACCTTTCTATGTTTCAAGACAAATTTAATGGTTAAATTTGTTCCCAATTCAAAGTTGTTCCCGCTGAAGTACAAATATTCCTCATGACCGTTCAGCTGAATTTCTAGTGGGTGAAAATGTGAGGAATCCAGTGGCATCCAGCTCCCCCTATTTGTGTGACGGGAAGAATTTGGAGATAAACACGAGGGCATGGAGTGAAAGGACAAAGGGGGACTGACTTTAAACTGAATGAGGGCAGGGTTAGATGGGATATTGGGAAGAAATTGTCCCCTGGGAGGGTGGGCAGGCCCTGGCACAGGTGCCCAGAGAAGCTGTGGCTGCCCCTGGATCCCTGGCAGTGTCCCAGGCCAGGCTGGACAGGACTTGGAGCAGCCTGGGACAGTGGGAGGTGTCCCTGCCATGGCAGGGGGTGGAACTAGCAGGACTTTAAGGTCCTTTCCAGCCCAACCCATTCTGGGTGTTTGTAAATAAAGCACTTATCTCTGGTCCATTTCCCCACTTAACCGGATTAAGAAGTTTTCCATGTTTGCCAACATTCAGTTTCGAGCCATCTGAACACTCCTGACTGTTTACGTTTCACAGGGATGTATCCCATGTGATAGGGACCTCTGTTCCCTGCAGTCTCTAACTGATGATGACAAAGGTAAATGACTGTGATTGTTTTACCCACACACGGATGCTGAAGCCCTGATTGTTCAAGTGGCTCTCGGATGCCTGACCTTCCACCCAGGAGGAATCGATTTGAGATGAGCACAAATGTTCACGTGGGAAGGCCAATATTTGGGCAGGGGTGGCACTGGATGGATTTAAGGTCCCTTCCAATCCAAACCATTCTGGGATTCTGGGATTCTATGCCTGGGGATGAAGACTCAGAGCGATGCCAGCAGTCCCATCTTCCTGCCAGGAGTAGGAGACTGGAGATGATTTAGGACTAAAAAAGGGACATCCTGACAGGCCTGAGCCTGGGAAATTTCCCTCAAGGTCTCTGTGAAGTCCCCCCAAAGCCCTGTTCCCACAGAGCCATGCGTGCACACTGAATAATAGGATGCCTGTGGAAGACCAACCATACATTGTACTTTCTTTTAATATTATCATTGGATTCATGAGATTAATGGGATTTTCAAATGGAACGGCAATGCTTCAGCTATGCCTGGAAACAAAGGCATTTGCTCTGCCTACCAGAGAGGAGTGAAAAGGAGACAACTGCATTTTATCTTGAAAGCCCTCAGACACTTTCAAACAGATCCAGGAATCAAAAGCTCTGTGTAAAGAGAGGGAAAGCCCTCCAGGACCTGTTGGGCCACGCTCCCGTTTTTAAAAATGACAAGATGTGGGAGTAGGATATTTAGTGTAAAGAAACAATGTGGGAGCACGAGGCTTGGCATGTCCAAAATTGATTTAGATGTGGGAAAATACTGCAGCCTGAAAACTCAGAGGTTCAGCTTTGTGTGCTGGAGAGAAAAAATACACAGTGACATTGTCATGTTCAGTGGAGATCCAGCAGCACAATGGGTTTATATATCTGTAAAAGCCACTCTTCTTGTCCTGTCCCTCCATCCCTTGTCCCCAGTCCCTCTCCAGCTCTCCTGGAGCCCTTCAGGCCCTGCCAGGGGCTCTGAGCTCTCCCTGTGTCCTTCTCCTCTCCAGGTGAGCACCCCCAGCTCTCCCAGCCTGGCTCCAGAGCAGAGGGGCTCCAGCCCTGGAGCAGCTCCGGGGCTCCTCTGGACTCTCTCAGCAGCTCCAGCTCCTTGTGCTGCTGGCCCAGGGCTGGGGCAGCTCTGCAGGTGGGGCTCACCTGAGCACAGGGGCAGAGGGGCACAATTTCCCCTCCCCTGCTGCCCACGCTGTGGGATCAGCTCAGCGCACAGAGGGATCTGGGCTGGAGCACGTGGCCGGATTCTCCCGCAGGAATACAAATTACACAATTATAATATTATTTTAGCAGTTGGCCATGGTGACATTTCGTGCTGTTAGGTGGCTCTGGTCCTGCCAGGATAGATTAGCAAGGCTCACCAAACATTTTGTTTGGCTAAGGAACAGCTGAAGGGCACTGCCTCCTTATTCTATTAAAAGCGCCACAGGAACTCAGTAACATTTTCCTGTTGATCTCCACTGCTCTGATAAATGGAAACCTCATCCCTTCCTCCAGAAGGAGAGGAGACATTTTTAGGAAGGGAAACCAATTTCCTCTCGGTGTTATTGAGTTAAACAAGGTAGTTCAGTTTCCAAAGGTATTAAGGTCGTTTTGTTATTCTCCCACCGAGCACTCGCTGAGCTGTCGGAACAGCCTTCAGGAATGGAGACAGAGGAACTTCAGCTCTGCAGGCAAATTCCTACAGACCATGTGCTCCAGCAGGGAGGGTAGGGTCAGTACATACATCCTGACAGTGATGGAACACATCTGAATGCATAGAGCTTAGAACAATTACTGCTGAGCAGCCCTCGGCACACCAGGAGCGAGAGAAAGGAAAAAAACCCAACCATCTTTGGAGATGAACAATCCTTCTTGTTATCAACACTTCATTTAGTATCTTAGTTGCTTAAAGCCAATTATAGCCAGAAAAGACAACTATGAATGAAGAGGATCTGAGCAACCCCAGATAATGGGAGAAGATAAAAACCCACTCCAAGAGTAATGACCTGATTTGGCATTCATCAGTCGCTCGGTAATGAGCGAACGCTGATTTCAAATCTAAATTCATGTCAAATGCTTCTGGATAAAATTAACTCCGAGCATATTTCAAAACACCCATTGAAAGTGTCGCTGCTGCTTCCTCCTTTCCCCTCCAGCAGACCAGACTGTCTCCTCTTGCACAGCTCCTGCTGCTCCTCCTTCCACCACTTGCCACATTTTTTCAGGTTCTGGTCATGGAAGTGTCCAAGGCCAGGTTGGACATGGCTGGGAGCAACCTGGGATGGTGAAAGGTGTCACTGCCCACGGCAAGGTGGCTGGAGCAGATGGCCTTTAAAGATCTCCTCCAGCCCAGTCTACCCTGTGATTTTATGACTCTGAACTGTCCCTAAGGGTCCCCTGGACACCCCACCCTCTGCCATTTCCCAGCGCCCCGACCCTCCAGTCAGCGGCTCCGAGGGTGCCTCAGCAGGGGAACGCCCTTGGCACATCACACATAAAAAGAATTTTCATTCCATGCAGGCAGATGTAGCCTTGCACTTGGAGTTTATATGAAGCAATAAATTCAGGGCTCTAAAACTTCAGCACAAATGAAGACAGGCAGGGGTGGCTCCCAAGCACAGGGATGAGCTCTGTAGGTGAAAAGGGGGCGAGTGTCAGCAGGAGATGGAAAAAGGAAGAAGAATCTTCCCTGTATCCAACATCAACAAGTCCTTGTGTGAGCCTGAGCTCCCTCCAATCCATCACTGCCGTCACTCTTTGGCCTCACGCGTGTTCTTCACTCAGGTTGTACAATCTGTGACTGGCACCCATCTGATTAAACCACTGATTAGTTTTTCCCAAGACACTGGCAATGAAGGAGATTTGCCGTCACTGGCAGCAGTCAACAGATCCAAACACATTGCTTTTGGTTCATAAAAGCATGGAATTGTTTAGGTTGGAAGAGACCTCAAAGATCATCAAGTCCAACCATTCCCCAGCACTGCCAAAGCCACCACTAACCCATGTCCCCAAGTGCCACATCCACACAGCTTTTAAATCCCTCCAGGGATGGAGATTCACACTGGCCAGGGCTGGACAACCCTTTCCAGGAAGAAATCTTCCCAATATCCACCCTGAGCCTCCCCTGGCCCAGCCTGAGGCCGTTCCCTCTCCTCCTGTCCCTGTTCCCTGGAGCACAGCCCGACCCCCCCGGCTGTCCCCTCCTGGCAGGAGCTGTGCAGAGCCACAAGGTTCCCCTGAGCCTCCTTTTCTCCAGGGTGAGCCCTTTCCCAGCTCCCTCAGCCTCTCCTGGGGCTCAGCCCTTCCCAGCTCCGATCCCTGCCCTGGACATGCTCTGGTCACTCAGGTCCCTGGTAGTGTGGTGGAAGTCACCTAATCACAGCTGCTGCAGCAGGAGATGCACATCCCTGGATAAATATGGCCACAAACCCTTCCTGCCCACCATGGCCACCATCCCAAACGTGCACATAGAGACGCCAACAAAAATTACAGCTCTCCATTAGAAATAGCCCTGGCATCATCCTGCAGGGTGATGGAGAGTTGTGGTGAGAGCTCTCACCACCATCCAGCTACATCAAAGTGTTTGCAAAGACCACAGAACACCTTTTAGACAGAAAATTCCCTTAATTCTGGGAGCGTGAAAGGACTGGCACAAAAAACCCTCCCAGCCTGGAAAATACTCATGGGAAGGGATTATAAGAACAAAAATGTCGTGGGCCACGTGTGGAAGACAGGACTCAAACCCAGCAGCCTGCAGAGGAGGCCTCCGTGCCCTTGTTTCCCACTGCTCTCTACAACTGAACCGCTTTCTGACCTGAAAGAACCCTGAAGCTCGTGGGTAATCCAGCTGTGATGAGATTTCCTCCTCCTTGATGGAACATTTGAAGGTGCTGTTCAGTATGTTGATGGATTCTTTTATATGTCTGGAGCTGCTTTTTTCCTGGGTTTTTTTTGAGGATGAAGGGCACCCAATGCGCACCAGGCAGGGACCGCGCAAGCTTCAGAATAATCGTTCTGCCAAAAGCAGGAAAGATCTCAAAACCAAGGCTGTTTCTCTCTCCTTCTTGAGCCACCCCTCCACTGACTTTTTTGGACAGTCAGGCTCCGAATCAAGAAGTGGTTTCTCCAACTTGAGCTGTTCCTGGGGGTATTTAAAGCTCTTTACTCCCAAATAGAAAACTCGAGTGGTGCCTCCTATAGACCTGGCCCATCCTGTCCAAACATTTCAGCTTGGCATCTCTTCATGGACACCAAGGATGCCAATCCATCAGCTGAAGCTCTCAGGGAGCAGAAGTCCAGGAGTTTTCTCCACAAGCTCTTGTTATTTCTCCATCAACTTCCAGCATCTTCCCTGTCACTTGCACTGAAAACTTCATCACTGTCTTCAGCTGCTGCTGGAACATTCCAAACTCTTGTGGTAACATCCTTAAACACGGCCTTCCCCACCCATCCAGGAGCCAGAGCATCTCACATCTCCACTATCCCAGCAGTTTTTCCTTCAGCCTTGACTAAAGCTTTCCTCCTCCACCACTGTCTACTCCATATACTCCCAGAAAGATCATTTCCTTAGGACATGCCTTTCTCCCTTTACCAACTTGACTAGCTCCCTTTCCTCTACCAAAAATAAGGAATTTGTGCTTAATCCAAGGGTTTCCATCACCAAATCCTCACTTACCCAACTTTTTCAGCACTGAAGCACCAACTCCCTGGGCCCCCCAGCACCCCAGCCTTGTGCTGCTCTCTCGGGGCACAGCAAAAAGCAACTTTGTGTGCTCCATTTCCCACTAGGAAAATCCAGAAGTCCTCCTAAACACCCAGCATCTCTTCCAAAGAGTGTCCACTTCCCAAAAGTGACTCCAGGCTCCACTTCCAGGGCGAGGCCTGGGTTTGCTCTGTGCTTGGGGTGCTGCCAGAAGGAGATGTTGAGGAGCAGCCCAAATCCCAAAGTCCCACTGAAAATACAGGAGAGCTGCTATTTCCAGAACCCTCCTCCCACTTCGGTTGTCTCTGCAGGAAACACGGAGGGGAAAA
Source organism: Acanthornis magna (assembly GCA_036785705.1). Taxonomy (NCBI): domain Eukaryota; kingdom Metazoa; phylum Chordata; class Aves; order Passeriformes; family Acanthizidae; genus Acanthornis; species Acanthornis magna. Next base: position 797,341 of record JAWUZG010000104.1, on the reverse strand, counting down.
ACACAGGTTGTAAGAACAGTGTGTGTGTTGTGTCAAGGTTCCTGCAGGCACTGCTGGTTCTGGGGGTGTTAGAACATCCCTGTGAGTCAAACACCACTTAAATCCATACAGGAACGGTTTGGAGGGGTAAAATCCATGAAGGGAAGGTCTGGAGGGGTAAAATTTATACAGGGAAGGTCTGGAGGGGTAAAATCCATGAAGGGAAGGTTTGGAGGGGTAAAATTGATACAGGGAAGGTCTGGAGGGGTAAATCCATGAAGGGAAGGTTTGGAGGGGTAAAATCCATGAAGGGAAGGTTTGGAGGGGTAAAATTTATACAGAAAAGGTTTGGAGAGGTAAAATCCATGAAGGGAAGGTTTGGAGGGGTAAAATTGATACAGGGAAGGTCTGGAGGGGTAAAATCCATGAAGGGAAGGTTTGGAGGGGTAAAGTGATCTGCAAAAGCTCACTCAGCAGCCACAACCAAAGTCCTGAGCAGAACCTTAATCCATCATCCACCCTCACCTGCCCCAAAAAAGATCATCTTATCAGCCTGGCCTTTTAATACACGAGCTAAGATATTGATTGTAAAATACTTCTTTCTTTTCCCAGCCTTAAACTGCTGCAGCAAAAGCAATAATCCACCTGCATCCTCAGCACTCAGGAGGAAGCACTCCTGGGATCCATTGGCTCGTACATGAGTGTGGGACTGACTGTTCAGTGATGCCCAGGAGGAAGTCGGGGTCATGAATACCAAAAAAAAGGAAAAAAAGGGGAAAAAGTAAAGAAAAGAAAAGTGGGTCAAGCAATTCACATTTGCTGAAAAGGACAAAGAAGACTGCAGATTTTTTATTACCTTATGCAATTGCTACCAAATATCTGAAGCATCCTTTTTATCTGATTCAAATCCCACATGAGTAATCCGTGATTAAATTTAGTGGGTGTGAAATTTCATTAGGTCGTTCAATTTTAAGCAGATTGGATAATGAAGTTCTGTCGTCCTTCAGAATTAAGAAAAAAAAATTAATACTGTAATTTTTATCTCACTCCCAGCCTTCCCTCATCTGTGAGATTATTCTCATTCACGTAAGACACGCATGTCCTGCAGCTCCATCTTGGAGGCACGTGATCTTGGATATGGAGAGAGAAAACTGCTTGGAAACATTGGCAAAAGGCACAGCTGAGCCTCCTGACTGCTCTGCAAAAGCTAAACCCAAACCAGACTTCACCTGGATCAACACAGACCAGAAATTGGAGTTTTCTTGGAACAAAGACATGGAGCAGATTCGGGCAGAGATGTCTTTCAAAAGATTGTGATTTCTCCAAAGAAAAATCCTTTGGACCAATTCAGTGATATCACAACAGGAAAAATGTTAATAGGTAGCAGATGCTGCTTTAAGTCATAATTCCCCACTCCAAAGAGCCAGATAATTCAAGGAGAAGCCATCAGCTTCCTTCATGCAAAAAGGCTCCACGTCAAGACACAATGAGAGATCGGGAGTTTTTCTTGGGTTTTAGGATTCTGCTTTTTTTTTTTTTTTAAATGGTTTGAACTCCCACTTTATAAAATGAATTCCCAATGGGTTTTTAGAGGAGCACGGGTGCAGTGATGGGCAGTGGACTGTGCAAGCCATGAGCCACACATTTCTCTGGACATCACCCTGTTTCCCAAGCAGGACCAATAATCTTTGCTTATCCTCCCCCATAGAGATAATAAATTCAATTAAATTTTTAATTTAATCAAAAATTTAATTGTATAATCATTGGGAAGGGCCTGGCTGGGAAAGAGTTAAACAACAGGCCTGATTCATCTTGCTGTGTTTTCAAGCAGCTGAAGCCACTCTGTGCCAGTACAAATAAATAATATCTCTATCCACATCACAACGAAGTATTTTCCTCTTGATGTTGTTCACCAAAGCATGATGACAAATCGGGGCTGGAGAAATAGGAGTTGTCAATTCTGCCCTAATCGTGTTTCCTTTCAGGCTTGACAGAAGTCGCCGTGTTTATCCCTTTCTCTAAATGGCCACCAGGTGCTTCCAGTAAATGAACTGAACACAGCAAACACCAATCTGCCTTCCATAGCCTTCCACGCTCTACTGCTGGACAGATTTCTCAGGAAGGAAGGAAAAAAAAACTCAAAAATTCAGTGGAGAAGCTGAAGCTTTGCACATCTAGAGAACCCTCAAGGATAACACACGTTTGGAAAGATGATCTTATTTGATGGGACAAGAGCAGCACATGTCAGCCTTGACATTTATTACAAGTACATGCCAACATCACCCATCGAAGACAAACAACAGCACAAGGAGCTGGAGCTGCTGAGAGAGTCCAGAGGAGCCCTGGAGCTGCTCCAGGGCTGGAGCCCCTCTGCTCTGGAGCCAGGCTGGCAGAGCTGGGGGTGCTCACCTGGGGAAGAGAAGGCTCCAGGGAGAGCTCAGAGTCCCTGGCAGGGCCTGAAGGGCTCCAGGAGAGCTGCAGAGGGACTGGGGACAAGGGATGGAGGGACAGCACACAGGGAATGGCTTCCCACTGCCAGAGGGCAGGGATGGATGGGAGATTGGGAAGGAATTGCTCCCTGGGAGGGTGGGCAGGCCCTGGCACAGGTGCCCAGAGAAACTGTGGCTGCCCCTGGATCCCTAGCAGTGTCCAAGGCCAGGCTGGACAGGGCTTGGAGCAGCCTGGGACAGTGGCAGGTGTCCCTGCCATGGCAGGGGTGGCACTGGATGGATTTAAGGTCCCTTCCAACCCAAACCAGTCTGGGATTCTATGAGACAAATCCTACTAGGAATTAATTTGAGTCTCTGGAGTAGGCGTTGCGAGACATCAGTCAGGCATCAACAGCAAAACAAATTAACACCACAAAATAGTGAAAAACAGAGGAGCCAAACCTGCATCTTTAAATAGCCCCAGAGAGCTTTTCCTGTCAGTAGCAATTTTCTGGCCAAGCTCCACCACATCCTCCCTCTACTTCACCCAAACCCGCATTTTTCACATGACTAAAATGCTCATCCAAGTCTGGATCAGAGCAACCCTCAGACTGTTTATTCCTCGTGCAGTTTCACATTCACCTTCTCCACCCATCTCACCTTCCCTGCCTGTCTTGGATGCTTTCCATGACCTCCTGCCCCACAGAACTTCACCACCCACACTACTGAACGTCCCAGGAGTTCAAAGGGCAGAAGACTGACACCGCAGGGAGCAGGAAATCCAATGACTCCAAATAATCCAGAGACAAATGTGCTGACAGCAGTGCCTTCTCCTGGGTCTGCAGCACCATTCCTGTCACACTGCGATGTCCCAGGGTGGTGGCACGTGCAGGCTGAATGGATGCCATGGGTCTGGAGGAGAACACGGAGCAGAACCAGGGGAGTGAAGCTATTTGATGATGTAGGCAACACTACAGGACTGGCTCTGGGAAAAAGGAGGAATGCCATGCTCCTATGGAAGGAGAGAGGAGCATAGGAATTTACAGCTCAAAAGAACCCATTTATCAGTGGGTCCCATGGAGAGCTGGCTTTGGTCTGTGAGAGCAGCGTCTGGAGAGGGAAGTACAGCAGCTGATAAAGGATGGATGAGTTACAGATCACCTGAACAACGTGCACACACCAGTCCGTGCTGCCACGTGATGGACCTGAGGGTGCCAGGGGAGCTGGCTGCTGTCACTGCCACTCTGTCAGCTCCCAACGGTCCTGGTGATGGGGAACGTCCCTGGCGATTGGAAAAAGGGCAACATCACACCTGCCTTCCAAAAGGAAAGTGCTAGCCCAGTCAGCCTCACTCCCTGCCTGGAAATTCATGAGGCAAATCCTCCTGGAAGCCACAACCAGGCACACGAAGGATAAAAAGCGATTTGGAACAGCCAACATGGATTCGTGGAGCACAAATCATTCCCAGCTCTGCCTGCCTTCCCTAATGAGCGACCCTGAGCACAGCACACCACTGAGCAGGGCTCTCCAGGAGCAGGGAATTAATGACCGAGGGGAGGACAGGCTCTGCTCAAGCTGCAGAGCTCAAAGCCACCTGCAGCTTCCTGCTGGGGGGAGACAAGGAAGATTGTCACCTGGAAGTGACAGCAAAGGCATCGTGTGCCATGAGCACAAGTGCCAGCAAGGAAAATTCAACCCAACATTGGGAGAAATGCATCTGCAGGGAGGGTGGAACTGGGGCCCAGAGAGGGGATGGAAATACCCTTTTTTGGCTAAGTTTGAAACTCAAATGGATATGACTCTAACTTGTAAGTTAGCTTTGATTTGAGCCAGGGGCTGAGGAAAAAAAAGAGCTGCACTGAGTCCTTCCAAACCAAATTATTCTAGTACTTACTACCCAGAGAGTTTCTGACACAGAATTATTCAATAATTGCTATTTTATGCTTTCCCTACTCCCCTTCTGCACTTCAGATCCTGCTGCTTCTGTCTTCTCTCCCCTGGAATTGTGTCTTTTTGTTCTGTATTTGCAATTACAAGCAAAGGTTTACATATATGAGATAGAAATATATTTTCCACCTGAATGTGAGCACTCAGAGGTGCTGGATTCATTTTGGGCACTGTGCTCTCAGTGGTGTCAAGGACCTCCTGTTATTGGAAGTGACGCTGGGAATGAAGAGAGTGGTGGAGGAAGAGCACGGAGTCAGCGTGTGCTCATTTGTCTGCTAATAGGGGATAAATTAGAATTTCAGAAGAGCTTTAATCATTCCTGTTGAAGCTAATTCACTCCTAATGTTTTGTTTATGTGGGCAGTTCTCCCCTTAAGCTTAATGAAAAAGGTAAATAAAGCAGAGAGGAGTAATGAAAGATGGACTGGGCTGTCAATCAGAGCCAGAGCTTCTGTATCCCTTCCTAACGTTTTATAGGAGAGGGTTCTTAGACCAAGGACCCAAACCACAAACACCATTCCCACAGTGAGTTACATCTGCCAGAAAATGACACAAAATGGAGATTTATGATTCAATGCAAGACTTGTACATCAGAAGAGATTTTCTCCCTGTCCAAGAAGCTCCCTGTACTCTGGAAAATTAACTGGGAATTGAGCATAGACAGTCTGGCAGGAAAAAAATCAATCAAGAGTGCAAATTTAAATTAATTTTTGGCAGGGGATAAAGGAACAAGAGGCAAAACAAGGGGAGAAGAGTTAAACTCCAAACTGATGAATCCGCCCTCTGCAGCATCCTCATCCCTTCCCATGGGATCCAAATGTTCCAGACACTGCTGCTGCTATCGCTGGGCACTTCCATGAAAAGCTATCAGCTCCCTGCTGGTTTCAATGGGGTAAAAGGCTCCTTGCCTGAGCTGACCCGCTCCTGGACAGGGTGTTCTCTCTGCCTCCCACTGGAGCTGATTTCTGCTGTTGCTGTGCTATCAGCGATCCCTTGGCTCAGGGAGGACATTGCATAATTTATTCTGTATTAATCCATGGCAGCACCACATCTCTATTAACTCATGGAAGGAAATCAAACCCATCAGAATTGTTTGACATACGGATTAATAATGAAAAGCGAGTAGGAAAACAGAAAACCAGGCAGGCCAGAGAGAGCACAAGGAATTTTAGGGGGGAAATAAACCTGTACAAAGTTGGTGAATAAGCAAAATGACAGCCAGCAAATTCCAGTTGTGACAGGTGTAAAATAATAAATATTGGGAAAAACACTCCAAAGACAGCTGGACAGGGACTTTGGACAAGGGCCTGGAGGGACAGGACCCAGGGAATGGCTTCCCATGGCAGAGGACAGGGACAGATGGGATATGGGGAAGGAATTGTTCCCTGGGAGGGTGGGCAGGCCCTGGCACAGGTGCCCAGAGAAGCTGTGGCTGCCCCTGGATCCCTGGCAGTGTCCAAGGCCAGGCTGGACAGGGCTTGGAGCAGCCTGGGACAGGGAAGGTGTCCCTGCCATGGCAGGGGTGGAATGAGATGAGCTTTAAGGTCCCTTCCAACCCAAACCATTCTGGGATGGATCTTGGACACTTCCAGGGTCCTGCCACGGAGAGGAGGAACCAGGCAGACTCAGGACCTGCTCCAGGCTGGCAATTCTTCAGCTCTCAGCCTGTCCCACGCTTGAAAGACCAATGTTTATAATAACATAGGATGTGAAATGAGGAAAACATCTGAGAAATCGAAGGATGGTTTCCAGCTTTCAAGTAGAGGTCAATAAACAGGGCAACTTCTTTCTTTATGGTTTCAAACAGCTCGGCAGGATCCTTTTGGTGTTGGTAAATCAAAAGATAAAGAGATTATGAAAAAGAACATGAAAGTGAAGATCTGAAGAGCTTCAGCAGAATCAAAAACTCCTCCTAAAGCTTCTGCAACAGCACAGAAGTTTTATAAACGCACAAATTACCTCATTTAGCTTTTTGCAACTTCAGTGCTTTATCTTCCTCCCAAACTTCCACCTCACATTTTACCTCTCTTCATCCTCAAACCACCCTCCTAAGATCCCTCTCAGCAGCTGTTGACTTGTCTTAATGATTCTCACCCCACGTTTTCAACAAACATCCCCTTTATCCATCACCCCGAATTCTCTGCGATTGCACCATCAGCTTCCAGCCTGCTCGGGGTGTTTACATTCCGGACCAACCACCTCAGTGACACCGGCTCCTTTCATGGAATTTATCCTTCCCTAGCTCAAGGAATCCCTGCCTTTTCCAGCAGAAAATCACAAGTGGTCACTGCCTCACTCATCTCTCGGAATGAGGTACAACACTGTCAGGATTGCAGGGTGGAGAATTCCAATCTACAGCTCCCCAATAGGAAGGTGGAGCCAGGTGGGGATCGGGATCTGCTCCCAGGGAGCAAAGGGATAGGACAAAAGAAATTACCTCAAATGGCACCAGGGGAAGTTTAGGTTGGATATTAGGGAAAATTCCTTCCTGGAAAAGCTGTCCAGCCCTGGCACAGCTGCCCAGGGCAGTGGTGAGTCCTGTCCCTGGAGGGATTTAAAGCTGTGTGGATGTGGCACTTGGGGACATGGAGCAGTGCTGGGGAATGGTTGGATTCGATGGCCTTGGAGGGCATTCCCAACCCCAATGATTCCAGGATTATTTTATAGAGAAGAGGAGATGCTCCCAACATGGTTTGAGGTACCACTGACAACAAAGCTCTGTCTCAACATCATCGCATCTCAGCCGAGCAACAAGGGACACAAGCTCAGGGCTATTCTCATGATTAAGGGCACCAAAAAGTGATTCCACATTCCAATTTTCACCCAGAAGAGTGCAAAAGAAGGAAGTACTGCAGTTCCTGTAGCACCTGCCTCCTGTAACCATCTAGAACCTGTGTAAGTCAATAACCTGTTTTATTGGAGTGGATAATCAAATCAGTGTCAGGGCTGAATTCATTCTCCATGACAGCAAAACCTTGCCTGAAGTAGGCTGAGATGTGGCATTTTTAGTCCAAATTTCAACATGCACCAATCATTCCACAACTATTTTGTCCCTGTTCACATTTTTGCAGGTTGATATTTCAAAGATTTATTATTTTTACTTACTAAAATTAGTATAGAGAGCTGGGATTGTTCAGCCTGGAGCAGGGAAGCTCCAAGGAGACCTCAGAGCCCCTTCCAGAGCCTAAAGGACTCCAGGAGAGCTGCAGAGGGACCGGGCACAGGGGATGGAGGGACAGAACAAGAGGGAATGATTTCCCACTGCCAGAGGGCAGGGACAGATGGGATCTTGGGAGGGAATTGTTCCCTGGGAGGGTGGGCAGGCCCTGGCACAGGTGCCCAGAGCAGCTGTGGCTGCCCCTGGATCCCTGGCAGTGTCCAAGGCCAGGCTGGACAGGGCTTGGAGCAGCCTGGGACAGTGGAAGGTGTCCCTGCCATGGCAGGGGTGGAAGGAGATGAGCTTTAAAGTCCTTTCCAGCCCAAATCAATCTGTGATATTAAATATGGCGCTAGGGATGTCCAGGGGAACTGCTGGAACAGCCCCTCAATGTTTCACACAAGAATTCACAGGAAAGAGCTCCAAAAGATGAGTGTGATTGAGAGCTGGTCTCTCACCTGTTAGAAAAATAATTTAAAGCCATTTTTTGTACAGCCTTTGGGTGGAATTGGTGTAGGTTTTTGATTGAGTCAAAAAATGCAGATGCAGGTTCCTTTCAAAGGAAACAGAAATGAGATAAAACTAATTTATTAGTGGTCAAGGGCATAGTACAGCCAAGGGAGATTTAAGATTGAAGATTTTTCCCAGAAACTTTGGGAAGAGGCACTGCAATTATTATAAGAGGAATCAGCTGGATCTCCTACCCTGTGCTGAAGTAGATGTTTTCAAATTGTCTCATTTACATAGGGAAGAAGGTCAGCAGGGATTAAGAAGGTAAATAAATCACCTGATTAGGTATGCAAGTTCAGGGTGTTCCAAGGACTAATTCCATGAATATTCAAGAAGGTCTTTGCTTCCCAAAGGTTCAGTCACAATCAATAAGTTGAATATGCAGAAGGAATCTGGTCAGAAAACCTAAGGTGCCACCTGTGTGCAGCAGTGTCACCTGTTCCAGTGAAATCAGGCTCCTGAATTCGCCTATTCACTTCTCCATTTTACCTTCTGGAAATAAAGGATAAGGAGAATACACACAGGTGAGGAAGGAAAAGCTGGGAGCTGACACATTCACCACTCCCTGGACATGCATTTTTAACAGGAGCAGACGGCACTTCCTAATTATTCTTAATTTGGGCAGAATTTCACACAAGACAATGTCACAGTCCAGCCTTCCCTGTCCTACTTGGGACAGACAACACAGGGACAGGATATGACCATCATCTGTTTTCTTGGATTTGTACTTTGCTTCCTATGAAGAAAATCATTACTTAGGAAGTTAAAGTCCAGATGAGCTCAACTGCAAGACCAAGTCAGCTTTCCAGGGAGAAAACTGAGCTGAGCTTTAGCTGAGCAATGCCCTGATTCACCATGAGAACCAGGAAACGTGCCTTGCACTGAGTTAAGGCAGGAAAATGTTGGGCATTGCTCTGGGGAGAGCAGAGATGGGTCCCAACACAAAAAAGCTGCGACGGTTCTGGGAGAAAATCCTACTTCTCTTGGAGCTTTTTCCCTTTATTTCCTGCAGCCCAGAACCCCTTGTGTGCCAGGCTGATGCCCCAGTGTGGGCAGCAGGAGAGGGGGGATCCTGTCCCTCTGCCCCTGTGCTCAGGTGAGCCCCACCTGCAGAGCTGCCCCAGCCCTGGGCCAGCAGCACAAGGAGCTGGAGCTGCTGAGAGAGTCCAGAGGAGCCCCGGAGCTGCTCCAGGGCTGGAGCCCCTCTGCTCTGAGCCAGGCTGGGAGAGCTGGGGGTGCTCACCTGGAGAGGAGAAGGCTCCAGGGAGAGCTCAGAGCCCCTGGCAGGGCCTGAGGGGCTCCAGGAGAGCTGGAGAGGGTCTGGGGACAAGGGATGGAGGGACAGGACACAGGGAATGGCTTCCCAGTGCCAGAGGGCAGGGATGGATGGGATCTTGGGAAGGAACTCTGGCTGTGAGGGTACACAGGTGCCCAGAGAAGCTGTGGCTGCCCCTGGATCCCTGGCAGTGCCCAAGGCCAGGCTGGATGGAGCCTGGGATAACCTGGGGTAGTGGAAGGTGTCCACAGCAGGGGTGGAATAAGATAACCTTTAAATGTCACTTCCAACCCAAACAGTTCCACAACTACAGTTCCCACCTTCCCTCAACCATTATACTTTCATTTGCTATCCCAGAAACTGTGAGCAGCAGCAGCTTTTTGTATCCTCACTAATTGCACATCCTTGGAAAACAAAACAAAGCAAACACTCCTCACACACAGTGTGCAGCATCCCGAGGCATGGGTATGAATGAGATGTGTTTGGGATGACACAGCAGTGCTACTCCTTTCCTCTTCCTGCCAGGTGACTCAGCCCCTGAATCTGGGAGGATGTGGAAATCCATTCAAAAAGTGGCACCAGCTGCAAAAGCTTTGTGTCCTCAGATTCTGGAAACTTTGGGGAGAAAAAAAAAAAACAAAAAAAGGCAACCCAGTGCGCAGACTGCTATTGCAGCAAAGGATGCTGAATCTTCCCATAAAAGCCATAAATTTTTCCAAGGAAATTTGTCAGGATGAAAACGAAGAATTGTGTATTTGTAAGGACTAAAAGGAAGATTTTGGTCCTGCCATGGAGGAGGAAACAGGGCCAGTTTGGAAGTGCTGCACTTTGATCACCACAGTGCCCACCCTATTCCTGCTCTCGCTCTTCCCCCTTGGCCTGTCCCTCCAGCCCTTGTCCCCAGTCCCTCTCCAGCTCTCCTGGAGCCCTTTAGGCACTGGAAGGGACTCTCAGCTCTCCCTGGAGCCTTCTCCTCTCCAGGTGAGCACCCCCAGCTCTCCCAGCCTGGCTCCAGAGCAGAGGGGCTCTATATATAAAAGCGCACATACCCAACTAAAGCTGGAGATAGACAGATAGATAGATAGATAGATAGATAGATAGATAGATAGATAGATCGATAGATAGATAGGTAGATAGATAGATAGATGGATAGATAGATAGATAGATAGATAGATAGATAGATAGATCGATAGATAGATAGATAGATAGATAGATAGATGGATAGATAGATAGATAGATAGATAGATAGATAGATAGATAGATAGATAGATAGATGGATGGATGGATAGATAGATAGATAGATGGATAGATAGATGGATGGATGGATGGATGGATGGATAGATAGATAGATAGATAGATAGATAGGTAGATAGATAGATAGATAGACAGATAGATAGATAGATAGATAGATAGATAGATAGATAGATAGATATCCTGGATCCTCTGGAAGTGCTGTGCTTTCCAAACCTGGCAAGAGAGAGAGTCAGGAGAACATCCTTCAGCAATACCTGATCACCTGCCAAAACACAATCACCTGAATTTCCATCCACTGGAAAACTTCACTGAGTTCTGTCCACTGGACAAGGCTCTGCCCAAGCTGACCCCAGCTGGACCTGAGGACTTCCAGGGATCCTTTCCAACCTGAATGATCCAGTGACTCTCCTTCAAATTTATGTGACAAATTCAACTGGAAAATTATCCTGAGGACTGAACTTTCTGGACATTCATTTGGACTCTGGGCCTGTTCCAGCGTTAACGCAAAACGGCGCAGGAACCATTCTGGGAATCTGTGATTTTATGAAAATTAGCATCTCTCTTCCCTCTTCACTTCCTTTAATTTCCTCATAAATGAATGAAATTAAACATTTTGAGCTGAATGAAATAATTTGTATTAAACTCAAGCAGACTGGCTGGCAGGCAAACGGGATGCTCAGGCGAGAATAAATATTAATTATTCCTTAAATAGAATGGAATTGTTTCTGTGTTTTCAGTTTATTTGCCAAATGAAATGTAACATCACTGTCACATCCTGAGCTGAACAGGCAGGAAAAGAACTGGGCTGGACTGGGAGAAAATGGGAGTTGCAGGAACCCTCAACCCTGAGCTGAGACCTCAAGGAAGCCTGGCAAAGCTGCTGAAGCAGCTCAAGGAGGTGGAGAGGGATTTTCCTAAACCCTCCGAGGTTTAGAAACAACTACAGACACCAGTTATTCAACATCCAGCCTGGAATTAAAACAGATTTGTTTACTCATTAAAAATATCTTTCCTTTTCCTCCCAAAATCATCACAACCACAAAGATTTCTCTTTCTTTTTTGCCCTGTGATACATTTTCCTTGTTTTTTCCCCATCCTGCTGAACACACCTGGAAAGTTTTTTAAGGAAAAGGAAAAAAGCCAATTTGTAATGCTGTATTTCAATTTTAAAATGATGTCGTGCCCTGTTCTTTAAAAGAATCCTATTTGCTCACGCAGAAAAAATTTCGTGTTTTATACAATATTTATTAAAGGTGACGTAAATCCACAAGCAGGGAAGGGAAAAAAATGGGAAAAAAAATCAGTCAATGGGATTAAAAGATAAGGAGAATGTCAGTGTGGATATGGAACTGGAGGGAATAATACCTCCAAGGCTGAGCCCCCTGAAACTGCTGCAGAGGAGCATGAGGAAGGCACAGGAATGTAAATATAATCCAAATAGCAGCTCCTACTGATTTTCCTGGAATTGTTCGCAAAGGAAGACTCCTGAAAATTCCCCACCTGTCCTTCAGGGAGTCCCTCCATCGGGAACAGAATCCAGGAAAGCACTGCTGTCCTTTGGGATTGTTTACAATCAGAGCTGTTTGTTTATCCTCTGCTGTGCCCAGAAAAGCCTGGAATGCCAGCAGGGCAGGAGCTGTGGGTGCCACGCTTGCAGGACCTTATCAGGTGTTTGTGGCAGCCTGTGCCCTGCCAGGGCCCTCCCCCAGACAATAATAACCATTCCCAACAAGTTCCTTATCTTATCCCAGCAGCATCCCTCCAGGAGATCAGCCAGGCATCCCAGAGTCATGTTTTATCTCTAAAGCCTTGGATTTAGGCAGAGCATGTGTCTAGTCCCAAAAGCCAGGTGTATTCCAGGCAAACAGATGGGGATCCATAAACATTTCATTTCTCTTTTCATGATACGCATGAAGTTTTCAAGCCTGCTTTACATCAGCCACAGTCCTGACATTCTGACATAAATTGGCCAACGATTAAAAAAAGAGGGAAAAGCTCAAAACCACGCAAATGTTTCCTGAAAATAATTTCATACGGTTCACGTGCAAGGTAAGTGTGGAGTTTTCTTCCAAAACTTTCCCAAGGTTTTGTGGAGGGCACACATTAATGCCAAGGATTTCACCTGATCCCTGCTCAGCACAGCACAGTCCTGGGGCAGCACAGAGCAAGACCTGGGACAAGGCTTAAAATGAGATTTTATAGAAAGGTACAACCACAGAATATCCTGAGCTGGAGGGGACCCTCAGGGATGCCTCCAAGGATGGGGACTCACCACTGCCCAGGGCTGGACAACCCTTTCCAGGAAGAAATTCTCCCAATATCCACCCTGAGCCTCCCCTGGCCCAGCCTGAGGCCGTTCCCTCTCCTCCTGTCCCTGTTCCCTGGGAGCAGACCCCGACTCCCCCGGCTGTCCCCTCCTGGCAGGAGCTGTGCAGAGCCACAAGGTTCCCCTGAGCCTCCTTTTCTCCAGGCTGAGCCCTTTCCCAGCTCACTCAGCCGCTCCTGGGGCTCAGCCCCTGCCCAGCTCCGTTCCCTGCCCTGGACACCTCCAGCCCTCCATGTCCTCCTTGGAGCGAGGAGAAGGTGCAACAGGAGCCCCTCTGATGGGATCTAAGGGGGATTGGGAGTGAGGAACCCCAGCTTGCTGCTGTCCATGAGGAAAATCCCTCTGCTGGGGATGGAAAAAGGGAAAGATGAGCTGACAAAGCGGCCTCAGAGCAGGGAGGAGTCAAGGAGGGGAACTTGGGACTGCAAAGCCCTGGGGATGAGCAGACCATGACCAAAATGTAATTTATATGAAGATGTTTTGAATTTCTTCCAGCTACTTCCAAGTCACCAATGCAGAACAGCTCCTCGCTGCTTCCACACAAAGGTTTCTGCTGGGAATATCACTGGATTATAATTACAGGCCAGCATTTAACATTAATTACCACAATAGCCCATGTTCAGGTACACTGTGCAATGCAATGATGGCACCCCTTGCTGTCCATAGCACCTTCCTCAACCTGCAGCCTGGAAAATTCCCATCCCGGCACTATGTGCTTAACAAAACTGCAACGTTTCGGGGTTTCTTGGTGGGGTTTTTAACATGAGCATTGAAAACTGGTGCTGACTGCTCCATCCAGGATGAGCAAGCACAAAGGATCTTGGTTCCTGCTTCCCCTTCAGCCACGAAACCACCCCGTGGATGTGGAGCATCCCACTGGTGTTAATGACAAAGCAAAGGGAACAATGAAGCGCCACTTCTCCAAACACCTTCTCTGAGTGTGCAGCAGCATTTGTCTCAAAAGAGCCCTTCGAGGTGTCCTTTTTGTTGATAAATCGAATCATGATGCTCACGTGCCACTCAGCAAGGCTGAAATCCCACGTAGGAAAAGGAATTTCAATGAACCTACGGCAAAATGAATTTCAAAGCCCCAAACGTTTTCTTCTTGTAAAGAGTAACAAGGGATACAGGTGAAAAAATAATTTGAAGGTTGTTGAACAACAAGAAAAAAATGCGTACAAATACCAAGAAATTCCTGGTTTAATGATTTCACAGAAAAACTGAATTCTGCCACTTTGTCCCAACATGAGGACTAACAACCGAGTTTGATGTGACCCTCAGGGAAACCTGGTGGGTTTTCCAGCCATGGTGTCCTTCACTTTCAGATCAGTGGTATCCCAAAGAAAAAGGCACTGTAAGCCTCAATAAATATGCAAATAACTTCAAAAGGAGATTAAAGCTTTTGTCCTGTTTATGTAAGTGACGAGTTTGTGCACCGGTAACCAAAGGGACGTCGGCTTTCTTATTTTAACCATTCCTTGAAGGTCATTTCTGCTCAGAATTGGGTTTTTCTGAAGACCTAAAAACGTGTTATATAACAAAGGCAGAGCTAAACATCAAGCCTTCGGCTGGCTGGAATTAGTTCACCTGTATCCCCACGTTCCATCAATAGGCACTGCCGAAGGAATGTTAATTATTCCCCTCCGCTTCCAGAACAAGAGCACTGCACGGACAAAAAAGAGATTCCTTTCTCCTCCTCTCATTAAGCAGTTTCACTTGCTCAGCACATTAATGCAGAGCTAAGGACGATTATACAGGGGCTCACACGAGCTGAATAAATCTGCTTCCCGGCCAGATGAGCCAAAGGCACTCGGGAATAACGAGGGCGATGCCGGAAGGAAACCCAGCGGTGCCTGCCAGAGCATCATCCCAGCCCCACACAGCAAAGGCACAGATAAACCTGTGGGAGCTCAGGGTCGGGGCTTCACCTTGTTTCTAAAAATAATCTCACCCCCAGTATTGATTTTAAACTGTGGGCAGGTCCTCTCCTCACCTGAGGGATTGAAATGACCTTGATTCCGCTGGAAAAATGTGTTGGGATTGACAGCAGGAAAGGAAAGGCTTGTGGTTAGTGACCGGATCAGTAAATTGGGGATGTGGAATGTGTGCAATGCATGGGAATATCTGAAGACACCTCCCTATGGAGCTCTTGATTTACACCAGGAGCAAGAGCAAACTGAAAGATTCCTCTAAAAATAGGGAATAATAAAATAAAAGACTCTAACATTGCCAAATCCTATGGAACCTGCACCGCCTGCCAGCAACATTAGAAGCCCTGCCATCCATCAAATCTCCCCATCCCAGAGAATGCCAAGTCCTCCCACTTGGCGAAGGTGGATAGAGAAATGCAGGGTGACATTCCCTGCCTTTTGAAGGTGACTGACTTTGCATTTACTTTGGAAAGTTGCTCTGAAGGGACGTGTCAGAAGCCTTAACATCCACACTGCCTAAATATCCAGGAGTAGGGCTCTTCCAGTAGCTGACATTTGCTCCCGTTGCTCCTTGTGCCCTGGTTTGCAGCAGAAGTCATTCCAGAACGAGGCACTGACAGCAATTCCTGCTCGTTGCAGTACCTCACCTTGTTCCTTAAGCACTTTGGAAAGGAACGTTTTTGGGATAAACTTCCCAGGAGAGGTTTCTCCACGGCCAGAAGAGGGGCAGATGGGTTGGAGCTGCTGCCAGATGGACCTGCCGAGAAGCACCTGGACCACCTTGAGCGGTCAATTAGTCAAGGGAGCCCCGGGGAGCTGCAGGGATGATTTAACCATTGCTTAATGTGAGAGCTGGAAGGCAAACAAGGGGATGGATCGATGGCACTCGAGTCAGCGCCCGGCAGGATTTGATCCCGAGCTTAACGCGAACGCCTCCGGAATTTCCCTTTGCTCACACACCGCCTCTTCCCGCCCGTTCACA
Organism: Acanthornis magna; assembly: GCA_036785705.1. Lineage (NCBI taxonomy): Eukaryota > Metazoa > Chordata > Aves > Passeriformes > Acanthizidae > Acanthornis > Acanthornis magna. Next base: position 781,551 of record JAWUZG010000104.1, on the reverse strand, counting down.
CCAGGCTATGATCTCGAAGGCTTTTTTTACAGGAATACAGGCTCCTTTCCTTAAACAAGGACATACACGGAGATTTAGATCACTCCCTACCTCCCCAGTGCTAGAAGGAAACCTCCCCCTGGAAAAACAAAAGGGAAAATGTTGCCCCTCATTCTGAGCTTCTTCAGGAGGCGCTGGGAGACGAGACCCCAAATTCAGTTAAAACCAAGGATGGGAAACATCTCCTCAAGCTGGAAATCTGATGTAGTGTAATTTTGCTAAAATATCAAAATAGGCTGAGGAAACCAAGCCTGCTTTTTGGGGTGTGTCATCCTAGGGAGAAAAACTCCTGGATGAGTAAAAACTGTGCCAAGATTTTTCATCCCTCTGTCTTTTTTTACTCCCAAAGGCATTGGAGCAGAATCTGCATTTAGGATAAGTTATAGGATCCTGGAATGGTTTGGACTGGAGGAGACCTTCCACTGGGTCAGGTTGCTTTGAGCTGTGTCCAACCTGGCCTTGAATATTCCCAGGGATGGGCAGTCTCAGCTTCTCTGGGCAATTCCAATTGGAACATCTGAAAATTTCCCCCTTCCTTCCAAAATCACACATTACCTCCTGCTAAGTGTGAGTGGAAGGAAACTCCATTTTTCCATGCCTGCAGATTTCTCACTGCACTTCCCTGTAGCTGCTGGTCCCAAACTTGGAGAAAGAACAGATCATGGTGGATTTTATAACCAACATTGTCTCAGGAAATTAATTCACTGGTCACAGAAATGCAAATAAAAAATAAATAATAATGCCCTTAATAACATGATCGGCCCTGAATTAGGCAGGCAGATGGATGAGATGATTGATGGAGATCCCTTCCAACAGTAATAGTCTATTCTGTTCTGTTCCATTCTATTCCATGCAATCCTAAATAATGTGAAAAGAATAAAAATCCAGGGAACAAAACCCACTCCATCCCAACCCATGAGCAGTGTTATCAATACATTGCATACATTATATTAGTTATAACCTTTATTGCCAATTAGCAGCCATTACAATAAAACAGTGATTGAGCAATGCTAAATGGCCTCTTGACCACACGTGGAAAGGGCAAAGGGATTATTCTGGGAACAGCACGTGGCCACAGTTCTGTGGGAGCACTTAAATACAGCCACATACCTCACAATCAACGCCAACAGAAAATCAGGGGAGTTATGCCACATCCTCTGCAACTGGCAGTACCAAAAAAAATTAAAGGGATTTATAGATTATTATTTCAATTCAGTGCTCCAGCCTCAGCATCAGGATTTATCTTCCTTGCATCTCCCAGGATGGCTGAGCAACATCCCGATAAAAACCATACCACCACTGTTGGTGCTACAAAAATCCACCTTATTTCATACTCCCCCTGTACCTGCAGAGTAGAACTGAGACATCAACCTTCCCAGGAAATCCTGCTGCCAAAATAACCTAACAATCCTAGAGATGAGGGCTGCGTTATGCAGAAATCATGTTTTATTTGGATTCTGCACGGAAAATGCAAACTCACACACACCAGAGAGCAAAAGGACTCTGATGAGCGTTGAGATTCTTCAAGCAAGAGGCACTAAAAACTCTTCTGATTGCTCTTATCAGCTATGAAAATATTCAGAGTGACCCTAACAGCAAAAGGATTTCATTATCCCAGAAAGATTTTACACCATTTAAAAAGAGATTTTTACCATCAGTTATAATTTCCTGAGCCTCTCTAGAGGCCTAAAATTATTGCCAGAAATATTATCTGTATGAGAGGCTGTGGCTGCCCCATCCCTGAAGTGTCCAAAGCCAGGCTGGACAGGGCTTGGGGCAGCCTGGGACAGTGGAAGGTTGAGCTGAGCTCAGAGTTCAGTTGGGATTAATGACACAACGATTTAAGATGTCTCAGAAACTACAGAACAACTGTAATAATTCATAGATGTGGAAAAAATCCCCAAGTTCAGTGAAAACCTGTTTGCTCAAGGTGTGATGGATACACATGGAAGGCCTGCAGAGTCTCAGCCACCACCCAGAAGGACTTGGGGAGAAAATAAAAGCCTATGGACAAAGGTGGATCATGAAGAAGCTTTACTTCCCTTTTCACATGAGGTGATTTGTAATACTGTATTAATTTGTAATATATTAATTATAAACCAGTAAATGTTGAGCTGATTGAGCAAATGTCACTCCAGGAAAATTCCTTTGTAAACTGACAGTCAGAAAAGTTAATTTCTCTGTGGTTTTTCCCCCAAAACAACCCAGCAACTAAAAATCACCACTTTATGTGTCTTGTTCAAGCTCTTCTATAATTTTTCTTTTTCCCTTGTAGGTTTTTTTCCCCAGTGGCCTGTGCAGAATCTGAAGTTTCCAGACAGAATTAAATGCAAAAAAAAAGGGTCATATGCAAAGATTAAAATAAAAAATAGGGTTATATGCAAAGAATACAATTAAAAAATAGGGTAATATACAAAGAATACAATAAAAAAATAGGGTCACAGGCAAAGAACACATGAGCTTGGGCCCTACAGGAAATGTAAATGTTAAAAATCACACAAGAGAAAATAATAATAATAATAATAAAGATACAACACAACAAAAGCAGCAGCAAAGCGACTGCACCGAGCATCCCTCAAGGCTGACGGAGGGATGGGCTGACCTCGGAGGCCTCTGCCTTTCCTGACTTCCAGACTTCTGTGGGGCTCATTAAAGGCTCCAAGCACAAAGCATCAAACACTTCAAGGAAAAGTTGGTCTCCATGGGAATAGAGGACAAACTAAAAATAACCATAAGCCGGCATTTTAACAATTTTGCAGGAGATTGTCATGGCAATGAGGAGAGTTGTAACCTGTTGTCATGATAACCAAAGTTTGAAATTAATGGGAAAGCATTCCAATTCCACTTCATCTTTATTCATAACAGACCCAACATCCTCCACAGCAGAATTCCACATCAGTGCCTTCAAGGAACCAGAGAGCTTGGGAGAAGCAAGGGAGGGATAAAGGACTGTGGGGATTAAAAGAAAAATTTAAAACTCCACAGCCAAACTGAAGCACTGATAGGAGGGAAAAGAACCCAGGGATGAAAATGCTTGGGGAGATGCAGGATATTAGGAAAAAATTGTTCCCTGGGAGGGTGGGCAGGCCCTGGCACAGGTGCCCAGAGAAGCTGTGGCTGCCCCTGGATCCCTGCAAGTGTCCAAGGCCAGGCTGGACAGGGCTTGGAGCAGCCTGGGACAGTGGAAGGTGTCCCTGCCATGGCAGGGGTGGCACTGGATGAGCTTTAAGGTCCCTTCCAACCCAAACCAGTCTGGGATTCTGTGACTCCAGACCCGTCTCGACAATCTCTTCTCAAAGCAGAGTTCACACCACATTAACTATCACAGAATGTCCAGTTTTTCAAGACACCCAAACTAGGGGAAAATAACCTGGATTTGCAATCCAGAGGAGGCCAGAGGATGCTCCAGGGCTGGAGCCCCTCTGCTCTGGGCCAGGCTGGGAGAGCTGGGGGTGTTGGGTGCAAGTCACCAACCTGCTGCTCGCGCATTCAGTGAGACTCTCAATTATATTAATGGGCTCACAGCAAACCATGCCTTGTTTGATGACAACATAATTGTTATTTTTGTGGAAAATTGCTCTGTTCACCCTGAAATTACTGTGATAGTCCATTATACTACTGTTTCCTTAACTGTTTTGAGGGGAGAAAAAAACTGCTCTGGCAACAGAATGCACATCTTTACACCTTCAACAACAGCACGGAATGGTCTTCACCTCAACAGAGTTCCTAATTTGACATAAAAAGAGAACTAGAGGTAAACAGAAGTTCAGATGCCCCTACACACTCATCTTTCTGAATGAAATTCTTCATTGTTCAGCTGTTAAAATCATGTTTTTCCCCTCTGTGATTTCCTTCACAGTCACCCTGCGCTTTGCATCTCGTGGGAACGCCACGGAATCGACCTCTTCTCCCTGGAGACGGATGCTCTTTGCTGCCAAACACGAGCTCTCGAATGACGAGGCACAGAAATGTCATTTTTAACTGTAAATAGATGGCAACAAACCAAGCACAGAGTGGACACAGGGAATGGCTTCCCATTGCCAGAGGGCAGGGATGGATGGGATATTGGGAAGGAATTGTTCCCTGGGAGGGTGGGCAGGCCCTGGCACAGGTGCCCAGAGCAGCTGTGGCTGCCCCTGGATCCCTGGCAGTGTCCAAGGCCAGGCTGGACAGGGCTTGGAGCAGCCTGGGACAGTGGGAGGTGTCCCTGCCATGGCAGGGGGTGGCACTGCATGGCTTTAAGGTCCCTTCCCACCCAAACCATCCTGGGATTCCATGACCTTCCCCATGCACCACCAGCTCCTCGCCAGGAGCACAAGCCTTGCACCCTGCCACAAAAGCTGATTTTTTCCCAGATGAAGGATAGCAGCTCTTTCTGGGAATTCAGAGGGCTTTACATGACAAGCCTTTTGACAAATACATTCCTGTAAAACGACCCGGAGATGGCAATTCCCGCAAGGAAAAGAGCACTTCTCACCATCAGCAGAAATCCAGGGGTCGGGCCGAGGGAAGGAGCGGTGGGGACGAGGGGAGGGAAAGGAAAAAAGGCTGCAACACTAAAGAGTCTTTCAGGACTCATTTATTCGAGCGGTGCCAAGGCAGCTCACTGCTGCAATATTTTCTTCCTGCACTCAGAGCCAGGGCTTTGGGATCTAATAAATCATCGCTGGCCGCAGAGACATTAAAATTCTAACCCAGTACTGCATCAGATGAAATGAGGCCGAGTGCCAGCAAGCACAGGGAGAGGGAAGGGCAGCCACACACACTTTAAAATAAACTATATGAATGCATTTGCATATAAGCAACACCTGATTTTGCCTTCACACCAGGCTAAATCTAATAAACAGAACAGCAAAACACATCTGCAACTGGATGATCTTTGAGGTCCCTCCAAACCCAAACCATTCTGGGATTCTGTGATTAATAAATCGCTCCATTTCGGGAAAGCTGATCCCCATTAAAGTAGAAATAAGATATTAGGTATAAAGCACAGTAGGAAAACAGACTCAGTAATTAACAGATCTGGTACAAACCAGGGAATTATTTCTGAAGCTTATAAAAGTATTTTCCAAGCCTGGCCCAGCTCACGTTTCTGTCTGTACAAACCTCTGTGCTGGATCACATTGACTGCGCCCGGTGTGAGAAATAATTGTGCACCAGGAGGGAAGAAAAACTCAATATTTAATCTAAAAACATTTTTGCAGAAGTCAAGCCACTAAATTTTAATTTATTACCTTCAGCCTGAAAAAACATAACGAGTATCTGACCACTTATTTGCTGTGCCAGATGAAAAAAATGGTGTGGGGGGGAGGAAAGGCAGTAAATATTAAGGGTTTTCAACAGATCACGAGGCAGCCTCGGAGCTTATTTGCAATCATTTAATTGAAGCACCTGGGGATTTAAGAGGTATTGAATGTGTGCGGTGGCAGAGGAACCTGCGCAGAGGAAAACAAGCCAGGGTATGAATTTGAACTGCAAGTGGCAGAAAGAAATACACAGGAAAAGGCCTCTATTTTAGACTGGGCGAGGTTTTAACTTCCACGGAGAGATTCCCTGAAATGTGGGGTGCAAGGAAGGGCCAGGAGATGTTTCCTTCCTGGTTTATGATCCATCCCCATCTCCAACTCACAAACACAAGGTCCCTTTCCAGCTCCACGCAGCCTGTGGCGGAGGCTCCCAAAGTCCCCATCCCTGCGGGGATTTAAAAGCCATGTGGATGTGGCACTTGGGGACACGCGTCAGCGGTGGCTTCGGCAGTGCTGGGGAACATCTGGACTTGGATTGTGCAAAAGGTCTTTTCCAACCTCAACGATTCTGTGATGCTCAAATGGTCAACACGATTCTGACTTCCCACACAGAGGCTCCTTGTTCAGGAGCAGAGTGAGAGGAACTTGGAGGAAAAATTATGGAAGCAAAGGGAACATGCAGAAAAGGAAGTTTTAAGCGGTGGAAAACAACTGACCGTGGCTAAAACAAAGAAAAAGGAGATGGCTCAGAAACACACTAGAAGTTAATAAGCCACCAAAACCCAGTTTCATTCTCTGATATGCAAACACTAAGAAATAAGACAATAAAAAACCCCTTCAGTCACCAATCTTAATCCTGAAGGTGCATTTTAAAAGCCAAAAGCACTGGTTAGAATTTGTCTATATGCAATTTAAGACAGAGCTTTGGGGGGACTCATGCTTAAAAATTAAGCTTCTCTCTTCCCCAAGTGAGTGAACAATTTCGGATGATGTGCCTCTACTCTAAAGAAGCAATTGAGACACAAGACAATTCTCTGTTCACCTTTTATTTTCTTTAAATGGAGCACTTCCCCCTTCAAAACATGTTTCCAAGGCCATCTTTTTTTTCCCACCTCTGCTTTTTTGCTTTTCTGCCTCACAGTTTTTCCTCAGCTCTCTTCAAGCGTGGCCATTTAATCTTTTTATTTCTTCTCCACCATGAGGAAAAACAAAATCAATATTGCAGCCAAGAAATGAGGCTGAACATAAACCAGTTGCACGGACTAACCCGAGCCTGGAGGAGGAGAAGTCCCACAATGAGGTCATTTGGGAAAACAGAGCATGAGTTTTGTTTGCTTTTAAGATCTGAGGCTGTTCTGTTTCTTTACAACACAGTGCAACTCAAAAGCCTGCAAAAGCTTCTCCTACCAGTTACGAAACCAGGGGTGAGGGATGTTTCCCAAAGTTTCAATGAGCTCCTTGGAAGGTTGGCGTCAGTGGGACCGATCTCCAAACGAGCTGAGTCGATGTCGTGAATTATTTTAGCTCAACGGAGTCATTAAGGGTGGAAAAGCCCTCTAACACCATCAAGGCCAATTGTTCCCCAGCATTGCCGAGGCCACCACTGCCCCGTGTCCCCAAGTGCCACATCCACGTGGCTTTGGAACACTTCCAGGGATGTGTTCCACTGCCTGTGACACTCATAAACATCCTTCATCTGCCCCAAAATCCCTCTGCCTCCTTCTCCCCAAACAAAAAACTACTCCTTCTTCCTTTCCTTAGTGGTTTTATACTTTTTTCAACCTCAAGAAAGTCCCTGAGTTAATTCATTACGAAGATGGTGATTTACCCATCGTTGATCTCAGCGCTGAAACTCAGCAGCTTCCAACACTGAGGAATTCAGCAAGTTGTTTGGAAGTATTCCCGTACGAAAATCATGCATTTAAACATTAAAACAACAAGAGTCTACACAAGTCACAGCTCATTCTTCTCCCAGTCAAGTAGGATTTTCCTGTCTGCTCTATACACACCAATTAATAAACATGAAGAAACGCCAGAGGAAAAATATTCACTGTATCCACTTCATACATTTTTAATCACCCTGAAATCAATTCAACGCCCTGAACACGGTTTAGAATTCCTGTTTTACAGACCCGGTAAGCGATGGATCGCCTAATTAAATCCAGGAGTGGCATTTCCCAATCAATGGAAGGGGCTGACATGCATGCACATCCTAGAGCAGAAGGAAAAGTAAGGACAGAGCACCTCAGCCCTGCCATTTGCACTGTGTTCCTCAGTGCTCCCCACAAATGTGCTGAGGAATGCCAAAAGGGAAGGGAAAAAATACGAAGTTCATCCTCTTTATACAGAGCAGTTCTGAAAGAACTTGGTTTGTGTGGCCAAAGAGCTGATCTGCCACCAAAGGCCCAGCATTTCCAGAGAATGACACAGCCACATTTTAACTGTAAGTTAATAAGGAAGGCTGACATCATGCCGAGAATTATCTTTGTCCCACAAAGAGTATGCGAAGGAGGATGAAAAGCCAACAGCAGAAACCCTATTGGAACATCCTTCCATCTTCCACAACATCGATGGCCCAATAAATCAAAGGAACAATCAGGAGTAAATGAGGTCACTCCTCACATGTGCAGTTGTGTCTGAAGTTCACCAAGGAACACAAATGCCATGGATTAGGACAGGAACACACGTGAGAATGTGAGAACACTCCTCCTGTCCTGCCAACAACGGCCGGAGGGCGCAGATTCCCTCTGTTCGTCATTATGTCTAAACAAATGTTGTGGTTTCACCTTGGGGAAGAAAAAATGACAAAACCTGGGAATTTTCAACTGGGGAATGCTGCAAAGAGCCCAGCTCAGGGATGTGTCTTGCTCTTCAGCAGTGTGCGGGGGTCCTGTGCAGGGAAAGCCCCTCTGCTCTGGAGCCAGGCTGGGAGAGCTGGGGGTGCTCACCTGGAGAGGAGAAGGCTCCAGGGAGAGCTCAGAGCCCCTGGCAGGGCCTGAAGGGCTCCAGGAGAGCTGGAGAGGGACTGGGGACAAGGGATGGAGGGGCAGGACACAGGGAATGGCTTCCCACTGCCAGAGGGCAGGGATGGATGGGATATTGGGAGGGAATTGTTCCCTGGGAGGGTGGGCAGGCCCTGGCACAGGTGCCCAGAGAAGCTGTGTCCAGGCTGGACAGGGCTTGGAGCAGCCTGGGACAGTGGGAGGTGTCCCTGCCCGTGGCAGGGGTGGAACAAGATGTTCTTCAAGGTCCCTTCCAGCACTCATTCCAGCATTCTGAGAGCCTCTCTCCCGAGCAGGCGCTGCTGCAGCACGACCTGAGATGTTCCGTGCGCTGGAGCAACGTGACACAAACCCCCCGGAGATTTCCCAGCCGGCTTCGCATCTTCGGGCTCTTGGATTTTATTACCATTTATTATTTAGGAATAACTCCGCCGAACACAAGAGTCAGCCTAGCAAAGGTTCATAAATCACAGCATCTTATCAGCATATTAATCAGCTCCGTGTAGGGCGAGGGAAAATGGTGTGAGCTATCACAAACACTTGATAGTTTCACGCTTGAAGTCAAACAAGCTCCAGGAGAGACTGATTCTTCACCCCTGATTCCACACCAATGGGCTAATCTATTTCCTGCAGCACTGGTGCCTTCCTGGAGCGGCTGCAAGGGAACGGGAAGGGTGATGTGCCAATGGAACAGCAGCTCCCATTTGGGGCAGGTAAAGCAAATTCTACCAAGAATTACGAAGCAAATCGGAGGCCTTAAATACAATTTAAAATTAGCCTCAATTAAAGCAACAGCTTACACGAAAATCCAACTTAATTACAGTCTGGTTTAATTAAATAGTAAACAACGCTGAAACACTGCTGCTGCTGTTCCAAAATCCGTGGAATTAGCCGAGTGGAAGCTGTCACCAGCCGGGCACATGGAGCCAGGACTCGGAGCACAAGGCTGGCATGGGGCAGATGCAGCTCTGTCTGCAGCCGGAACATTGTCCCTCTGTCACCTTCCCTCAGCTCATCTAGCAGCAAGAAACACTGCCAGGAGAGGTTATTCTCCTCCTCTTTCAGCTTCTGATGGAAAACAGGAAGGAGGGTGCAATTCAACAGATCTGGGAGTTCTAAGGACCCCAAAATATGAGACACAGAGGAAACCATCTCTGCTTAATAATCCGTCAGTTCAAACACAGGGATTGTTTTGATAAACATTTCTCTTATGAATTGAACAATTCTGATTTTACCTCACCAAAGTAACTCTATTTTAAAACTTCCCTTTTTAAACTTAATTATTATTTCCCCTAAAAACCCACCTAATGCAGACCACACTTGGAAAATTATTTAGGAAATAACTGTTCTTCACATTTCCTTTAAGGAAGATCAAAATGGAGAAATGAAGAATCTGAATAAACTGATGGTTCATCAAGTACTTGACTATGTGCCAAGGATTTCCCATTCTCCCTAACACAAGGATTTCCTATTTTCCCTAACAGCCAATCTGGCAGAAAAAATTGGATTATTTATCTTGCAATGGACCTCTCTCCCTACTCCACCAGAAAACAACACAGAAGTGAGAATGAGAAGAAAATCAGATTAAAACCCATTATTTCAGCCTAAAGCTACCATATAAATAAAAATAATAAGATATTAAGTACTATAAAGCATTTACATTTAGCAGGAAAAAAACCCCATCACAAAAGCATAGAATTCAACTGGCCAGTATCCTGATTACCATCCCTGCTTTCTTTCTGCCTCTATCCCACCTGAATTCTATTCCACAGCTCTTTTCATAGCTGCTGAGACCACCCTCACGTCTTCCTCTCTTTCCTCCACAGAGAATAAAATATAAATTTTCTCCCCTTCATTCGTTATAGAATTTTGGGTCTTTCATTACATATGCAAACAAATTCAGATTTGAAAGGGTTTGTGATACTATTTTCCCAGAAAAACAAAAACAAAAACAGAAACAAAGAAACAAACAAGCTTAAAAAAACAAACAAACAAAAAAACCCAACCCATTTAAAAACCCAAACAAAAAAAACCCTCTTCTGTTAAATGCTTTTTACCTTCTATTTTGGGACCTCACTGTAAGAGTTCAGCTCACTGACTCCTTACCTTCCACCTGGGCAATGGAACAATTCCAGCATCAACACTCCTGCTTTGGTGTCCTACATCAACACAGAATCTTCCTTTTTTTGTTCTACCACTGACATAACTCAGAACCCTGTTATAATTCTTCCAGCCTGATCTGCCTCCAATTTTTTTCTCCAAGATCATTCTGCACATCCACCACTGATTTCTCTGCATTTACCACAAATTCTGGAAGACAAATGCCTGAAGGCCAATGGTTTGGGATGAAATCAGTCTCTGGGGGCCACCTCGTCATGATGCCTGCATGGATCAGAGCTGGCACAACTTGGCCAAGTTATATTTACAGATTTAAGTGCACAGTAGAAACTTCCCAGTGATCAACCAGCAGGTGATTTTAGAAGGCAACATTCCAGTAATGTTGGCACTTATTCCAAATGCAGTCCTGCAGAATTCATGTGTCCAAGGCCAGGCTGGACAGAGCTTGGAGCAGCCTGGCCTTGTGGAAGGTGTCCCCACCCATGGTAGGGGGTGGAATAAGATGACCTTTAAGGTCCCTCCCAACCCAAACCATTCTGGGATTCCATCAGTTCCTTCATCCAAAGTAGAGCTCACCTTCTAAAATTCTCCTAGAAAGGTCAAGGCTCAAATTCTGACCAATCTGCACCTCAATATTTAAATAAAATGATCTCATCAATTGCCAGAAAGCAGCTTCTAAGACACCCAGGATTGCATGAAAGCAAATACAGAAATATACATTGCATGGATATTAAGGTGAAGCTTTAAGCACATGCCAAAAAAAATCAAAGTAAAGTGGGAGAGAAGAAGCCTCTTGTGCTGGAAAGCCACAAAATTCCTGTTATTTCCAGAGCAGGAAAATAACTGTGCACTTATGAGCTCGTTCTATCACCCAAGCGCTGCTGGAGTCCACAGTCCTCTCACAATGGGGAGATTTTTGAAGAGACTTTTTCACAGAGATTGTTTTTTTTCAAGCCTCTCATGCTTTGACTGTGAGACCAAAGTTCCCCCAAGCTACAGTATTTCCAACAAAGCCACCACATAAATTGGAATGGGAAAAAGAAAGGATGAATAAAAATGGGGCAAAAAGCCTTTGAGGAACTCTGTGCTCTGCAGAGACTCAGAGAGGGCTCCTCACAGCTCCACAGATCCATCAGCTGGAAGAGCTGCCAAAGTTAACCAAAATACTCCACACACAAACAGCTGATTACATTCCCCAAAATGGTATAAAAAGGAGTTTTCCAGGGCTGATTTTGGGTTGTCCCAAGATCAGGACAACTCAAGGTGAACATAACCCATGGGAAAAACCAGATACACCTAAGCTGGGATTTTCTTTTTCCAAAGCACCATTTCTCTCCCAGTTGAATTCTTACCATATCAATACACTTTAGTTCCCCACTAGCTGCATAATTATGGTAAACATCTTTCAAGGCCTTTTTCGAGTATTAAGGATAACATTTTTAGACAACTCAGTTCAAAAGAAGGTTCCAAACAGACACCAGACTTGCTCTTCAACATAAGATTCACTCAACCAAAGCACGACTTCGCTGAAAGTTTGTTTTTTTGAAATAAAAAAAACCCCAGTCAATGCTGTAGTTTAAGTCACCACCTATCACAATAACTGGATGCTCTCCAACCAAGGGGCTCCTGGCTGTGGGATCCTCATTTCCACAGCTGGATTGTTGCAGCAAAGTGGCTCAGTGCACTCCAGAGGGGAGCCCACCCGCCGACTGTCCCAGCACCTTCTCCCATGTTTGTCACCCTAAAGAAAACCCCTTTGGATCCTTTCCTTAGGATTTCCAGGGCATCCTCTTCACATGAATTCAGCTCCAACTTTTCTCACTACCCTCTGGCTTTGCTGGAAGGTTTTTCCTGCAGTCACCCATCATTCCCATCCGGCTCCCCATGGGAACTCCTTCTCCCTCATTGAGGGATTAACCAGCACCGCACACAGACATTGGGAAAAGCCACCGAGCCCTGTCCTACCTGTGTAGGCCATGTTCTTCGGGTTTCCGTAGGGAGCCCCGGGTTGGACGGGGCTGTAAACAGGATTCATGCTGGAAGACCGGGAACTCTGAGGACAAAAGAAAAGCAGAGTTGAGATGGTTGCCTTACATCGGCTCCCGAGTCGCCGTCTGTGCAGAGCCCTGATAGCATCACCCTGTTAGAATTCCAGACACAGAAAGCTGCAAAGGAAGGGATTTACAACCAGACGTTACAACCAGATAGCATATTTAATAATTCAAGTTTTGGATCTCTCCGTTAATTCCCACAACTTCTCCAGCGCTGCATATTCTGCCTACAAATGTACCCGGAGCAGATTCATCCTCCACATCCCTGCTCCGGGGGGGCTCGGGACTCATGACCCCACTTCAGCTGGCGATGACCAAAGAGCAGGAGCCACAAAGGCAGGCAAGGAATTCTCCTCCTTGCAAGAGCGAAGAGTTCTGGGGTGATAAAACCAACGCCGCCGAAGACCTGACCTTTCCAAAAGCGGCAGATGAAAGGCCATTTGCCGCTGGCGAGATGGAGAAGGGCAAATATCCGTGAGCTTTCTGCGTGAGCTGACTGTGAAACCTGGAGGCCAAGGATGGGTCCTGCGAGGGGCTGGGCAGGGCCACCCCCACAGCCCACCCGTGTCCCACTCGGGGACTGTCACAGAGCTTTCGGGAGCAAGGACATCTCCACAGCCCTCTCCAATAAAGATGATGTAGCCAGGTCAGCTTCTTGTGGGTTTTATTAAGAGGAAAGCAAGCAACTTGGGAATTTGTGTCTCCTAACTGTCAGTTAAGCAACTGGCTCAGTTAATTATCTTAATGAAGCACATTCTCAATTCTGATTAATGGGAAAATCAGTCATTAAGCCTTATTAGGCGACGCATTTGTCTCCACAGCTATCTAGTGATCATTTCACAGCAGAACCAAACCCATCTTGCTTCAAAATCTGGGGATTTTGTTAAAATGTGCTATTTTACAGCTCATAAATAACACCATTCTCTCCAAACAAGCCCCTCATGATGGACACACAATTTGTTAGATCATTAACTCCTTCCGCTTTACCTCCGGAGAGTAAACAAGTCAAACGTTAAATGTTAGCACCGATTGACTTGACAACAATTAGTGCTTAATTAATTAGCTGTCCCTCCAGCCCCAAGTTAGCACTGAAGGAGCCATTCTCAAAGCAAAGGAAAACAGGGTTATAAAGCAAGTGGGAAGAGAAAGCTACGGGGAGACATGGATTCCATCAGTGGCTTCACTAACACACGGCAGAGCATTAAGAAAATCTTTAGAAAAATCAGTGTAAGACCAGGCTGTCCAGAGAAGCTGTGGCTGCCCCTGGATCCCTGGAAGTGTCCAAGGCCAGGCTGGATGGGGCTTGGAGCAACCTGGGATAGTGGAAGGTGTCCCCGTCCATGGCAGGGGGTGGAACTGGATGAGCTTTAAGGTCCCTTCCAACCCAAATCATTCCTTGATTTTGTGAAATAAAATTTATGAGGGTCCCTCTTCATGTTCCAGTTGTTCCTCCCCAAAACCCACATGGTGGCAGCTGGACCTGCTCCCAGGCCAGGCTGGAGTCACAGCTGCTTTTCTAAAGTGCCTTTTCAATGCCACCATCATTTCATTTGTACTCTTGTGTGTGTAAAGAGTACAAAAAAAATCAAAATTTGGGGGGAAAAAATTATTGTGTATGTGTGGCTTGCATTAGGAGTTGTACCAAATGGTAAAAGCAAAACACTCTTATTGAGATGGATGAAAGAAAATGCTTTTTATCCAAGATAAAAAGGTTGTGATTGTAGTGGGGGCTTGAGAGCTTGTGAGGAAGACGCTTGTGCTTCCTTCCCCCTTTGTTTGCAGGGTGGGATTTCCAGACAGCAGGAAAGAGCCCCTGCAAATGGCATTTGGGAGGGATGATTCTCTCTCCCATTCTGCAAGACAATGCCATCAGAAAATACATTTGAAATTCATTGCAGGCACCATGTTGTGGCATTGAAACAGCTACACTGAAATGGGAATAAAACAGGATTAGCAAAATTAAACCTCCTGCACCGCCAGAACCTGCAGCGTTTGCTTGCAGCCATGAATACCCAACCAAAAGACTAATAAAAATTAATTATAAACAGGCAAACACAAGTGTTGCTCTATTGCAGGAGCTTCCAGTGCTTCCTAATCCCTGAGACAGCAAGGCTCAGTTGCTCCGAGAGACTCCAGCAAGGAGGAACTCCAGCAGGAATGCCATGGGAATAAGCTGCTAGCAAACAGTCTGGGGATACTTGGTGCCTGTAACCTGGTTACCTTTTCATCCTTGTTATCCTTCCTGTGAAAGTGTGGGACAGCTCCCATCGCATGAGGGATCTGCTCCACACCAAGGGCACAGAGCCACAAGGGAGGTCGGGGGATTTTCCAGGCAGCACGAGAAGGAATGGAAATATCGGTGCTGGGAATGCTGAGCTTGAACTTGGTGTGCTGTGAAGTGCTTGCAGAGCTACTCTGGGATGGTTTGGACTCAGCAGAGTTGGGATTTGGGCTCTGCCATTGTGCTCTCCCAGCGCTGCCAAGCGAGGGGACAACAGGAAACTGCTCCAGCTGCACCAAGGGAAGTTCAGGTTGGATATTGGGAAATGTCTTCACTGAAAGGGTGATCAGGCACTGGAACAGCTGCCCAGGGCAGTGGTGGAGTCCCCATCCCTGGAGGGATTTAGAAGCCATGTGGATGTGGCACTTGGGGACATGGGATAGCGTGGCCTTGGCAGTGCTGGGGAACAGCTGGAGTCAGTGACCTTGGAGGGCTTTTCCAGCCTTAAGGATTCTGTGGCTCTGTGAGTGTGTCCCCCACCCCTGGTGACATCCTGGACCTCCGCCTACTTCCTCCTCTCCCTCCAGGAGCACTCAGTAAGCAGCACAGGAGTCACCCCATCTCCAAACTCCGACAGACGCCGCACAATGGGAACATCTCACCACTGTTTTCCTCCGCCACTGGTTTACTCTGTGCCCAGGTCCCCCATCTCCACAGGAGGGTTTGCAACCTCCATCATTACAGCTGGAAAAGATCTCCAAGATCACCAAGTGTGGTTTTAAATTTCCTGAGATTCGCAGGAGCTGGCAGAGGAAGCAGGCAGATGAACCCGAGATGGCGAAAGGAGAACTTTATTTACAAAAACCTCTTTCTATATCCATTAATAATCTGGCAACTATTGATCAGCAGGGAATCCACCTGCTCAAACCATTGCTCACGGCTATACAACACCTAATACCAAACACAGAGATTAAAAAATTACAAGAATGCAGCTTATCTCTCTTCTCCCTGAGAAAGAAGAGAAAGATTTCTAAAACAGTGCAACTACAAGCAAGTCCCACCTTTGACCAAATACAAAACCTAAAAAAGCTGGCGTGCAAAATCCAGGAAGTTTATGAAGTTATTATTATTATTATCTTTTCAGAATAAAGGAATGAAATATTGACAAACAGAGAATTAAATACATTTTACAGGGTTTTTAAACAGTGACGTGGATAGGTGAGTCTTTCAGCCTCTCCAAAAATTAAATAGCAGCTCTGAACTTGAAAAGAAAAGAGTAAACAATGGAAATGAGAGCTGTTCTGAACAACAGACATTTTTCTGTTTTGTTTCAAGTCACTCCTTTGTCAAGGCGATTTTCCCTTTAAACTCCCATTGCCTTGTTTTTCGTGGCACTGGGATGCAATTGCTTTTGAGAGACCCATTCCTTACACTTTGGAGACAGGCTGGTATTTTCTGTATGTGCCAAAAGTCATTTATTTCACATCAGGTGCCACAGAACCAACATGAGAGAGTGTGAACAAAGAAAAGAGATACGTTTCTTCCTTGACCTGCTCATCACCTCTTTAAATGAATTTTATACAAATTGCATGCTAATAATATTCAGCCAAAGTCTCCTTGAACATGAAAGGGCCTCCTGACCTTACACTCCATGCAAATTCCACTAATTTTCTGACAATTTTTCACTTAAGTCTTTTGAAGCTTGACCCTCACTGGGGATCCGCCAAACAATAATTAAATTACCTTCCAATTTATCTGTTAAAGGTTAGTTTAGGCAAGTTACAAAGCTATATCCCACCCTTCCCAAAAAAGTCTGGGACAGTAGGCACGAGCTCGAAGATTTGTTTCCACAATGAGCAGCATCTTCTTTAATTTATTCACTTAGCATTAGCAGCACCTTAACTAAGAATCTATTGATTATCTCTCATGTGAAAAAAAAATACTGAATCTGTTATAGAAATGTAACAGGTTTTTATATAATGTGAAAACATCAAGCCCTTTTGTCTTCATTGTATGAAAAATGAAATGGATAATTTATAAGCACAAAGCAGCTCTTGACTTCAGAATTTGCTAACCTCAGTCTGCCCAAAAAATAAATGCCGAGGCAGGAAAAATCTCAACCTTTCGTTTGCTGAAGTTTATGATGTGCTCAAAAGCCAGAGGATCAAAAAATGATAATTCAGCTATCAGTTCAATTTAATATGCTAGACCGCATATTAAAATATAGTAAAGGAAATCCCCATCCTCCCTGAAAAGGATTAGGAAGATGGGATCACTTGTTGCACAGGTGAACCTGAACGTGGGTGGCAAAACATCTGCACATTGCATTCTTTGAATTAGGCGGAGCTTACACAAACACCCCTTTGAGACTAAATAAATGAGAAATGACTGAATCACAGACTCACAGACTGGTTTGGGTTGGGAGGGACCTTAAAGCTCATCCAGTTCCAACCTCCTGCCATGGGCAGGGACACCTTTCACCAGACCAGGTGGCCCCACGCCCCATCCAACCTGGCCTTGAACCAGTTCCCCACAAGAAATGTCAAAATGAGAAAACCCAAAAGATTCTGGCACAGCTGGGGTTATATTAACTTGTTTCCAGAGAAGAAAATGTCTTAACACAGATGAATTCCATGCTGGAAATTCCCAGCTTTTTATCTGCGAGTCTGATGGGTTTCACCAGCAGGTAACCAATAAATACACGTATTTTTTAAAAGATCTAACATATCTGCCCCAGTGTGTCCCAAACCATTCTCAGCAGTTCTCAAACTGCTTCCTTGATATATTCCTATTAATTTCTCTAACTTGAGTCCTTGCTGACTTTCCCTTTGGAGATGAACCCTGCTGTACTCTTGTACTCGGTGCTCTCCGACTGAGCCACAGCCTTCTCCAGCTGATTATCTCCATTCTTTTATCTTCCCTATCCTACTTCATTACGTTGTGCTGAAAAGGCTTCCTGGAACACGCAGCTTGAAGACACTTCTCCCTGCTCCTGCCTTGGCAGATTGGGGTTGGCCATCGGGAAAAGCCTGGGTTATAAACATCTATTCCATAACATCACCCAAACACCACAAAAAACCAAACAAATTATTCTTAGTTGAATTTTTAATCTGAGCCTTCTCGAGCTGCTTTAGGCCTTTCTCCCAGCCAACCATGGCTCCTTCTCCTAAGAGAAGCTGCACTTCAGGACTCAGACAGATTCCATAAAAAGACAATTTATGGTACTAAAAACTATAATCTTCCCCCTTTCAAAGCTCTTTAAAAATATGAAATAATTGATGACCTCTTTGGCTTTGTTTTACAGACGCAGAGAAGATGCAGGAGAGCAATGGGGTCAAGGGTGAGCTCACTGGAAGCCCTGGAATACTGCATATTAAATTGAATTAACCATCCCTGGAAATGTCCACTGGCAGTTCTGGGGTCACAGATGGACCCAATGGTCTCAGAGGGTTTTTCCAATCTAAATAATTCCATGATTCTAAGATAAACTAGACCACACTGGTAGGACCAAGATTCAGGTGTAATACGCATTTTCCATCACATTATCCTCAAAGACAGGCTTTAATTTATGTTTTGCTCCAAAATTTCCAACCACTACCACTAATTACCCTCCCTCCATTTTTATAATTACTTCCCCCAAAATGGGAGAACCCCTTTCCAGCCATATCCCAAATATTGAAAACATCACTTCTTCCCACGGATTGCAACAGGATAAAGATCTAAATTTGTCTGGGAGTCGATCACACCGTACAGAGTTGGCACAGCAGCAAAACAATATTCCGGGAATTAAAATCAGATGAGGGCAAAGATGTCCTTTTAATGACAGATGGGTCAGGCTTCCCTGGGCTTTATTTGGTGAAATCCACAGTGCTGCAGGTTTTGGCTGTGATTTGTCACTTCCAGCCACGGCTGTTCCTCTTTGCTCTCTAATAATCTTTTCCCAGGTCCTGTTTTCTGGTTGCTTCTGGGATTTCTTCTCTGGTCAAGACTGGAACCCAAGGCAGGATTGAGGAGCAGCTCCAGCCCCACTTTCCCATCAGGAGCACAGCAAATCCCTGCCCTCCTTGCCTTCTTTGCTCACATTGATGGATGAGGTTTAAAGACTGGGAAAAAGGAAGATGGACAGTGCAAATGGAGGGGATCAATCCTCCCTAATAGTCCCTTCTCCCTTAAATATTTTGGAATCTTTGTTCTGAAACAAAGCAGTACCAGGGAAGATGAAGGAGAGCCCAGGCTAAATCTGTCAGCGGAAAGGGAGCTTTGGCAAGAAGTTTGTTTATCATCGTCTTTTTGTAATTTGGTGTTGGCAAGAGGCACTGTGTTAACAAGCCCAGGAGCCTGAAAGTCTTTCCCATCCATAGGACAGGCAGACGCTGGCATTCCCTCACTCCATTTGGAAACCAAGTGACACGGAAGGAGAAAAACAGACTCCAGATTTATGCTGCGCTTGATGTGCCCCATGCCACTTAGGACCACCAAAACCTGGAAAATACATGGGGCAACTTGGTATCACTTGAAAAATAAGCAAAAGAAGTTGCTGACTTTTTAGGGGAAAGCTGCCAAGTGATGAACAAACAAAACTCAAATTAAGAAAATGAGATATTCACGACAATCACAGGCAGAGCTCAGACAGGGTTTAACTTCCCACGGAAATACGGGACAGCCCAGTCTTAAAAAAATAGAGACACGCACCCAAAGGCAGTGGTGTTGCAATTATTATTACAAGCCTTCAAAACAAAGATTGCTAAAACTGAAAATACAAAACTAAATAGCTGGTTTAAACGTTGAAAACTCACTTAATGACCACCAGCTCTCAAACACTGCAGTGGAGTGGGAGATCAGATGTTTTACAGCTCGGCACTGTTTTCCCGAAGGTTCATCAGTGCTGGGGGGGGGATCACTGCCTGGTCACCAATCCCAAATCCAAGGGTCTCCATGACCAACCTGTGCCATGCTCTTGGGCAGAAGAGGCAACTTCCAGCATCCTTCTCCCTGTCAGGAATGCTGACACCCTTCCAGGCCAGGCTGGAGGGGGCTCAGAGCAACCTGGGCCAGCGGAAAGTGTCCCTGCCCATGGCAGGGGATGGCACTGGATGAGCTTTAAGGTCCCTTCCCACCCAAACCAGTCTGGGATTCCATGATTCTGCACCTATACCCTCCTGCTCTAGTATTTCTCCAACTCACATCCTACTGGAATTCTGTCCTACTTGGCATTTCTTTTTTAGACTCTGAGATCAATCCTGCAGAAATGTGCAGTAGAACAACATATAACCAGCACAACGGAAAGAAAGCTTGCACATATGACCATGATAGAAATCTTTAAATGAAGGCTACAGATGTCTCTAAAGCTGCCCTAGGTCTCAAACACAAGTCAAACATTCCATACAGGAATTTCAGAGGTTAGTGGCAGACACTCTGTACGAGGCAGGAGCCAATAGTTGGTGCATGTATGACATGATTCCCTAACACATGGAATATGCACTCAATTAGCATATTCATTGCATAACCACTGGAAAAGCCAAGCATTTTCCAGCCTGCCATTACAGATCATTTTGCAGTGCTTTTCTTCACCTAAACACTCAGTCAGGTTTCCAGTGAATACACCCAGCCCAGGAGGCCAAAACCAGGAATGCTTTTGCAGCAACACGAAGAAAAGGGCTGAAAGGCCACAGCAAGTCAACAATGAACACTTTTCACAGATTTCTGGACATTCCTTCCCAAACTGAAGAGTGGGAAGAGAAGTTTGAAGGAGCTTACAGCTTGCAGTTTATACCAGGAAAAAAAACCAACTCCTAAATCCCCAGCCTATGATGGCCGGAAAACTCAGCTTTGCTTCCTTGTTTTCCATCAGGGAGATAAGACCAGTTTGGGGAATGAATGGGACAGCAGAAATTGCAGAGCAGTCATTCCCTTTTTTCTTAAAAACACAGTGAGTGCTGACAGCAAAAAAAAAAAACAGTTAAAAAAGTCCTGGAAGTCTCTCAGAAATGTTTCAAAGGAAAAGCTTAGTCTGGAGAAGCCAAACAAATATTGGCCTTCCCACGTGAACATTTGTGCTCATCTCAAATCGATTCCTCCTGGGTGGAAGGTCAGGCATCCGAGAGCCACTTGAACAACCAGGGCTTCAGCATCCGAGTGTGGGTAAAACAATCACAGTCATTTACCTTTGTAACCATCAGTTAGAGACTGCAGGGGAACAGAGGTCCCTATCACATGGGATACATCCCTGTGAAACGTAAACAGTCAGGAGTGTTCAGATGGTTCGAAACTGAATGTTGGCAAACATGGAAAACTTCTTCATCTGGTTAAGTGGGGAAATGGACGAGAGATAAGTGCTTTATTTACAAACACCCAGAATGGGTTGGGCTGGAAAGGACCTTAAAGATCACCCTGTTCCAACCCCTGCCATGGCAGGGACACCTTCCACTGTCCCAGGCTGCTCTAAACCCCAATGTCCAGCCTGGCCTGGGACACTGCCAGGGATCCAGGGGCAGCCACAGCTTCTCTGGGCACCTGTGCCACGGCCTGCCCACCCTCCCAGGGAACAATTCCTTCCCAATATTCCATCTGTCCCTGCCCTCTGGCAATGGGATGCCATTCCCTGTGTCCTGTCCCTCCATCCCTTGTCCCAAGCTCTCTCGGTGCTGCGCTGGGGGAACAGTTGGACTCAATGTTCCTGGAGGCTTTTCCCAACTTTAACAATTCCATGATTGCACCTATGACTGATAATTTAATTATTCTTAGAATTCAGTGCTGATTTTTCAACACACTCAAGTGTAGCCAGACTAAACCCACCTGGTTTAAGCACACAGGGATGTCTGCAGCCTCACAGCTTCACATTATAAACTCTACAGAGAAAAAGCCATTTTATATAGCACAAAAGATCCCAGCACACATTACACAGCAATTCCATGATTTATAGTGCACACCCTTATTTGTGCCTTTTTGAAAAAGAAGAAAAAAAATCAGGCCTTTGATTTGCAACCAATTTGTGACACATTTCTTTTCATGCTGATAAGCCTCATCTCTGTACATAATAAGGCTTTTTTCTGCCATCATTTCTCCCTAACAATTCAATTTTCGTCTTAAATGAACTCTATCAATCATACAACAGGTGCATATCACCTACTCAAGAGACAGATTTCCTTTCTCCAGATTTCTGTGTCCTCTGACAATGCCCAAATTGATAATAACTGTGATAAACCCCCCAGTCTGGTAGGGGGCTAATTTCGGCAAGATTCGCTCTACTTTTTAATGAATTCACAAGTTTGGTTTTCACATGCTTGGAAAATAAACTCAATATTCCCAGAAGATGTTTTGTGAAATACTAGTGGCATGTTTTTTATTTCCTTAATAAACAACAGAAATTGAGTTCTCCGTTTCTGTTCAATGATTAATTCAGCTTTAAGAGATGATTCCAACAGCAAGGAAGAACTAACAGGGGATCCAGAAGGAATTAAATATATAATAAGCAGCCCTGTGGGCAGCACACACTGTGGGTAAGACAGAAACCAGGCTGGATGTGCATCCTCTGGAGGTGCAGTCCTGAGATGTTGGACAATGTGACCGGCGCAGGGAACACAGGGAAAGCACAGGGCAGGGCCTGGGTGATCTTCACAGGAATTGCCAGGCAACGGGAGCGAAAAAAATGTCCTTGAGGGAAAGAAAAGGAGGGCAAATTGTGAGAGTAGCCACGACCTCTAAGATGTGGAGAGCCTGGGAATACACATTTCAGAAAGAGCAAATGTTACACAGCAAGACACTTCCCCAAGGTCCAACCTTTCTCTATATTTTTTCCCCAAATTGACTTCTTCCAATAACTATAAAATAATCTGGTTATTGCTTTTCAATTAATAATATGCATTTAATTATATTTGTAATACACATTTTATATTTTCATTTCTTTACCTATACGAATTTAAACAGAATGGCACCTGTATTTAGAATCAGAGCACAATGAATGTCACTCCATAAATTATTTCCATATAAATTTCCCAGGGCTTAGGTGTCCCTGCATTACTGGGGCAGTGTCATCCCAGCAGCATCCCTCAATGTGCAAAGCACTCCTGGTGCGATTCCAAAGGAAGATGGAAGATATACAACACAAGGAGAGGAAGATCCACTTCACACCCCTCCATTTTCTGTGGAAACTAAAACCCAACATTGCCCAGATTTCGGTATCAGCACAACCGTGTCAGATTTGTCCTCCCAGTGTGGCTGAGGGCTATGGAAATGTAATTACAAAGGGTTTTAGGGTGGCACTTTTAATTTCCCCCTCCGGCAGGCTGTTTGCCACAGGCAGCAGTTCGTGTGTGTGTTCCGTGGGTGTTTAAGCCCTTGGCAGAGGAAGCCCAGGCTTCCCCCTGCTCCTATTCTGAGTTTTGACATGAACACCAGCCTGCAGGTATTTCCAGCTCGGTGTGGATGAGCTGAGGTGAAGCTGCCATTGATGCACTCACATCCCTCCTTTTTCAACTCAGCCAACACTGAGAGCAGCTCTAAAAACATGAAACGTGTGCCTGCACCTCTCCTGGTCTTTTATCTGACAGAAAATACCTGCCACGGGCTGAAAAGAGAAAGGGAGGCCTGATACTGAAGGACAGGAACAACATTTTGGAAGGATTTCATTCTGCATTTTCATGGGAGAACACAATGTCTTGGCAGAAGCAAAATATTATTATTAGGAAAAGGTTCTTCACTGCCCAGGCTCCGCAGGGAATGGTCAGATCCCCAAGGCTCCAGAGCTCCAGGAGCCTTTGGACAATGCTCTCAGGGATGCACAGGATGGGATTGTTGGGTGTCTGTGCAGGGCCAGGAGTTGGATTTTGATCCTCATGGGTTCCTCCCAGCGCAGGATATTCCATGAGTCTGTGATCTGTCAATGCAGCCTCGCAGAAGGAGTGGAGCAGAATTCCCATCCCCACCACAGCAGCAGCTCCATAGCTACACTCCCCAGCTCTTGCTGACCCAGGACTTGTAATCTCCTTCTGCTGGAGCATGTTTGATACAAATGCTAATCCTCCTCATTTGCAATTCACTGCTGCCATCTGATCCTGAAAATCTTCTGCAGACATCAGAGCAGGGAAACAGAGAACTGAACACGAGACAGAACTGCTCAGGCTGTGCTGCCAGTTACCAGCAATTAAGAGGGCACTCAAAAAAATCCTTATCGGCGCCTGAACCACCTTGGAATTCAGAGCTGGCATCACTGACAAGCTTCCCGTGCCTCTCCAGCCTCCTGCATCCCGCTCGCCTCATCCCATGGCTCTTGGATGATGTGTGCCATGAGTTACCCATTCCAGCCCGGCCACTGCTCACCACGGACCCCGCAGAGCACAGCCCATGCTGGGGAGGATGCTCCTGACAACTTGGCTCCACAGGTGCCATGTGGAGCAGCAGGATCTCCCCAGAGCTCCAGAGCAACGACAAGAACACTGCAGTTCCACATCTGCCACTTGGACATTAAAATGCCACGTGAGGGCTTTGTGACAGTCTCACAGCCAAGTGGATATGGTGGCATTACGGAATCCCAGACTTTGGGTTGGAAGGGACTTAAAACCCATCCAGTGCCACCCCTTGTCATGTGCAGGGACACCTTCCACTGTCCCAGGTTGCTCCAAGCCCCATCCAGCCTAGCCTTGGACACTGCCAGGGATCCAGGGGCAGCCACAGCTTCTCTGGGCACTGTGCCAGGGCCTCACTCCCCTCACAGACAGGAATTCTGTCCCAATTTCTAATCTAAATTCCCCCTCCCGTTTAAAACCATTCCCCCTAGTCCTATCCCCTGTGCTGAATTCTTCTTCTGCTGTCAATTTATAAAATATTGTGACCATCTTGAAAATCCTGGGATCAATAGGAAAGCCATGTAAACGGAAGAAAGCTCCTTGAGGAATGCAGGGGGACTGGATTAGAAACTTGGAGGGGGAAATTACAGAGGCGGAGGGAATGCAAAAGCAAGCAAGTGCATCTCTGAGCCCAAAAGCAGGAACAGAGGCTGAGTCACGGCTGCTGTATTTGGTATAAATCCAGAAGAATCATTCCTAAAATAGGTTAACAAAATACTAAGAAGCAGAAAAAGGAAATTCCATCTTGAATATAGAGTGAAAAACTCCATCTCATAGAGTTTAACGTTGTAAGGAAAGCCCTGGGGTCACCAGCATCCAAAGGGAATGAAATACTGGTGTAGCTGAAGAGGATCTTTGTTAAACATAATCCTAGAATTACAAAAGAGCCACATAAAAATACAACTCCATTTCCCATCTTGTAATTCAGTATTTAACACTTGCTTTCACCAGGAAAGAAAAAGCATCCTGTTCTGTTGGGCTTTCTAAGGCCGTGCAGTGTTTGCTCAAAAAACAAAGTAGGGCTTCAGATGAACAGCAGGAACTCAGGGGTTTACTTTCCCAGGGTGATGAGAAAAGGGAAGTATGTGCAGCCCTTGAAAGATTTGGGAACTCTCAACACTCCCAAAAAAAGAGGCACACAGCTGCTCCAGCAGCTTCTGCCCACGACCTCGGATCATTTCCTGCAAAGCTCCTTCTCTGGATGCTCTCCATACATCCTGCTTTGTATCCTACACAGCCTGGGCAAATCAGTCAATTGTGTGGCTGTTAATTAAGGCTGCACATCACTTCTCTCTCAGCATCAGCCTCAGAGCAATCACACATCCCACCCTGCTCTAGCTGGTGTAACCCCATGTCTGTGCCCACACCCACTGCCCCAGAGAGGGCTGAAGTTGTGCTGCAGCTGGGGTGGGTTTGCTCCCTCTTGACCCGAATTTTGGGGTGGCTGGGTTAATGAGGTGATCTGCTGGTGCATATCCTATTTATCCTACGTATTCCTGACATAAACTGGAGACTTCATATGGGTCTCTGTAATCCCTTGACAGACCCATCACCAACCAATCCAAAGACATTCAGCTACCAGAGGTTTCAGGTTAATTCACAGCTGCTCCATAGAACTAAACTTGTCCAGATTCCTGAACTGTCTCCTGAATCCTTTATTGGGGAAATCCTTTGCAATAGATCAGGAATGTGGGTCTCTGTGAAGCACAAGCACTGGTTTAATTGGAAGCTACAGACGTGAAGGTGACATTATACATGAAGTCCCAGGTCTGGCTGAGAGGCACTCAGCCGAGATGCACTGAGCAGGCCCTTCAAGCACCTAAAAACCAATTCCTCTCCTCAGCAGGGAGGCTGAGGAAAGCCTTCCAGCAAGGAATGCAGGGAATGCCAGTGCCTGTGCCTTGGCAGCTCCCCACGCTCACCGTCAGGGCTTGCTCTGCTCCCTCAGCTGCAAACAGCCTGAAATGAATCATTATGGATCCCCAGGCTCACAGAACAAGGGATCATTTTTCCAGCTCCAATCTTCCACAGCTTTTGGCTGACTGGATGAGCATTACCACGGCAAGAGCAGGTATTTCACCCACAGATACAACAAAGACATTTCCAGGCTTGGACTGAGCAAGAGGACAAGGGGAGGTACAGAATCCCAGACTGATTTGGGTTGGGGGAGCCTCAGAGGTCATAGAGCTCCACCCCTGCCATGGGCAGGGACACCTTCCACTGTCCCAGGCTGCTCCAAGCCCTGTCCAGCCTGGCCTTGGGCACTGCCAGGGATCCAGGGGCAGCCACAGCTTCTCTGGGCACCTGTGCCATGGCCTGCCCACCTTCGCAACCAAGAATTTCTTCCCAATATCTGGTCAGAATCCACCCTCTTTTAGTATAAGTGTGATTTATTTTGCTTTTCACACGTCTCTCAATAATCACTGCAAATTCACAGGTTAGCAAGTTAAAAGTTCTTGTTCACAGCTTTGGAACCACATTGAAATATTCAGAAACTTAAAACTCAAAAGAAATCACAGAGATCTGCTTTGAAAAATACAGAAATTTGACTATTCCTGATTGAAGGAGGAGGCCCCGGAGCTGCTCCGAGGTTCTGGAGCCAGGCTGGCAGAGCTGGGGGTGCTCACCTGGAGAAAAGAAGGCTCCAGGGAGAGCTCAGAGCCCCTGGCAGGGCCTGAGGGGCTCCAGGAGAGCTGGGGAGGGACAAGGGATGGAGGGACAGGACACAGGGAATGGCTTCCCACGGCCAGAGGGCAGGGATGGATGGGATATTGAGCCATGGAGTCTCAATCCACACCAAGAGCTTCAGAACAGTCCATCAACACTTGGTCCCTCTCACTCCCTGCTTCCCTTGGATCCACAGAGCTGTTTGGGCTGAATGAGCAATTAGAGTACGAGAAAACAGATGGCTCTATTTGGCAACTGCACGAAAAGTGTCATTTTGAGACAAGCCAGGTCATGTCACAACTAAATGACTCCAGAATAACTGCTTTCGGAAGCCCTGGAATAAAGGGGTGAAACTTTCAGGCAGCAGAGTCTAAGATGGTCATTCAGATTGCACCCAGTCAGCTTCCATTGGATTTTGTAATTAACAGCATAGTTGATTATTCCTCATTACGAGAATCATGGAATCACCCACTGGTCTGGGTTGGAAGAGACCTTTTCAAGGTATTTAATGATTGCAGAAGAGATGCACATTGAGTAAAGTATTTATATGCTGTGTGTGTCTATTTTTCCTTTTCACTTTTTATTCAAAATCCCAAAGCTTTTCCACATATGGAGAGATAATCCTCTGCTAAAATGCTTTTGGGACCACAGGGATGCCACTGGACGGTTGCACTGCTCGTGGGCTAATCCAGACAGATTTTTAGCATCTCTGAGGACAGGAACTCCAGTGTACAATTAATCCAACGGTTCTACAAATAATTCCTATTCTCTTTGCAGTGATCCTGGTTCAGAGCAGTGAAACAAGACCAAAACACACTAAATCAGCCAACAGCACCATTTAGGAGTTCCCTGGCCCAGAAATCAGCTACAATTTGAGCAAGGCTGTCATGGTTTTGCTGGAATTTACTCTGAAATCCCTCAGATTTCTACATTATATCCCAGGCACCTTGGAGAGGGTGAAGTTTATTTGTGCTTCACGGAGATGCCAGTTCAGGACAGCTGCAGGAGCTCCCCTATTGCAGAAGTGTTCCCGTGGTTTGAGCAGCACGAACAGCTGATGTTTTCTGGGATGAGAGCAGTTTGAATGACCAGCAAACACCATCCTTTTAACTGCTGCCAACTTGTGTTTCGATGTCCATTTAAAATCAACCAGCACAACTTCCAGCAACACAAAACACATGGAGGAATTTTCAGCTGCGTTTTTTGCTCAGGACTTGCCCACGTCACACAAACCAGAAAAACAGAACGCAGAAAAAGCAGAAAATGCAGAAAAACAGACAACGCTGCCCAAATCCATCCTCCATTCACTCATCCATAGAAGGGCACTGTGAACTCACGCCTGATTTCAAAGCCAAAGCTGCTCTTTGCAATTCCGAGGAGAATTTGGCAAACAACCCTTTTTCCAAAGCATGGATCCTGCTTCTCCACTGCAGTCTCATCATAGATAGGGCCAGCTGGGGGAGAGGTAATTAATTTTTTTTTCTGAAAGACAGGACCTGCATTCTATGCAAATTAATGTTTGCAAATACAGTTTTAGGCTACACAGTCCACAGTTTAGTGATGCCACCTCAGAGAATCTTCCTTCCCAACCTGTCACCACCAGGTGAGTTCTGGCAGCTCATTTAATGCAGAACTAGAAGAAAATTAGATTCTTTAACCTGAATTTAATATTCATAATTAGGTTTTAACTTCAAAACGAGTTAAAGATGAAAACCAATTTTAAAATGTAATTTCAAGAACATATTTACTTATGGCTTTTGAGCTATTCCAAGGCCAGGGTTTGCTGGGTCCCTACACCAGGAGCATGTCCTACAGGGTATTTACCAGGGAACTCCAGGGGATTTCTAGTTATTAACAAGATCCAGCAGAAAGACAATCTGACCTGACAATTCCCTTTTCAAAGGTTTCCTGAAACACGGGTGAAAGAGCTGGGAGTTATTCTGGGAGAGAGATTTTATCCTGATAGAGTTACAAAAGACATCCCAACATCCTCGAGTTCAGCATCCGACTGGCACCACGAGGCTTTGTCAGCCCCAAATAAAAATGTCAACACGCAGCCTTTTCCTTAGTTATCATCACTAAAGTCACCCCAAACATTAGGAATTTCCAGACTAAGTCAGAACACACAGTTCAGTTGTTTAAGGACCTTCAAATTGTCTTTTTCTTTACCCAGCTTCCCCCAGACTTCTCTCATGATGTCCTTCCCAGCCAAGAGCAGCAAATGGAAATCTGCTCCACATCCGTGTGAGATAATGGTCTAATATAAGTGGAAAGTATTTCCTTTTACCAGGAGAAAACAGCCATCAACAAGACAAATAGGTGGAATTGCTCATTCCTAAGTGTTTCCGGATGAGTAGGAAAAGGGAAAAAAAGATGTTCTGGCTCTCCCTGAAACACATCTGAAAGATATCACTCTCCTACATCCCAGAATCAAACAAACTGCCATCAAAAGCCACACGTGGTGTTCCTAACTTGGGAATACTGCACATTCCCTGCTTTATTTCGGGATTTCTGATGTATTTTTTCAATAGCAAGAGCTGTGTTTACCATGAGGACTCCGATGGCTGAGCGTGCCGTCAGTCATCCGGAAATTCTGCAAACAAACAGAACTCAGCTCTTCCCTGCCAAGAATAAAATCTTATTTGGGACAGGGAAAAAACCAATGTTCTCTAAAATGAGCAGGGTAACATGGAAATCTGCATCTGTTCACAGGAGGATTTAAAATATGGATCATTTCATGTAAGTAAAGTCCAAAGGTGGGAAAATTAAAGGCAACAGACTCTGCCTGTGGTCTGCTTGAGGAATGTGAAAGAAATTCCAATGGGAGAGCAGGAGAGCAGGCAGGAGGAGGCTCACTGGAAAACAAAATAATGGGCAGCAAATGAGTCAAAATCCAAACCAAGAAGAGCTTAAACAAAACTACAGAATGCCCTCCACTTAGAAAGGACATATAGCAGATACAGATCTGCTCCATGTTTATTCCTTTATGAGTATGGAAAGATTGGGTATTTCCAGAAAACTTCATGAGGGAAGAAAAAGCAAATGTATACTAAGTCAATAAAATCGAAATATTGTTTACTTAAAAAGTCAGGAAAAGCTTAGAATTCCCTGTCCATAATGTATTCAAAAAGCCTTTATCACATTCAAATCGCTCACTACGTAACAGCAGCAGACTTGTCCTTATCTTTGACAAGTGTCCTAAGGATTATCACGGAATTAGCCAATGTCTTCTTTCCCATGAAGCGAAGTGGCTGGAATGCTGCAACGCCCTCACTCAGATAAACAGACACAGCATGGGAAGCAAAATAACTCAACCCAAATCCCTCAATTGTGGCTAAAGAGTCCAGAACCGGGGGATAAACCACCTCAAAAAGCTACTTACAAAAGCCTCAGCGAGACACTATTAAAAAATTAAAGTTATAGGACAATAGGAAAAGGGACTGTTATGGATTAGTGAGCAGTTAAGCAATAGGAAACAGCCTGGCATTAAACATGGGATTTTCAGGCTCCCAAAAGGGTGACAGCAAGGTGCTCCCAGAGCCTTTACAGGGACCAGCAGCTGAAAATGGGAAAGGGAGAGGAAGAAACAAAGCAATGTTTGTGGGGATTAAATTATTCATAATAGTCATAATTAAGTGGGGAGATTCAGGGAGCCCTGAGAGAAGGGCAGAGAGTGAAATCATCTGCTGAGAGATGCAAGGAAACGTGTGTGTGCTGAATAAAATAATAAATCCTGCCCCTACTGCAGTGGCTGATGTGTTAGAAATATCCCCTAGAAGCAATTTTTGGCTATCCAAAAATCACTTGTGATGGGGCTTCTGGAATCCTTCACTGAATGCTGTAATTTTTGCACCTATGCAATTAAACCAAATGGCCAAATAATTTTAAAAATGCATTAAATGCTGCACTTAATTTTTTTTTTCAATTAACAGCATTTCTGAGTTAAATTCTAGTGCCTAAAGGTGCTCCAGGAGAGCTGGAGAGGGACTGGGGGCAAGGGATGGAGGGACAGGACACAGGGAATGGCTTCCCACTGCCAGAGGACAGGGACAGATGGGATATTGGGAATTAGGAATTGTTCCCTGGGAGGGTGGGCAGGCCCTGGCACAGGTGCCCAGAGAAGTTGTGGCTGCCCCTGGATCCCTGGCAGTGTCCAAGGCCAGGCTGGACAGGGCTTGGAGCAGCCTGGGACAGTGGGAGGTGTCCCTGCCATGGCAGGGCTGGCACTGGCTGGGCTTTAAGGTCCCTTCCAACCCAAACCATCCTGGGATTCTCAAAAATCCAAAGGTGAGGTGGCTCGGTGTGTTACTGTGAACAGCTGGCATCACTGGAAAAAAACAATCTGAGGGAAGAGCAGCATTTGAAACTGCTTTGCTTCTTATAAAATCACCTGGAGCTCAGCTCTGGAACGTTCCAGATCACAGAATCCAGGGTGGGTCAGGCTGAAAAGGACCACCATGGGTCACCTGGTGCCACCTCCCTGCTCCAGCAGAGCTCAGGGCACAGGATTGTGTCCATGTGGCTCTGGAATATCCCCAGCGAGGAGACTGCAGAGCCTCTCTGGTCTCTGTTCAGGGCTCGGTCAGTGCACAGTGAAGAAGTTCTGCTCATGTCCAGGTGGACCTTCCTGGGCATCAGTTCCTGCCTGCTCCTCATCCACTGCTGTGCCCCACGGAACAGATGTGGGACACCCTTTCACAGAGGCACCTTCACATTTTAATTCCCTCTGCTTTAAATTCATCAGCCTGCAAAGATTTAAGAGCCAGTAAAACCCATTTGTGTCCGTTGTGAGGCTGACCCTCATTTGTGAGCCACGGCAGAGCAACACAAAAACCGGATCATAAACCCGGCATTTGGGTTTTCTTTTTTTAAACCACACCTACTTCACAGGTGGGACTGAGAAAGGATAAAGAAAGATGGCACAAAAGATGACAATGGTGACGAGAACTGAAGGTTCAGCTCTGTGTGTGGCTTTCAAAGGAAAAAGCAGAATCAAAGGAGCAGGAAAGAGGAGGAACTCTATAAAAACACACACAGTGGAAGGCAGAGCCACAGGGAATCCTGCAATGCTCCTCCTGCATTGGCAGCACGCTCTGGAGCAGGGGGACGAGAACAAGGACAATGTATGTGTAAGGATAATTTTCTCCTCTCATTTTATAAACTGATTTAGTTAAATTATCAGGAGAAAAGTGATGATCTTCCATTGCCCACTCTGCTTATATTATTGCCCATCCCCGCACCTCAGTGAGGTGCTAAAGGCAGCACAACACAACAATTTCTCTAAGCAATATTTGACTGATAACCTCCCATGTCCAAGCAATTCTGACTTTTTATTTAAGGCACCATTAGCACCAGTCAATTCCTACATGGCATTCAGCTGGGATCCTGCAGACACAAAACCTTCATAAAACAAAAAGCTTTTTTTTCTCACAGTGAATTATTTTAAGGTCATGAAAGGAAATTTTTTTCTCTTAAAGCAAGTTGTCTTTTTGTTTGAGGAAAAAGAACACACACATTTCCTCTTGTGTAGAAGATATTCTGATTGCACTACAGAGATCCTGCTGATGCACTTGCAGTGCCAAATAACCCTCAGGAAAATGAATTTTTCAAAGAGTAAAATATATGGATTAACAGTTTGGAACACCCACACCCACTCTGTAACCCCCAGGGCTAAACCCAACAAATTCCTGGGCTCGTGCATTAGCTCTTCTTGCCTGCCACATGCAGGAATGCCATGCCATGGATGCAATAATGTGTTTTATCAGCACAGGGGCTCCGACAACAATGCAGCGCCTTGGCAGAGCGCCGCCAATTCCGACCGAAGGCTCTCCAGCCCGGCCTGCCGGAGCTGCACGTGACAAATAAAGCAATGATTCACAACTGAACTGCAGGGAGATGCTCTGCCAGGCCACAAGCACCCCGGGGATGGGAATCTGCCATTCCTGCACTCCTGCAGCTGGGGGAGGGAGCCCAAGGATCTCCGGGGTCATCATTCCACCCCGAGAGGAGAATAAATGGAGGGGAGGAAGAATGGGGAATAAGCTGCAGTGGTCTTCCCACACAGCACAGTTACACTCAATTATTGTCCCCAGTCTGCTAACTCTGCCTGTAATCCTTTTCAAACCAACAAGAGAATTGGCTCCTCACTCTGAAATCCCACCTTATTTCAACATTAAATGCAAAATATTTAGGGGCTCCAGCCCGAGTCCACCAGAGGAACCAAAGCTATCAGCTTGTAAATCCCTATCCAAGCCTTTAATGAACTGACAACAACAAGCCACTTTATTGCTAACTTCTGATGAATAATCAGCTCTTTTCCAGGCACTTTTGCTGAAAAAACACCTCTCAGACCTGACCTACCCAAACACAAGGCAACAGCAGCTCCACAGATGCAGAGTGCTGCGTGTTTCCATAGAATCCCAGACTGTTTTGGGTTGGAAGGGGCCCTAAAGCCCATCTCACTCCAAACCCCTTCCATAAGCAGGGACATCTTCCACTAGACCAGGCAGAACTCCAGGAGGAGCCTAAAGAAGAAACAAGGAGCTTCACTTTTGGGTGGCCTCACAAGTTATAAGTAATTAATTATCCCCCAATTGCCGTAGCCTTCAGACCAAAACACCTTTCATGGATGAATGACTTTTTTAGGGAGAGAATCCTGGGCAGAAATCCTGCTGATCAGGCCTCACATACATAGAACAAACTGCAAGTGCTGTTACTGACTTCCAGCCCTGTTCTGCTTTCTGAACTTGCAATCCTGACATTAAGCTGTCTTATTTTTAACTTGCAATGACACACTCAGCTGTATAGAACACACAAAACACAGCGATTCTCCTTGTTCCCAGCTGTGACAGCCAGAAAGACTGACAGCCAGGCACGAGGAGCACGCTGAAGTGCCAAGGAGTTATTAGCCACTGTGTCCAACAGGAGCAGGGCAGTGACCTGGGCTGGCACTGCTGGGGCACCTCCAGTCCTGGGGCAGCTCTGGGCCCTTCCCAAAAACAAGGACATGGAGGGCTGGAGGTGTCCAGGGCAGGGAACGGAGCTGGGCAGGGGCAGAGCCCCAGGAGTGGCTGAGGGAGCTGGGAAAGGGCTCAGCCTGGAGAAAAGGAGGCTCAGGGGAACCTTGTGGCTCTGCACAGCTCCTGACAGGAGGGGACAGCCGGGGGGGTCGGGCTGTGCTCCCAGGGAACAGGGACAGGACTAGGGGAAATGGCGTCAAGTTGTGCCAGGGGAGGCTCAGGGTGGATATTGGGAGAATTTCTTCCTGGCACAGCTGCCCAGGGCAGTGGTGGAGTCTCCATCCCTGGTGAGATTTAAAAGCCCTGTGGATGTGCCTCTGAGCATGGCCTTCAAGGATCTGACATGTAATTCCTCACGGACACTGACAAACTGGGAAAAGCCTTTCACACCTGCAAGGGAATCCATCAGCTGTTTGGGTTGAAGTGGAGAACACTATTTTCACACTTTAATACAAAAAATGGAAAAGAAATAGGTGTAAGGAACCCAGCTCCAAAGTGGGAGAGAACTTTGGACAGAAAGAATTTGTGATTTTGCTCTGCTATCAATTTGTCTTCAGTTTTCCCAGTGTTTATGTACTTCTCTCCTTTACACAACCAGACCACGTCCAAGGCTAAACAGGATCCTAATGATCTCCCATTAGCTAAACTTCCTAGCACAACACTTCCAAAGAAAGAAAAGGTCAAAACCTGCCATCAGTAGAAGGAACATTTCAAAGGACCAGGAAACCAACTAAATTGTTACTTTCCCTGCTCCAAATCTGTAGCTTGTAAGGATTCACTCCCCCATGGAAAAGCTGCACAACGTGGACCCAAGGAAAGGCATTAAATAACCACAGAAGAAGTATAAAAGTTTAAGAGCAGCTGCTGTGTAATATCTCCTGACTGGATACAGCATCAATATGGGAAAAAAAGAGATTTTAAATGCTTGGTCTGTACAGCAGCAAGAACTCACCCATCCTGTTTCATTGACTCTGCTCCAAAGGGGCACAGACCACCTACTCCCAAATTCGGCATGTCCATCCCAAATTGTGTAGGGGATTTCACCCACTGAGCAATGGCAGACTAGGAGGCTTTGAGGACAATTGTGTGGGATGAAAAGGAGAGAGAGGGAAGCCTCAGCCCTGAATGAGCACGTGGAACACCAATGTCTAGACAGTGCTGACACCTTTGTCTTTGGGAAGAGGGATTAGGGAAGGAATCTGGCTGTGCTGTCCCCTGTTTGATATTAAACCAGAAAACACTTTGGGCTAAAGGCCTGGCCCTGCTCCAGAAACCACTTTATTAGGAAGGAGCCGAAGAAAAGGAGGTCTGTAAGAGTGAGAGTGAGGTTTCTGCCTGGCAGTCACAGCAATTAAATGAGCTGCCTTGATGGGGAGGAAAAAACCATCCGAATAAAACCCAAAGGCTCATAAGAGCAGGAGAAAGTAATTTGAAGAGTAGGTCAAGCCTCCCGAGGGGATTACCTTTCCAGTTTGAGACTTAATGCTGGAGACATGCTTGGAAAAGCTGACCAGTGAGATCTTGCTGATCCCACAGATGACCCCGTAACGTCTGGATGCTCTGGCACAAGCCAAGTGTTAAAAGGGAATGCTGAAAACCATGCGAGTTAGCATCAAAACTGGCAGACTTAGAAGGTTCCTTCTCCTTCCTTCCATCCTCCCTTTCTCCCTGCATCCCTTCCTCCCTTGCTATGAGATTGCTGGGTTAAAATGTGTCTCATCAAATCCCAGGTCACATAAGAAACTTGAAAGATCCACTTCAAAGAGCTACTTTGGCAAACAAAGCATTTAAGTCAATTTAATGGTTCTCATACTAGAAAGAACCACTTCCTTCAATGGGAAAGGAAAAGAAATAATGGAGAGTCAAAGCTGGGAACATTTGTGGGAGCTGGGAATAACTAAGCCCAGGCCGTGGCTGTGAAGAGATGTGGGGCTCACACTTCCCTGGTTGTTCCAGTGGTTCCAACACGATGGACTTCTCTCCAAGGGTGTTCTGACTGAGGGTGAAAAACAAAACAGAAGCTCACAGGCTTTCACTCTTACCCAAAAATCCATCTGCCAAACACAGCAGATGCTGGAAACTCACTGCCCCAAGGACCTGGATGTGTTCAGGGAAGGCAGGAGGGAATACAGCTCTTAAACTTCTCTGTGCCTCTAAAGATATCTGTCATTTCAGATCTGTGCTGCTGTTAGGAACCAATTTTTGCCCAAATGCACTTTAAAGGCAGTTCCCCTTTCCCTGAATATCCAGAGGGTATTTCCAGTTCAATACTCCCAAGTCCTGTGGTACCACCATCACTTCTCCAGGCTCTCAGGAAGAAGGAACGGAGAAGGAACCTTCTAGTTCTGCCAGGAAATGAAGGCAGAGCTGGAGGATCCAGCTGTTGGCTCCTTAAGGACAAGTTGGGATGGAAAGCCAAGCCAACCTTCTTTTTATGGAGCGGTTAGTTAATGCGATAATATCTAAGGGAGAAGGAAACTTCATACAGACAGAGGGAAATCTTAATTCACAAACAGACCCGAGGCAATTACCAAAATTATAGCAATGGAATTCTTTTTTTGCAGTCAAGCATAATTATGGAAAGTCTATTGGAAAAAAATCTTAGGCTATGATTTGCATTTCAATTAATTTTCAAACTTTTGTGTGGAGAATTGATGGCCAGAATTGAGAAATACAAGAACTACCATACACTGCAATACACTCATCAATGTTATAATACAGGATTTTCAAGGATCTAACACAGACAATGTTCCAAGGTTTAGGGTTTCTGGATTTTTTTTTTCCTGTTAGCCTGTATAAAATGAATAAAGATGTAGGGGAAAAGAAAAAACACCAGCCTACCACCTGTCTCTGCTGGGTGGTGCCAGGCAATGGGATGAGAGGCAATGGGAAGAAACCGGAATGCAGAAGTTCCACCTGAACAAGAGGGAGAACTTTCTTGTGAGGTGAAGAGGGTGTGGGGTCTCCTTCCCTCTCCCAAAACCCACGTGGACACAGCCCCAAGTGGCTGCTCTTGGGGATCGTGCCCGAGCAGGCAGGCTGGGCTAGATGACCTTTGGTGTCTCTTCCAAGCCCAGCCATTCTGGAATTCTGGGATTCTGTGATTCTGGAATTCTGGAATTCTGGAATTCTGGGATTCTGGAATTCTGGGATTCTGGGATTCACATGCAGCTGCAGCACAGCACAACAGGCAAGTCCAAGGCTCCTGAGAATATTTTCCTTTCGGAGGTTTACCAAGGGTGCCCAGGGCTCACAACAAACCCTCAGGATATCGTTCCTGCCAATCTGACAATATCAAGTTATCGCTTCCACATGTTAAAAAGGAACCTTTCTGTACTAAAATATCGGCAAAGTTCTGCCCAATTGCTTTACAACTTTATTGCTTATAATTGGCTCTTGCTCCTTCAGCCCAAGAATTTCACACAAAATTCCAATTATACAATCCAGCATGAGACAGGCAGAGATACAGACCCTCTAACAAGCTTAGGCAAAAATCAAAGGGCTAAATCAAAAACTGGCTCACACCAACTCTATTCTTTGTGCAGTCAACCAAGACTAATTAATGCTTTTAATGGCAGTTTACCCCTTTTGGCGCCATAAATCAGAACAGGCAGCTTTTCTGAATTAACAAAAGAATCTGTGAAAGGTGTAGCTCATTAAGCACACTCCCAAATTCAAATGCACTTAATCAGAACCAGGTACATTGAGCAGGACTGTACTCCAGGAGCAGGGTAATCTGCAGGCTGTACACAGGGAACATTCATTCATTCATCAACACAAACAAGGCTGGCACACCAGGAAGAGAGGCTGAATTATACATCTGAGAGAAAGGCTTTTGTGAGGGCAGGAATGTGGAGCACCCTGCGGGAAGGCGCTGTGGAAAGGTGGAGGCAACAGGGAGGATGTTTCCCATAATCTCACCTCAGCCACAGAGGGCTTGAATGGAGCACACTGGTGCTGCTGAGCTGTTGGAGCAGTTCCAGACAAGGTAATCAGAGGGATGGAGCAGTTCTGCTGTAAGGAAAGGCTGAGAGTATTGGGATTGTTCAGCCTGGAAAAGAGAAGCTTTAGGGTGACCTAACTGTGGCCTTCCAGGACCTGAAGGGAACCTACAAGAAAGATGGAGAGAGACTATTGACAAGGGTCTGGAGTGACAGGACAAGGGCAAATGAAGCCTTCTCTCAAACTGACAGAGAATAGGTTTAGACTGCATCTTAGTAAGGAATTCTTCCCTGTGTGAGTGGTGAGGCTCTGGCACAGGGTGCCCAGAAAAGCTGCAGCTGCCCCTGGATCCCTGGGAGTATTCCAGGCCAGGTTGGGATAATGGAAGGTGTCCCTGCCCATGGCAGGGGGTGGGACTGGATGAGCTTTAAGGTGCTTTCCAAACCATACCATTCTGGGGTTCCATGATGTTCCTAAACACACTGTAACATATTGCATATGGAAACTTCCTCTTGTATGAGGTGATACATTTAGTAAGATTAATGACCTAGGATTTCATCCTAAGTAACAGTCTTGCAAATACTTTTCTTAGTCAGACCCACTCATCTAAAAAAATCCCCTTTTAAAATGTTTTTGCCACAGTTTCTTTCCAATATGCCATCTACCCTGTCCTCTGCCAGTGGGAAGCCATTGACCCTTGTCCTGTCACTCCAAAATCCCTCTCCAGCTCTCCTGGAGCCCCTCAGGCCCTGCCAGGGGCTCTGAGCTCTCCCTGGAGCCTTCTCCTCTCCAGGTGAGCACCCCCAGCTCTCCCAGCCTGGCTCCAGAGCAGAGGGGCTCCGCAGCTCCATGGCCTCCTCTGGACTCTCTCCAGCAGCTCCACGTCCTCCTGATGTTGGGGGCCCCAGAGCTGGATAGAGCACATACCTTGGCTTGACAGAAATCATTTTCCGTATCACATGTTCTCTGAAAGGAATTTTGTTCTCCAAAACAGAGCTGGCAATGCAGGAAAACTTCAGATCTGTGAACAAAGGATTTGCTCCTGCACTGAAAAAATTGCCTAAGTGATGCTCCCAACAGCATGGAAGCATCCAAGAACTGCTGGCAAAATGCTCCACTTCAGCTCTGGATTCAGTGCCTTCCCAGCCCAGTGAGGACCCCACCAAACTGGCAGAAATGCTCAGGAGACTAAAGTGCAGATATTCTCCATACGAGTTCAGAAACACTGAGGAGCAGAAGTATAAAGTCCAGGCCCAGGTCCAAATTCCACTCACACACACTGGATAAAAACCAGCCTCATATAAAAGCACATTTTAAAATGTTTACATCAAACCAAACCATTACAGAGATAAGAGAGGTATTTATAGAAACACATGGATTTTACACACACACCATGTTTAACTATTTAATTACTGGAATTTCAATCAGGATGTGGGGAAGTGAGGTTCTTCCCCAGTAGGAAACAACCTAAGTAAGCTGAGTTAAGGCATGGAGCACTCACACATTCAAGAGTTTAACTCAACTGATTCCATCTTTTTATTTCTGAATGAACACTGAGTCTAACAGGGAGGGGTTCAACTCAAAGTCATCCAAAAGTAAATATCTGAAGTGGCTGCTGGAGATTCCCAGCAGGGCAGTCACAGCCTGGAGAGCCACCCTGACCTGCTCAGTCAGCCAAGTCTCCACAGGCTCCATCAATTCCACTCTTGAGCTTAAAATTTCTTGATCTGGAGCTGAATTGGACCAGGAGCCCATGGAGCAGGAGCCTTACCATGCAAAGCCAACACTTCACATTCTCTCACTTCAAAAACCATCTTGTCCTCTGGATCTCCCATCAGTCCCAGCCTTAATTTTGTCTCCCTTCTCCCACCTCACCACACATCAAACCTACCCTTGGCTTTGCCTCTCCCACAGCCCTGGATTTCTGCTTCTCATCCCCCAAAAAAGCTGCACAGCCCCAACAGGGGAAATCATGCAGAAAAAAGGGACATGGGAAGCATTAAAGTCCCCTTTTGAAAAAACGTATTTTTTTTCCAGCATGAAGAGGGAAAAAGGGGAAGTGGGAGATGGACAGGGGATCCTTGTTGTTGCCTCACGGCTGACACAAGCAAGGACAAAGCTTTTCTGAAATCCTTGGCATTTTCTGTCCTATCCCACCTAAGATGGGGTGGAAGAGGAAGAAACACCTGGATTTTGTCTCTACCCAGGGAGGAGGCATCGATTTAGGACAGCTTTTCCCAAAGCAGGGCTGGAGTGCTAAATTACTGTGAGGATAAGAGTCAGAGTGTGCCCAAAGGTTTGATCCCGATGCAGTGCAGAGGATCCAAGAGCAGCTGACATTTAAAGTTCATGTCACTAAGTGAGTAGCAAAACATATAAAATGGAAAAAACCATAAGAGTCCAACCTGGTTTTTCCATTTTCCTGCACCAGAACAGCTGGATGGGGTCAGACAGACACTTCAGCCACCCCAGTGTCTTCTCTGCCCTACAGGGAAGTGTGAAACCCTAAGGGAAAACTGAAGGGCAGGCACACAGGGACATTTTCCAGAGGGATTTCCTGAGGGGGTAATGCTCCTATTTCA
This sequence comes from Acanthornis magna, assembly GCA_036785705.1. Classification (NCBI taxonomy): domain Eukaryota; kingdom Metazoa; phylum Chordata; class Aves; order Passeriformes; family Acanthizidae; genus Acanthornis; species Acanthornis magna. The sequence continues at coordinate 741,320 of JAWUZG010000104.1, read as the reverse complement.
CAGCTCCTGTAGATCATGTTCTCCCACTATTACAACATATTTAATTCTCTTACATACATACATACATACATACATACATACATACATACATACATATATATATATATTTTTTTTCCCCCAGGTCTCATCATGCTGGGCACTATAAACCAAAGTAAAGAGTTAAGATAGAACCTGCTCCAACCAAATGACACTGCAAAGTTTATATTTAAAAACATTGTTTCCAGCTTTCTTCCACCAAGAAATAGAAACTATTAGGAAACAATTCGCCTGTCTCCGGGCAAATGACAGAAGTTTATATCAGGCATCCTATCTGTGCCAACCCAGGGATTTTGACCCAGCTAATGAACATGAGTCTCCTTTTTAATATAAAACAAAAATGTATTATTTGCTAGGAAGATACTAAGACTAATAAACACTAAAAAAAAGACACCCTCTCACAATTCTTTATAGGAGCAGCATGTAAGTGCTGTGTGTTTTACTCAGGCTGCTGATGACCTGATGTTTATTAACTTTCTAAATGAACACAATAAAATATGCCAGGCACAGAGTGCTGCTGAAGCTTCAGCTTATGCATTTCTTGACCCAGAAATTACTTCTCATTTTAAAATGTAAAGTGCTTCTGTAGCAAAGTTCATTTGCTAGAAAGAAGAGTCCAAACTGTATCAAACAGCAACACTTAATATTCAACACTAGCAACCTCCACAGCATCCAAGGCTTTCCTGTCTGGAGGGAGAAGGGAAAAGGTGTTGGGAGGAGCAGCTAAAGTCAAGGGCTGCAACTGAAGGGCACAGATACAAGATGAATTGGTACCTCTTGGATATGAGCTTCCTTGGGATGGAGATAATCCGGAGAGGAGTGTGCCTGGGCAGGGAGTCTTCACAGCATTCCAGAGCTCTGCAGCAGCAAGGACAGAGAGAGAGAGAGAGAGAGAGAAACACCCGTGAGGCTCTGTGGAAAACCTGCCGGAAGAAAACACGGCTCTTCCCACCTCAGAGTGGTCTTCACCTCCACTGGAGCAGAAGGAGAAATGGGACATGTAAGAAATGCAGGCAAAAAAAAAAGGTGGAGCGCTGGAGATGCAGGATAAGAGCAGAGGGAAGGGAGACTGGAGCTGGCAATAAGACCGAGATATTCCCAGCTTTCCAAAGTCCAAACTTTCATTTAAATGGTTCTTTACCAGCTATTCGTCAGGATTTGGGACTAAACAGGTTTTAGCCCGAGTTTTACATGTTACTCCTACATCCTCCCTTCCCAGCTGACAAAAAAGCTCAGAGAACTGAAAATGAAATCCCTCAGAATAAAGTGCAGCACCCAAAAAAAGCTCTCAAGGCACTCCACATGCTTTATGCATTATAGGGAGGAACAGAAACCCTACTGTTCCCAAAGCAGGACCAGCTCCTCGGATCAGTTGTTTATTTTAATCAACCCAGCACCAAAAGGTTTACATTAAATATTTTTTCATGGTTTCTAACCACTGATCCCGTATTAGTTTACATTCACTCAAAAAACACTCTGGGGGAGAAAGCAGGATGTAGAAAACATGGAATCCAGTAAAACAACGGAGATTTTCCTCGGGAGCGCTGGTCCATCCCACCTTTCCCTGGAGAATTACACCTTCAAGCCCAGCAAATGAAACAGCATGAATTTGCAAATGAACAGAAAACGGTAAAATCTTCATTTTAATGGAATCTTTCTTTTTCCTGCCTCCTGCAGGAAGCCACCACCTGCCATCAGAAATGGCATCCTTGGAGAGAAGTCAAAACCCACCCTGCTGATGCTCCAGTGTCCAAATAATCCCAACACCAGGAGCATGAGCACCCTCAGGGAAATGGGTCAGGAACATCTCCACCTGTTGCTTCCACCGGTGCTTGACTCCTGTATTTCTGCATTACAATGGGCATATTCATTGCTTGGAATTTAATCCTGGTTTCAGGCTTTTTGACTTGCTTTTATGGCCCTTCAATTCAAAGACAGAACCCTAAAATATCTTCAGGAGAGAGAGGAAAGCATAAGTGAATTTCAGCAGAGACAAGGACTTGACAAATCTAATCCCATCAAGCTCTGCAGTGGCAAATTAGTCTCTCTCTGAGCACATTCTGTACTCAAAGTAGCCTCAGCGCTTCAGGAGGTACCAAATATAACACAGCCCCATTTTAACTTCCTTCCAGGAATATACACACTCATTTATCAAGAAGACGTGGGCTGCAGCTCCACTTCCAACAGCTTCAGTAACATTTTGTAAAATTAAACAAATTACTCCTTTTGTGGCAAGAAAGAAGCTGAAAATAAGTTCAAGCAAATGGGGGAGAAAACCACCTCCTCCTTATCTCCCTCCCCACTTGGATTTTGGGAAAGCACGCCTTGCACCAGGCTCAGCATCAACCACGGGATTACCAACCTCTCCTGCTGCTTTCACACCTCAATCCCCACACCTTTATCATTATGATTTCATTTCAGAGATGCTTTGATACCTCAATTTGCTCCAAGCCCCCATTTTCGAATACTTTTACATCCTTATGTTTGTAGAAGCCAAGGAAGTCCACAAGCTCTTACAAACACTAAAGGTGTGTGTCCCACAGTGCTGAATGTCCAGATGGTTCCCAGGATCTGGCAGGAGGACAGCACTGCCACAACCTTTAATGCTCAGGGCTTCTCCAAACATTCCCCCTTTTGTTTGGCTCTGGCTGCTACAGAGAGAGAGAACAGTCCCCACCTCTCATTAACCTTGGCAGTGGATTTTTCTTCAGCTGCAACAGCATCAATACCTGCTTGCATTGTGCTGCCATTCAGCAGATTCAGCCTTTTTGGATTTTTTTGGGGCTCCTTTTCTGTTTTTTCTTGACCAGAAGTCAAAATGGTTCAGTTCAGAGTAAGCACGTGCTGCTGCTGCAGAGAGAAGCTGTGAGGAGCTGCAGAGATGGAGACAGTCCAGCTGCCAACACACATCCCTGCCCTCTGCCACCACTCCAAACCAGCAGGGAACGGTCAGGACTGACCAAATTTGGATGGATTTGCAGAAAAACAATCAGTCCCAATCAGTGTCTTTGAGTGGAAGTGCAAAGACATTCACTAAAGAATGAGAAAAACCAAACGATTTTGTGAGGGGGTATTAATTTGGAAAATTTTGGGAAATAGCACAACATTGGGAAGTCCTGTTTGCATGACCATGTCCATCAGGAGTGTGATCTGGGACTAAATCCCAGATTACAGGCAGGGAAAACTTCAAGAACACAGAAGAAACCAGCCCTGCTCGTGGGGCAGCCTGTGCCAGGGCCTCCCCAAGAATTTCCTCCCTGTATCCCATCTAAGCCTCTGGCAGTGGGAAGCCATTCCCTGTGTCCTGTCACTACAAACTCCCGCAAAAAGTCTCTCTCCAGCTTTCTTGTCAAGTTAAGCAAAGGAACCAAAGCAGGTTCCTGCAGCCTAGAATTCCTCCTTCCCTTCCCACTTTCTTCTCCCTATGAAAGAGATTAAATTCCATAATATTTTCTAAGATTACTGCAGCTACTTAGTAGGGAAGCTTGTTCCCTAATATCTTCATCAACTCCATGTGCTATTTCAAGCAGCAAAACAGGATTTTTAATTCTATCCTCCCTCCTGTGTCCCAGATTTAGTTTTCCTCTTTTGTTTTCATAGCCACACTTTAATGATGATCTTATTACAATTATTCTTCTGTATTTCTCCTTTTTTATCCATTATTTTTGTTCTTCTTTCCATAAAACTGGACTCCAGTGGTAGGAGCTGGGTAGACGGATTATAAAATAGATTATGAGTTAATTAGGATGTGGTGATTAAAACACCTGCTTTGGTAGATTGCAGAGGGTTCTGATAAAATAGTGGTAGCATAATTAATCTTAAAATACACTCTACAACTGCTTATCAAATGGAGATAAAAACATTCTGCAAATGTCTGACACACTGGAGAGTTAAATCCTATTCCACAATATTTTGGGTTTAACCCTCTGGGTAACCAAACTCCACAAAAAGAAAGGGGAAAATTCCCCAAAAGCTAATGTCCAAATTCTTTACTGCCTGTTTTCAACAATTTTCCCAAATTTCTTCTAGACTTGACTCTGGAATAACTACTCTCACTTGTGCAATTTATATATTATAAGGCACCTTGGGGTTTCTAAGTCATAGATGACTTTGTAATGAAAAGAAAACAATTTCATTATCTCAGATTATTGCTAATTGAAGGAAATACTAACTGTACTACTGACAACAGTCAACCTCCAGAAAGTGCAGCATTAAAAATTATATGCAGCCGTTGTCTTAGAAATAAAAACACACCTTTCAGTGAGAGCAGCCTCAGTTTGACCTTTTCCTCTATTAAAAAAAAAGAAAAAAATCGAAGCAAAACACTCCAACACAACCCTTCCCAGCATTACAATAGAGGGATTAATGAGAATCTATGTGGACACTGGGAAAAGCCCTGGCAGGTTCATAGTGAAGGTTAATTCAGACACCTTTCTTCACGCAGGGAATAGAATTAAAGGAAATGAATTTAAAGGCAATACTGAAGGGTGTGGTGTTGAGCTGGGAGCAAGGAGACACGACAGACAGGACACCAGACACATCTGTCATGGAGCCTAATGCACTTAGGACCTAAATTCTGGAAGAATCAGGCAAAATGTTAATGGATATATACAGATTATCCAGAACAAGTCCAAATTCCATTCTGCTCAGGGCACGTTTTAAAAAAAAAAATTTAAAAAAACCTGAAATCCTGAGAAACCAGAGTTATTGGCAAAAAAACCAATGAGATCCACCTGGAGCAACTGGAAGCAAAAACATCTGTGCAAATACCTAGCAGGAAATAAAGGCATGGAAAGAAATAATTTTGGAAGGCAGAGAACATTGCAGGAAACCACAGGGTCGCTCTTGGCTGGAAGCACCTTCCCATCTTTCTTCTCCTGAAGAACTGGCAGTTGCCTTTGTACCACCAGGACTGCCCTGGAGCTGTCCAGAGACCTGGATTAGGGAAGGGATCTGGGTTAAAAATAACCTGGGTTTGCTGTTCCCTGATCTGGTTCACCAGATGGCCCTGGGAGAGCCAGACCAGCAGAGCCCAGCCCAGCCTGGGGCAGCACAGGAGGAGGGAAGCTCCAGGGAAAGCTTCACCCTGGAGTCAGGAAATACAGGGCACAGCCAGGAGAACTGGCACGGAGCAAGAAGGGCAGCAGCAGCAGCAGGAATTCAGCCCTGGATTCCCCAAACACTGATGATGCCCTGCAGGGAAAGGCTGCCAGGCTGCTTCCAGCTCCTGCCAAAGACCCAGCCCCGGCACTTGTCCCGGCCAAGTGGTGGAAGAATTGGAATTGTTGGGAATCACCAGTAATGGCTTTGGCCGTTGGAGGGGAAGGAGTTTTTAAGGAAGAGAGTGAAAAGGGCCACGTGCTTCAGCAGCACCTTGCACACATCCACCATGGGAAAACATCCATCCAGGAAAACGCCATGGAACAACACACAATTACTCAACATCTCCAGGTGTGCAGTGAATGTCTAAAATTAGATGGTTCTTCAAACTCCACAGTATTAAATATTCCACAGAGCAACCTCTGTTTTTCACATGCAGGATGGAAGTGAGAACTCAAAAGGCAGGAAAAGTGTGGAAGTCACTAAACTGGGAAAGTTGGGCATCATCCTTCCTCCAGGAACATCCTGTTGGCTCGGCCCCAAGGAAGACAAGTGACACACGTCAGGATTCTCAACGCCACCCCTGACCACACCTCCCTTTGACATCACTTCTCCTGTATCCTTAGAATAACTTTCCCACTTGGAGGATGCCAGAGAAGGCCAGAAGGGCAGAGTGAGCTTAGGAAAAGAGGCAAATCCCATCCGCATTTTTACTTACTCACCAGTTACTGATTTTTAAAAAAACAGTCTAATCCCCTGGAAAAGTGGAGGGGTTGCTTTTGGAGCCAAAGAGCAGGAAAAGGACAACTGCCAGTGACATATCAGCACTCTGCTCCCTGCTCCTGTCGAGCCCTGGATTTTGGGTGCTGAGCTGGGAGTCAATGCAGCAGCAGGATGGGTGGATTCAAGATATTTAAGTCAGACACTCTAATCTGAACTCGTATCAGCAGATAAGGGAGACTTAAACAGAGTGAGAGCTGGTTTACTTTTATATTTAGCTCTATTTAAAAGACACTAATTTCTCTAAGGCCAGACTTTTAAACATGTCAGGTTGCCAAGAAATATCGCTCTGCATCACATCTGCCAAATTTTGTAATCCAGAAAAATACACACAGGAGATAAATGCTCTCATTCTTGATTTTCACTTTACTGTGTTTAGAAAAAGCAACGGGCAATAAGTTCTAGCTTAGTTTAGTAATCTACTTCAATTTATGTGGGCCATCTTTTGGAGAAGGGTTTTTCTTCAATCTCCAAACTCAAAATAATTGGAATATCAGACCCATTCAGCTCAATGCATTGCTGAGTAGCAGAGTTTGGGGAGACAGATCCTACTACCAACAGAGCATAGAAAATAAGCACTAATTAAATCAGCTTGGGACACAGAAGTCCCCAGGACCAGACAGAATACCTCCAAGGATGCTGAGGACGGTGGCCAGGATCAGTGCAAGGCCTGTTGATATCTAATTTAAGGCTGATGGCAATCCCACCCACACTGCCTCTGGCAGGGGGATGAGCCGCTTCAGGCACGATGAGAGAGCAGTGAGCACTAACCTCACCTTCAGCAAGGTTTTCCACCCACCACTGCACCATTTCCACTTGATCTCCCATCACTGTTTCCTTGTACCCTACCCATTCCCTTCCTAGCTCCCAGTTTGGCTCCAAGGTGCATGGAAAATTTGCTGAGATGTCAGATGGAAAAGGAGGTTGTTCCCAGCCCAAAGTTCAGCTGGTGGCTGTTTGTGTGCGGCATCCCTTGGGGCTGATCATAAAACCATGGAATCCCAGGATGGTTTGGGTTGGAAGGGACCTTAAAGGTCATCCTGTTCCACCCCTGCCTTGGGCAGGGACATTTTCCACTATCCAGGTTGCTCCAAGCCCATCCCATCTGTCCCTGCCCTCTGGCAGTGGGAAGCCATTCCCTGTGTCCTGTCCCTCCATCCCTTGTCCCCAGTCCCTCTGCAGCTCTCCTGGAGCCCCTCAGGCACTACCAGGGGCTCTGAGCTCTCCCTGTGTCCTTCTCCTCTCCAGGTGAGCACCCCCAGCTCTCCCAGCCTGGCTCCAGAGCAGAGGGGCTCAGCCCTGGAGCAGCTCCGGGGCTCCTCTGGACTCTCTCAGCAGCTCCAGCTCCTTGTGCTGTTGGCCCAGGGCTGGGGCAGCTCTGCAGGTGGGGCTCACCTGAGCCCAGGGGCAGAGGGGCACAGTCCTCTGTCTCAGCCTGAATTCCAGGTTAAGAACAGCCCCTGATCGCTTCAGGATGTTTTGCCAATGCAGTCACACAAGGCAGAGTTGGAATTTTTCTCCATCGTCCTCATGAAAATGGAAACATGACAACAAAATCAATTTGGAGATTGTTGTATTGACAGAAACACTTCCTGCTGGAGTTATTTCCATCTGAAAAACCAACTGAGCCACACTGATGAAAACACTGTTTAAACCGTGATTCTGCAAGGAAACCTTTCGGCTCTAGAAAATTCACCCATCCCAGTTCTAATGTCTCAGGAAAAGGAGTTCTGGTCTAAAAAGGGCTTTGCAAAATTTTGGGGGTTTTTTGTTGGGTTTTTTTGTTGTTTTTTTATTTTTTACTTATCCATAAAGTTTCTCAAAGCAACAACTGACTATTTATCAGGTGGTTTGCCTTCCATTGTACCCAAAGCACACACACTCTGCCATACCTGAGCAGCATCCCTGTGCTGAACCACACTTCATTAGGTAATTAATTGAGCGGTTCAGACAGATTAGGTAGCAATAAAAATTATTTTAAGGTGGGTAACTGCTTTTCCATAAAGGTGCTCCCAAAGTTCCCTACAATCTTTCAAGGCCTTTAATTACTTTTCAATAACAAACTCACTTAAGAGCTTAAAAGCAATTAAAAATCAGTTAAGTCAACATTTCTTTCACTGGGGTTTATTAAGCACTTGTTTGAAGCAGTCCCAATCTCTCCTTGCTTTAGAAGTCATTGGCAATTTCTGTCACCACAGACTTAATTTTTATTCACTTAATTCCCTTTGCCACACAGGGACAGGTATTACAGTAGCAATGCTGGTAAAAAACTCTCCAAAATTTAGAGTAATATCCCCCAGTTCTTAAAGAGATCATAGGGGGGACCCCCCCAACACTCAACTACTTCACCTTCCTGAACACTGCACATGGATTATAAAAATTCCTGATAATATTAGAGCAAAATAACAAGCTCTCCTCCAGCTTTTGCAAAGGACTTTAATCATTTCCTGTTCCAATCCCAGCACAGACCTTGCCTGAGGCACGTTAATCCTTACCCCACACGTCTGGTTCCTGCAGTTGGGTCAGGTCACCAAGCAGGCCAGAAATGGTCCCTTATTAATTATTTAGTCACTACAGAGTGTGGATTTCCTCATTTCCGACATTGCCATTTCCCAAGTTTCTCGTGTCTCGTGGTGTTCCTGAACTTTCCCATTGGCTCCAACAAATCCACATTCTCATTCCAAACTACTTCGCTCTGCCATCACCTCCCGAGTGTTGTTCTCCTCTGTCCTACCCCAGACCTACATATTTCACATGCTCCTCTATTTTATTTCCTGGTGCTGACTCCTATTTGAAAACCACTTTTCCTTGCACAAGAAAACAAAAGCAAAACAAAAAACAAACAACAACAACAACAAAAAAAAAACCCAAGCAGACTTTAATCCAACCAATTCCTAAAAGTGTATCTTTTCTCATTCTCCTTCACACAACAGGCAGTGTTTCCACTCTCACATTACACAACTCAGGGGAATGGCTTCCCACTGCCAGAGGGCAGGGATAGATGGGATAGTGGGAATGAATTGCTCCCTGTGAGGGTGGGCAGGCCCTGGCACAGGTGCCCAGAGAAGCTGTGGCTGCCCCTGGATCCCTGGCAGTGCCCAAGGCCAGGTTGGACACTGGGGCTTGGAGCAGCCTGGGACAGTGAAAGGTGTCCCTACCCATGGCATGGAGTTGGAACTGGATGGGCTCTAAGGTCCCTTCCAACCCAAACCATTCCATGATTCCATAAACTTCTCATCGTATTATCTTCTTCCACGTAAAATGCAGCTTCCCATGTCAGATATGGTATGAAATGCACAGCAAAATTAAGTAACATGTGACATCTTTTTTTCCTCTCCGCTGGCGACAGTGAGAAACACTCCAAAGTAATGGGTAGCACCCGAGCTTGTCTTCAAGTGTCCTTGCTGTACCCTCTCTCTGAGAACCACAGCATCACTAAGCCTGGAAAAGACATCCAGCATCATCAAGTCCAACCTTGAAAAGCTCCAGAAGTCACATTCAAGCTCCAGGCCCTGAGAAGCACCAACTCCTCTCCTTGCAGCCCTGAAAATGTGCCTGAGGAACCACGAGAGAGAACAGTAGCAGTGCCCCTCTTGTAGAGATAAGAAATAAACCTTATTACATAGACCACAGTCTAATATCACAAAGACATTTGGGAGCTCAACTCCCACTGAACCAACAAAGTTAAATTCCTAAATTCCTCTGCAGATCCGCACACCAGAGAAGCACAGATCTTTGAGATGGCTATTTTATATTTAATATTTCTGGAGAACATCCAAATGTGCCAGAAACTCCAAACATGCCACAGTCACCAAACCTTTGCTTCTACAATTCCTTTACTGCCGTTATTCCCACAGGAATTCCAGTCCAGGCTGTTTTGGTAGGGGTGACAGGTTCAGCCATTTTATGCTTTCAGCAATCAGAACACAACTCCATTTTATTTCATGCACGGCAATCAGAGTTTTGCCCTTAGTTTGGCAGCTTTTTATACCATGCAATAACAATTAACTCCCTTTGGCATAATTTCTATGAATCACTGATTTAATACAGATAGCAAGGAAAAAGAAAAGACCTATTAAGTCATCTAAATGACCCAAGCAGCACCGCTGGATTGTTCTCAGCAGCACATTTGCTGTGCTTGTTTGAAATGTGCTTGCACAGCACAAGTACAAAAATTGTCTGCAGAGCAGACACGTTTCACTAACAGATGCTTTAAGTCAACATGGCTTGGAAATCTTCAATTTATAACTAAATGTTGTACTGCACTTTTACTCCTCCAAACAGGCTTTAATGTTTCTTGAGGGGGTGAGAAGGGGATATTTGTATTTCAGTAGAAAATACTTCCCTGATGATTTCCAAGCTGAATGTAAGGCTTGCATGTCCAAAGTGGGACCTGGAATATCCTGGGACCATCTCTTGAGAGGATATGGATGCACTGCAAGAGGATGTCCAGTTCTAGACATACAAATAATACAGACATGCAATGTATTTTCAGGATGGGTTTTGGGGTTTTTTTTTGGTGTTTGGGTTTTTCTGTCTCTGTAAGAAAATAAGGTGGGACTTCCTGGATGGAATTCCAAGAGACAAAGGCAAGAACAATACTGGAGCTACTCCCAGCAACCAAACCAAATGATTTAGGTTTTCCAACCTAAATCATTCTACTGGGGATTCCCATGTTCCATCAGGCAATAGCTCAGATTTGGGGTTGCTTTTTCTGCCTCACCACAAACTTTCCTTCCAATTCATCCATGGGTTTACAGATAGTGCATCCTACCCCACCTACCAAACCCTTGAGAGACAGAGTTTAAAAGTGTTGGTCTCACTATGAACCCACCCACATCCTCGGGGCGGGATTCATGGTGGGATTCTTGGGGTTGCCCTGTGCAGGGTCAGGATTTGGATGCGATGATCCTTGTGGGTCCCTTCCAACTTGAGATATTCCATGATTCTACAGTTACATCCTGTAATAACCAGCCCTCTGGCCACATCAAATCACTGATCTTTACTCATCCTTCTCACAGCCCACCACTGCCAGGGATGTAGAGAACCTTCCTAAATCTAAAGGAACGACATCCATCCTCAAAATCGCTCAGCTCCCTGCCGGGAGCAATCAAGGAACTACCAGGAGTACTGTGGTAGGACGAGAGGTGTTTGTAATTAAGCACCTCTGCACAAATGCAAATTAAATGTGCCCCATGCCTTATTTGAGTTTAGCAGAGCCTGACTCTGCTTTTGCTGGCACAGCTCGGAAAGCTGCGACCCGAGGGGAGGGAGCAGAGGTTTGTGAAAGAAGCGCTAAAACAAAGCTAAGCAAAATCATTTCACAGGCCACTCCGAAAGCTCCCTCCGTGTGCTTCCTTGACCCACTAAAAGCCTTCTGCAATGAACAGCCAAACACACAGATGTCCAAGGCCCTCCTGCAGAAACCATTTGCACTATAAACAGGACATAAAGTGGGGGGGGAAAAAAAGAATGCTGTGAACGTGCAGGAATTAAAAGTCCTAAATTTCACTTTGTACTTCACAATGCAGTCACTGTTCCTTCACAGACTCACTGCTCCTCCATATAAGGTTTCCGAGTGGAGATCTGTGATTTGGCAGGACCTTAAGAACCACCATGGGAAGAAAGACCAAAAACCAGAAAAGTGGCTAAAAGCAGTAGAACAACAGCAAAGACCAAGGTAATAATCAGAAAAATCCTGCCAGGAACGATGCTAAAGAAGGATCACTGTCATGAGAACTGAGATCACCAGATGACTGTCAAGACAAGGAGTTATTGGGAATAAATCACCACAGAGGAACATAATCAATGTCTGTCTCTTCTCACAACAGTGACAACACGGCCCCTGTGCCACCCTGGCAACCTGCAAGGCTTTAGAACAAAAGCTCCGGGACAACAAATCCCAGATAACACTGACTGTGTAGAGCAAATCCAGAAGAAATTGGACACAATGCAATCCTGCACTGGATAATGGAAAGAAAATACTAATGACCCCAAAATTTTGACTGCAAGCCCAGAACATCATGAACCAAGAGCAACACACAGGAGTGTCCATGAACACCAGGGATTCCTAAGCATCACCACGTGCCCACCTGGGCCTCAGACTAAGAAATGTTTCCTTTGGACATCCACCACAATTCCCCAAGCACGGACAAACATCTCATCCCACTCCATGGGTCAGCTCCTACCCACTGCCTTCCTCAGCATCCTCACCACCACCAGACTGACAGGGCTTTGCATGTCACATTCTGTCACATATCATCAAATTGCTTTCACTGTGCTGTTAATATGATTATCACCATGGGCCCTGCTGCACGTTTGGATTTTTTCCCGAAGGAAAACAAGTTCTTTGCAGTCACTTGGAGACACTGAGAGAAATGAATTGTTGGTCTCCTGAGTATAAATCATTGTCCTTGTCATGATCATGACCACTGCTGTGTCAGAATGCTCAAGAATTAGCTCTAGAAAGTGTCTGTACTGTAAATTTTAACATTGGAAAAAGCTTCAGATCTTTAAAAACCTCTTTGCTCAGCTACAGTAAGGAAGAAGACATAGAGAAAAAACTTGTATGAGTAATAGGAGAGATGTTCAGTGCTACAGATAATGCAGGAAAATTTATCCTCCCCCCTTAAACACAGCCCAAAAATGAGTAATTATGTGCCAGGAGATATCATCTATTCCACAAATCAAGTCACTGAAACTACAGACTAAAAATTGTTTTTAAGAAAGTCAATTTATTAGCGATTACTGTGCAGACAGACATATGAGTGCTCTTGTGTACTTGTTGCATTAACAAGCTCTCAAAAGCCACAGGAAAAGGAAAATCAATACTGTGTATTTTTTCTCACATCAATTTATCTACTGCTGAAAAAAAATAACTCACTTCTGTGTATGCCACACATGACATATCCCAGGTTTCCTCCCAGCAAGGAAAATAAAACAAGCTTTTGCTGGTTTCAACCAACCAAACCCTGCCTTGCTGGACTCAGATTCTGCTTTTGATACAACCTGAAATAAGACTTGAACAAACTCAGAGCAGTCTCAGGCAGCTTGGCACTGGTACACAGAGCCTTTTGTTACTGATCCTGCAGTGCTGGCGCGGGGCTGGAGCCCATTAGCAGTGAACGGTCCACTAAATACTTCATGATTCTGGTTTTCAGACGTTTCCCAGCACAGGTTCTATCACTACAGATCCCACAAACAGGCATGACAGCTGCTAAATAAAGGATATCATGCCGAGTAGCCTCTCCAAAGCACTCCCAGAGCCCCCACCCAGGAACCAATCTCTGTATTTTATACATATACATGTACATATATACACACACACACATATATATAAAAGTATATCTTTTTTCTCTCCAATTACAAAACACAAATTTTCACTGCACAAAGCCTTTCAGACTGCTACTTTCACAGGAATCAAAATAAATCCCAGGATGGCATTCCCTGTTGAGCAGACTAATCTTGTTTCCTTCATTTTCTTTTTCCAGGTCACCAGTTTACTTCCCTCGGCCGGGAGCTCCCCACAGACTCGGGGAGGGTGTCTTAAAGAGCTCTGCAGCCACAGCTAAATCCTGGAACGTTTCTGCCAGATCCCAAACAGGGCAAAGTCCTCTCCAAATCTAATGCCAGAGATTTTTATTCTCCAGGTTGGTCTGATTCCCAAAGACACGGTCCTGCTGCTTTCCCACAGCTGGTGGAGCTGGGAACGCACGGCCACAAAGCCTGCCCGGGGTGGGAGCAGCAGAACGTGGCCTTCACCAGCCACATCCAGCAGATGTTTGCACAAATGCACCCAAATCCGTACAGAGGAGTGGCTGGAGAGCAGCCCCATGACAGGGACTGGGGTGCTGGGGTCACAAATCCACCCAAATCTGTACAGAGGAGTGGCTGGAGAGCAGCCCCACGGACAGGGACTGGGGTGCTGGGGAGCACAGATCCACCCAAATCCTACAGAGGAGTGGCTGGAGAGCAGCCCCATGACAGGGACTGGGGTGCTGGGGAGCACAGATCCACCCAAATCCTACAGAGGAGTGGCTGGAGAGCAGCCCCACGGACAGACTGGGGTGCTGGGGGGCACAAATGCACCCAAATCCGTACAGAGGAGTGGCTGGAGAGCAGCCCCATGGACAGACTGGGGTGCTGGGGTCACAGATCCACCCAAATCCGTACAGAGGAGTGGCTGGAGAGCAGCCCCACAGACAGGGACTGGGGTGCTGGGAGGCACAAATCCACCCAAATCCTACAGAGGAGTGGCTGGAGAGCAGCCCCACGGACAGACTGGGGTGCTGGGGTCACAGATCCACCCAAATCCTACAGAGGAGTGGCTGGAGAGCAGCCCCATGGACAGACTGGGGTGCTGGGGTCACAGATCCACCCAAATCCGTACAGAGGAGTGGCTGGAGAGCAGCCCCATGACAGGGACTGGGGTGCTGGGGGGCACAGATCCACCCAAATCTGTACAGAGGAGTGGCTGGAGAGCAGCCCCACAGACAGGGACTGGGGTGCTGGGAGGCACAAATCCACCCAAATCCTACAGAGGAGTGTCTGGAGAGCAGCCCCATGGACAGACTGGGGTGCTGGGGTCACAGATCCATCCAAATCCTACAGAGGAGTGGCTGGAGAGCAGCCCCACGGACAGACTGGGGTGCTGGGGGGCACAAATGCACCCAAATCCTACAGAGGAGTGGCTGGAGAGCAGCCCCACGGACAGACTGGGGTGCTGGGGGGAACAGATCCACCCAAATCCGTACAGAGGAGTGGCTGGAGAGCAGCCCCATGGACAGACTGGGGTGCTGGGGTCACAGATCCACCCAAATCCTACAGAGGAGTGGCTGGAGAGCAGCCCCATGGACAGGGACTGCGGTGCTGGTCAGCTGGAGCCAGCAGCGAGGGCAAACCACACCCTGGGCTGCATCAAAGCTGCGCAATGGAGGATTGTGCCCCTGGCCGCTTCAGGCTGGACATTTGGAAGCTTTTCTTTACCCAAAGGGGGGTCAAATGCTGGAAGAGGCTCCCTGGAGAGGTGGTGGATGCCTCAAGCCTGTCAGTGGTGCCGGACGATGCCCGTGTAACACCACGCTGTGAATTTGGCCAGCCACGGTCCCTCCAAACCAACGAGTCTGGTTGATTCCAAAGCACGAGAGAAACGCCGAGGACTCGAGCTCATAAGCTCAATGTCCCACCTCTGCCCAGGCACCGAGGGTGACACTGAGACACCCAGAGACACTTCCATGCCCTCTTGGCTCCCACTGGGCTCTCCCAGGCGGATAATCCTGCCCGGAGCCGGAGCCAGGCTCCTTAAAGCCAAGCGGCTTTGCGGGAGCCTCCCGCGCCTCAGACGGGCTGCGCGCCGGCCTTCACTCTCACAGCTGCCCTAAGCTCATCCGAGCTCCAAATAACACGGCCAAAAGCCTTCCCTAAGCCCCAGCGATCCACAAATGGCCGTGGCAGCACGAGGAGAGGTGGGAAGGGAGCAGGAGAGGACATGTGGTGGGAGCTTGCCTGGTGACACAGGCCAGGCTGCTCTTCAGGGAGCAGGGAACACGGAACAGGGACAGGGAACTACTGCAACCTGGTTTTGTCATGATTTTTATTCTCTACCCTCGTATCAAAGCTCACCCATCAGCACGGCACTCACTTCTCCACCTCTCCAGATCCCAAGATTTGTAAAATCCCCTCTTTCTCCCGTGCCCTGCAGCCAGGTGTTCAAAAAGAAATCACAGCTGAGCTCCGAAGTCAAATGTCCCCATCCACCAAACACCAAAACCTGGAGCAAAACTTGGGTTTTAATCAAAATTTGGCTGAAGTTGACCCATGCACACACAACCGACGAGCAGATGTCACTGCTGGATAAGCTTCGTTCCTTTAGGAAGCTAAAAATGGAACCAGCCATCACCACCATCATCTATGTTTAGACCCAATATTCCAAACAATCCCTCTCTTTGCAGTTCTTTTTTTTTCCCCCTCATGAAGCTATCTCTGGCAGAAGAATTGAACAGCTGCCACTGAGAGCAGGAATTGAGTTAAAAGCTGAAGAAATGCAGCGCTGGTAGCAGAGGTGACGCACCAGCTGGATGCATTCCAGGTCACTGCAGCCTGGCAGGCTCTCCAAGAGGACATCCCAGCGGATCTCGGCGGCACAGTTGGATTTTTCCCCCACGTATGCAAAAGCCGTAACTCCTATGGAGCCAATCATTTCATGCTGGAAGCCCTGCAATTCTTTTTTCAAATGGTTTGCCAATCAGGTTATTATGTTCAAGCTAAGGGAGAAAAAAACCCTACAGAAAGACTTTTCATGGGGAAAGCATTCCGCTTGGGATTTTACTTGTCTTCCTGTGCCAAATTGGCAGGAGAGCTGTATAATTACAGCGCTTTTGCAAACAAAATTAATGTACAGCAAGTCTGTACATGGCCACCCTCCCATCCATGGATTTTATGGAGAACAGAGCAAAAGGATGCCATAGTTCTATTTCACAGTGAAACCACTCTCCCAAAACAGGAGTGTTTTTAAGTAAAAACCTTGTGTGTTGCCACAGACTGTAGTCCCCTCTCCCATTTGAAAAGGCAGACAAACTTCACCATGCAAGAGCCACAGAGAACAGGGACAATATCCCTCGGATCTGTGTGCCCACACAGGGATGAGGACGCAGGATGCCCGGGAGTAGCATCAACACATGATATGTGGCTACAGAGACAGAGGAAGGGCTATTATGGATGTTGTTAAGCATAAAACCTTCTTTTCTTATGTGTCTGATCAGGAGACCCCATTTTTTAGACTAAAATATAACCAAATACATGTATCTAAAATCAATTCCCAAAAAAAGACACCTTATTACATATTAAAGGTTTATTTCCCTTTATTATAGCAGCATATCAGTCCCATTAAGATCCACAGCCAGCTTCCAAGAATCCTCTGCTGCTGTCACAAATGTTCATTCTGTGGATCCTAATTTCTCTTTGTTTTCCCTGTCACATTCGATATATCTCCCCTTTATAAATTATAGACTCGCCTGATTTCCCTAACGTCACCCAGGAGTCTACAGTAATTCAGGAACCCAGCAGAGGCTGGGGAAATCCAAATCCAGGATGCTGAGACTCCTTTTAGGACGAGAACAGACTAAAGCACCTAATGCCCCCCACAATGAGCTGGCCGCATTCCTTTCCCTTATTTTCCCTCCAAAATTCCACTCCTCACAATTCGCTCTTGAGGTGCAGAAGAGCTGAAGGTGACACACGTGTGTGGCCCCACACCTGCTGGCATAGGATCCACAGGATACCTACACAGTGCACTTTCCAAAACTGTGCCAAACCATTTTATTCCATCAAACCACTGCTCCTGAAAGCTCAGCAGTGCAGGTGACCTTTGAGTGCCTGGAGGAGCCAACGAGAAGGATGGAGAGAGACTTTGCACAAGGGCCTGGAGGGACAGGACACAGGGAATGGCTTCCCACTGCTATAGGGCAGGGGCAGATGGGATACTGGGAAGGAATTTCTGGCTGTGAGGATGGTGAGGCCCTGGCACAACTCCAGAGTCACAACCCAGACTTTTTTTTTGGAAACAGAACAAGATCTGTCATTTCAGCAGCACCCCCACAACACTGGCATCATTGAAGAATTTACTCAGTGACCTTTCAGCTGCAGATAAGCACATACACTCCTTAAACATTAACTCCTTCCAAACCCACATTAATTTTAGCATTATTTGGGACACTTTCTTCATCTTGTGAGAAGTTCAGCACAGCAATTAGACCACACGTGTGGAGTTAAACACCAGCTTTAGAGCTGCTGCACTGACAGCTTCTCTCCAACTCTTCCTGGTCCTTTACCATTGTAAGAGGCTTTGTTTGTATTGTTTTGGGGGGTTTAAGTCATCTTATATATACTTCCCTGGCAGTTCTCTTGGGGGGAGAAAAACATCTTTATAAGAGGATTTTAAATTATTTTAATCTGAAGAGCATTATAAACATTTCCCACTATACAGCAAGAACAATCTGTTGTTGTTGGTACATTAATCCTGGCGAGCACTTGAAGGGCAGAAACACAATGGGGTGAAATTGTTACAGATGGCCTCAGGGTTATTCCAATACTTGAACAACTGGAATAACGGGGTGGAATTAGAAACATGGGCCCAAGCATAGGAAACACCTCACGGTACGATCACGGTGCCCAAAAAAAGGAACATAAAACTGTTGAAGAGGAGACAGTTGTAGAAATTAAAAATGAGCCTTGTAGAAGCACAAGAAGTATTTTCTAGCCCAGATGGAAAAACCATCCATCCTTTTCCACTCAAAAAAAAAATATAATAACCAGCAGGAAAATTATCTTTCTTCCATTTGGACAAGTAAAATTTCACAAGGTTACTGTAGAGAACAACCCAGAACTGGCAAAATGGAAGAGAGGAGGGATAATCTAATAGGCCTTTTCTATCTAATTTTTATGATTCTTATGAAAAATGACCTGAATAAGTGAAGTTATTTGCCCTTGTCCTCTTTGTTCATATTGGATTTAGTCATAAGGGAAATCCTGCCAAGGATAGTATGTTTTACTCAATTTACCACCCTTTGTGATTGCTCTATAAAATATTGGATACATGATAGGAAAGGTTATGGAGGTTCAGGGCGGGGGTTTTTTGCCATGGAAAAAGAAGGAACACATTGAGCATTACTGGCAGTAAAAATTAAGACAAGAAGAACTGATGGAATTTTCTGTGGAGAATATTTATCTATCAGTCCCTGTTCAAAGGATTGTATTTAACCCGCATACAATATAACTTTAAAAAAATAGCAATTGAGTATTAAACAAACAGTCTCTTGCAACATTTCAGTTCCAAGTAGGTCACAAATAACACTGGAGTCAGAAGCTCCATCTCTCTGCTGCACAGACTCTGTAATTGCCAGAAGCTGAGGTTTCCTTTGAATTCCCAGTATTTATTATCCTGCTACTTTTGGACTCTCGCTGTTAATCATACGGTTACACTGCTCCTGCTATTACAGCAGAAGGCAAGAAACCAGAACCTGCCCTTCCAGGCTTTGCGTTTGCTGTCGCTGACCAATCCCACACCGAGCTGCAAGCCCCCTTTGCCAACTCCTTGCGTGGAATCCACCCCCAGCCCCAACATCTGTGCTGACAGAACCTGGGTCACGCACAGCGCAGCCTGCGAGCCATAAATAACACAGAGAATTCTGGCAAAGCCCAGGTGCGGCCGGTCACGAGCACCACCAACCCATTTTGGGGACTCCAACACACTGAGGTTGTTTTCCTAAAGCTATAAAGGCCAACCACAATGATGCAGGATCTGTTAAATCCTGGAAACACATTCCCCACGCACACCATTCCACGTGCAAGCTGTGTTGTAAGATTCCAGGGAGAAGTTTGGGTGTTTCTTTCTTACCGTTCAATCCTACCCCAAAAACAAGAGCCTGGGAACTTGCAGCTGCACCGTATTGTAATAAGCAGCGTCAAAAATTCCAAGCAAATGAGTACCACATGTCTGGGAAGCAGACCCTTTTCCTGGGCTGACCTTGGAGACTGAAGGGCTGCCCCTTTCCTGACAAAAGGACTGCAGGAAGAAAAACATCCCGAGTGCCACTGTGCGTGTGAGATACTGCAGCCCTTTGCCACAGAGAGCACAAATCCAGTGTTCGGGATGAGACTGGATCCCATTTCTCTGGAGTTTTCCTAAAAGCTGAATGGACTCCTACAGAGTGGCTCTTGTTACCTCACAGACTTTGGTTTTTTTATGGGGGATTCTCTAAATCGCTGCTGCTGTAGTATCCCTCATGGATTTATTAAGGCTGTTCTCGGAATGAATTCTGGGAGACAAAGGCAGAACAGAAGCCCTGACTCACCTTGACGAGGTTGGATTTTTTGTTGCCATTGGAAAGATGGACATGCTCCTCTCCAGCTGTGTCAGACATGAGCATCAGAAGGCCTGGAAATTATACATGTTACTCCTTAACCTCTTTCACAGCAAGGTCCTCCTGGCCCTTTACTTGGGATTAAATTACAGACATTTACAAAAACTAATTGTCTACAACACATTCCAATTACAAGTCTAATTATACTTATCTAACTGTTGCCTGACTGACTTGGTCTGCAATCAAACCATGCTTTTTGCTTTATTCCATATTAAATTGGGCTGAAAGGCTTTCTGGAGTTCTGGAAGTTCAGAAATAGATAAAATAGAAGTATCTGACGACTGAGCAGATAAAAGGCCAGGCCAACATATAAGACCTTTCCAAGAGCACATCAGAAGGATCCATCAGGATTTAATAAATCTTGGACTCAATATCTTTACTTGAATATTAATTGTTTCCAAAACCCAAAAAATAAGCTCAGTTCCAAGCTTCAGGAGGGTCTTTCATCCAAACAGAGGATTATGTCAGTCCGTCCTTGATCTTGGCACATGTAAATCCATTTTACACTACTTTCCTTTTTGGAGGCTCTGAACAAGTCTATAAAAACCTTGCAGTTACATATTAAGGCAATAATTACAATCAAATCTATGTGTTTAAATGGGTTAAAGCAATCTGGACCACTGTGCTCAAAGCACAGCAATCAATGGCTCCACATCCAGCAGGCAGCCAGAAACAAGGAAAACAGGGCTGATATTTGGGCTTATCTCGTCCAAAACCGCCAGCGATCACTTGAGAAACACCACAGGCTGACAGTCTGAGGAATCACAGGATGGCTTTGGTTGGGAGGGACCCTAAAGACTGTTAGAACTCCCCCTGTCATGAGCAGGGACACTTTCCACTATCCCAGGCTGCTCCAAGCCCTGTCCAGCCTAGCCTTGGACACTGCCAGGGATCCAGGGGCAGCCACAGCTGCTCTGGGCAACTGTGGCAGTGCCTCACCACCCTCAGAGCCATGAATTTCTTCCCAATATCCCATCTAACCCTACCCTCTGGCAGTAGGAAACCCTCCTCCCTGTCCTGTCCCTCCAAGCCCTTGTCCCAAGTCCCTCTCTCCGTCTCTCTTTGGCCAGTCAAGAGAAGTCATTAATGCCCCAAAACTGCACACAGCCCTGGACTGAGGAAAGCCAGGGGAGGAGGGCAGACTTTGATCTGAGCAGGAGGAGATTAAGGACAATGTAAGCCCAGCCTGCAGGACCCTAAACAGCTACAAAGGTGACAAAGGACCCGTGGTGTGAGCTCTGCAGGAGCCTCTTCTGAGGCAGCCCAGAGCAGCTTGCCCACCATGCTCAGCATCAGCCCAAGGATCAGATTAACGCCAGGGAGAAAGGGATGCCGTTCCCTCTCTGTCTGCTGCATGAACTATGCTCAAGTGAACATCAGAAATGCCCCATCAGAGCAGCCTCAGCAATTAACACCTTCTTCTCACCCATCAGTTCCTTGTGACAGAGCTCATCCCGTAAGGAATCACAGCGTGCATTTAATTTTCTGCTCAGAATTTGCACCATCTAATTTACTCATAATTAGCATAGATGATCTAAAATTCCTTTCTGATCTTAATTCCTACCAAACCCATCAAATTCAATCTCCTTTTTTGTACACAGACTACAAAAGCTCGAGTCATTACAATTCCTACCCGGTTCCACACTGGTGTAAACGAGAGAATTAGACCCTTAAATTTCCAAAGAGCTCGAAGGCAGCGTTGCATTAATGAACTCCTGGAACAACCATGTGTCTGTGAAGAAGAATGTCAACCACTTGTATGGCAGCCTTTGAAGGCCTCTCCAAGGAGGAAATGAGCCATCAGCCGGGACAAATTCCCCAGCTGGGTTTTGAGGGAGCACAAAACAAACAGATCCCTACAAAGAGACGCTGGAATTGTTTTACGAGGCCTTGTACCCCTGACCTTGGTCCTGCTCTGTCCTGCTCTGCTCACACAGTCTGCTGAAAACCCTTCAGGTGGGTACGCACAGATTTGGGGATGCGAAATGATTGTGACAAAATCCAAGCGCCAAGAGATCACTTCAATATCTGCGTAGAAAAAAAGGAAATATCTGGGGAAAAAAGGAACCTCTTTCATTTGAGTGATTTGATGTTTATCTTCCACATCAAAGAAGCTGAGACAGGTTCGCACCTTTTACTTTCTAAAACAATCCAAAAGAGGGACTTTGCACAAGGGCCTGGAGGGACAGGACATAGGGAATGGCTTCCCACTGCCAGAGGGCAGGGACAGATGGGATATGGGGAAGGAATTGTTCCCTGGGAGGGTGGGCAGGCCCTGGCACAGGTGCCCAGAGAAGCTGTGGCTGCCCCTGGATCCCTGGCAGTGTCCAAGGCCAGGCTGGACAGGGCTTGGAGCAGCCTGGGATTGTGGAAGGTGTCCCTGCCCATGGCAGGGGTGGCACTGGAAGATCTTTATGGTCCCTTCCCACCCAAACCATTCTGGGATTCCATGAAAACACCTGTCAGATCAATTCTGCTGTGACATCCCAGTCTGTTCTGGGAGAAGGCTGTTGGTTTTCTCAGGAACTCATCAAATGGAAAGTAATTCTATGAACACAAACACTCGTGCACCCCACGCTGTATTCATCTGGATTCCAGTTTCCAAGGGAAGTTTGACATTATTTTCTAGCACACATCACCACTGAAATGTGTCATTCTCTATTTCCTACATAATGAAAAATTAAACAAAGACTCTCAAATTACTAATTAGATGCCACTGCTTAAATAAGTGTGCACAGAAGCAATGGCCAAAATAAAGGAGTTCTAATTTTAATGAAAGGACATCAGTGTACAACTGATACTTGATGGGTTGTACCAAGCCGGGAGTAGAAATTTCTTTTAGGAAAACAAAAGCAAAATTTTTTAAAAACCCAAGTTTACAATCAAATGTTTCAAATCAACAAGCTGGGATTTTTGACTTAAATACAATTTAATCAGCAATAGATTTAAAAAATAGATTTCAAAACAGAAGTAGGAAAATAAAATAACCATTTCCTCTCCCAGCAGACAAAGCTCCAGGATCCCCTTTGCCAAGAAAACAGTAAATTTTAAGAGAAATTGAGTATTTTTAAAAAATTACACCTATAGCAGCCCTTTCTCATAGAAAATACAATAATAATCCAAATTAAGGAAAACAGTAAAAAGAAGGCAAAAACCACTTGACATAGGATGGTAAATGGTAAAATCCAGCTCTCCCCACCTTCCCCACCAGGAGTGCAGTCACACACAGGCTGTGTCTGCACACAGGAATACAACAGGAAAAATTAAACCGGCTGTAAGGACAACAAACAGAATGGAAATGGAATCCATTCAGGTCCTCCCACTATCGAATTCCTTGGATGATGACTGTTGGAATGGGCATCAATTCAAAGTACAAAAATCCGAAAGATAAAAGATATTGGTTCACTTCCACTCAATCTCTGCTAGGACTGTGTGAGGCACTCAAGGAGTTCAGAGCATGATAAAAACCAGCTTTTTCTTCAGTTCTCACCATTACTTTGGAGTGGCACCAAGGCCAAACCCCAGAGCTACAAGGGCTTTTGTGCCATATAATTAATCCCTTCAAAGTTTTCATCCAAGAAGCCTGAAAACAGCCTTGCAAGGGAAATATCAATCATTCCTTTCCAGGGATATGGAAACCAAAAATCCAGATAAACTACAGATCTTGCTCCAAGTCATACAAGAACTCAGCTCCTGTGTCATGCACAGTCCGTGTCAAGTCCCTCCTTTTGTCTTTCCCTTGCCTTGACTGCAAACCATTTCTTCCTCTTAAACCTAAAAAAATACCTTGGCACATTGCAAAAGAGTTCATTTCCAAGCGAGAAAACATAAGTTTGCCTTTGACAACTGTTTTTTAGATTGAAATATCCTCTTGAACAAGAGAATTTTTCATACTGGAAAGGCGTGAAAGCTCTCCAGCTTCTCCTTGCCAAGTTTTAATCAGTATAATCCAGGACTAACTTCCCAAGCATGGCAAATGGGAAGGTTTTGGGTTTTCCCAGTCCCACAGGGAGTTGTGCTGCTTAGAGATGAATAAAACAGGTCAACTCCACTGCAGATCCGCAGCGCTCCGTGGGCTCCAGCAGCTCCATCCATAATTCATGGTGTTGACACATCTACCTGCTGCTTGGGAAAGATGAGCACAGACAAACATGACATGGGGAAGAGTTTTTTCCTTCTTTCACTGCTGTTTCCACTCTCCCGACAGAAATTTTTTTAAAATGAAGAGGCTGAAGAAGCAGAGTAGGGATTAATCCCAGAAACTTAAGAATAAATGTATTGCTTCCACACAAGCCCCTGGCTGTCCAGAACCCCATGTGCACACTCACAGAAAGCAAGTCTTACATACCATTTTTAAAAGTTAAACATGGTCATTCACCTTTATAATTATCAGTTTCAAACTGCAGAGAAACAGAGGTCCCTATCAAATGGAATACAGAGGTCCCTATCAAATAGGATACATCCCTGTGAAACGTAAACAGTCAAGAGTGTTTAGAGGTTCGAAACTGAATGTTGGTAAACATTGGAAACTTCTTAATCTGGCTAAGTGGGGAAATGGACGATAGATAAGTGCTTTATTTACAAACACCCAGAATGGGTTGGGTGGGAAGGGACCTCAAAGATCACCCTGTTCCACCCCCTGCCATGGGCAGGGACACTTTCCACTATCCCAAGGTGCTCCAAGCCCTGTCCAGCCTGGCCTTGGACACTGCCAGGGATCCAGGGGCAGCCACAGCTTCTCTGGGCACCTGTGCCAGGGCCTGCCCACCCTCCCAGGGAACAATTCCTTCCCAATATCCCATCTGTCCCTGCCCTCTGGCACTGGGAAGCCATTCCCTGGGTCCTGTCCCTCCATCCCTTGTCCCCAGTCCCTCTCCAGCTCTCCTGGAGCCCCTCAGGCCCTGCCAGGGGCTTGGGGCTCTCCCTGTGTCCTTCTCCTCTCCAGGTGAGCACCCCCAGCTCTGCCAGCCTGGCTCCAGAGCAGAGGGGCTCCAGCCCTGGAGCAGCTCCGGGGCTCCTCTGGACTCTCTCAGCAGCTCCAGCTCCTTGTGCTGCTGGCCCAGGGCTGGGCAGCTCTGCAGGTGGGGCTCACCTGAGCACAGGGGCAGAGGGGCACAGTTCCCCTCAGCCCAGGGCACATGGCCAGGACATGTCCCACTTTCCACCCCCAGCACTCCCAATCTCTCTCCCAGGGCTGCTCTCCAGCCATTCCCTGCCCAGCCTGCGTTTGTGGCTCACGCTGTAGGAACTCCAGGAGGGCTCCCTCTCCCCTGAGCAAGCGCCGTGCCCATGAGCACACGGTGACAAGCTGGGGTCATGTCGTGGAACACTCCAGCATGTGGAGTATCCTGCATTTAGTTTGTATGCAATTAAGACCATTTCATTGTCTCATCAGGTTCCCTGTGATACCCAATTAAGTAATAACACAAGGAAAGTGCTCTTAATTAATGAGGAAAATGCTCTACAAGCTAGACACAGGTGTGTGTATCTCAAGTAGGGCCTGAAACAGTTGAATAGATCATTTAATCTTTATTAAAAAAATCCCCACTCAAATTTGTATCTAATTACCTCAATAGCAGGATTCTTTCTGATTTCTTCCAAGGGGGTTAAATTTCCTTGCAATATTCAACAATCAAGTGGTTTATAAAAGACTCAAATTAAAACTGACATTTGGAGTGCAAGAGTGATCAGAATTTACACGTAGTTATTCTCAGGATGGAACAAATGGGTTTAAACCATCTTTCTCCTTGCAATGTTTTTACAGAATCAATCTCCTCTATTGATATTGAATGAGCACATTCGTGTTTATTCTTATACCCAGCTCTGCTCTTTGGGTTGAGCTAAATAAAAGCCCATCCCCACTGTTAGATTAGTCAGGGCAACATCTTTTAAAGAAAGATACTGGGAAAAGGCAGAATATCATCCTCAGTCTCTTCCTTACACGCTTCAGTGAACGGAACGGCAAAACTTAACTGCAAAAAAATGACATTTCCATCAAGTGCAGCAGTTTTGTACCCCAATTTCCTCAGCTAAGTAAAGTGGACGTGTGTCCTTTACTGCATTAAACACACAGGGCCATTTTACAGAACTGTATGGAAAATTGTGTAGTCATGGGAGCTGCTATGGACAGCTATGATAACCTTTATCTCCCATTTCCCATTGCTTGGTTTCAGTGACATTCCAACCTCAATCAGTTGGAATTTTTCAAGCCACGGCTTTCTACCTTTGGTGTCTCACTTGTTCTGAATTTCACAGATTTCAGCCTTAGGATGGGTCTGACTCTCCTAAGACCAAGGAAGTTCAGACCTGATCTGAGAATTTTGTATCCAAAACTTTGATTAGCCTGGGTTCCAGTCCAGGATATTCCACGAACTCTGAGCACTCCTGTGTCCATAAGCTCCCCTGCTCATTTCCAGCCTCGTCTTTCCCCTTCCCTAGCAGACCACCACATCTGGGTGCTAAATTTCTTCCCCCGACTGAGAATCAAGTATGGAAACAAAGTCCTCAATTCTGACTTTAGGAGTAGGAATTGCAAGAAACATTATTTGCAGGGAGTGAGGCATATGAAAATCTGCCCTTGAGTTTCTTCCCAGATCCTCAGGCACAGTCACCTTCCCAGGGAGACCAGCCTTCCACCTCTTCAGCTCTTTGTTCCCCAGATAGCAAAGGAAACTGGCTTTCTAGAAACTCAAATCTCATTCAGAGCACAATAACAACCTTTGATTTTTAAAAAATACTGTAAAAAAATTTCAAAGTACCTATCCAGGCTACAGCAGCCTGTCCAAAATCTTCTACAGCAGATCCCTGTGGGGAAAGGTTGATAAAGAGGACAGAGCTGTCAACCTGTACTTTCATAACCTCCCACCCTAGTTTTTTATCACAAGGTTCTTCCCTAAGCTCTGAATTTCTTACTTCAGCTGCTCATTTTCAGCTCTTGAAAGTTTCGGTACAAAGGAGCACAGCGACGATTTCTTCTCTTTGATCAATCACGTCCCACTGTTCAGAAAACAGGCTCCAAACCATTAATCTTGCTTATGTTATCCAAACGCTTGCTAGGATCTCATCTTTCCTATAATTTATTTAGCACTGAGTCCCTTGACAATACATCTGAGGTATTCTTAGATCACTTCAAACATCAGTCAGGCCAGGAGCTCTGATGGCGAGGCAGAACTGGCAGGGATGAGTTTTAGATGCAGACAAAGGCTGATCAGTGCACGTGGAACTTCTGGAAATGCCATGAATAGTGTCCAGCTGTCCCTTGGGGAAGCGTGGCTTCAAGGAGCATGAGGGATCACCTGGAGACATCCAGGTACCACAATGCATCACCTGGAGCCAGTGGATTTCAATAGAGGCTTTGTCTTGCTGCTCACACGATTCTTGTTGCATCATTTTACCCAGTGCTGACATGCACTTGAAACTCCATTTTCTACAGTTTCCTAAATTATTTTCCTAGGACATGGCAGCCAGAGGTGAACACTCAGGTGGGATGGATTTGGGGAGAAAGGAAGTTTACAAACGGCTTGCATACAGCAATTACAGCAGCGGTTGAATTGCATAAATCGTTCCCTAAAATGGTCCTCCATGGGGATCCACCAGGCACCACCCATCACATCATCAAATTCCCAACCAGTCCAGGTTTCCACCTGCATTTTACAGCTTTTAGAGATTCTCTCCTATAATGAGGGAGCTGGGGAGAAAAGGAGGCTCAGGGAGGAGCTTCTGGAATTCCTTCCTGGAAAAGCTGTCCAGCCCTGGCACAGCTGCCCAGGGCAGCGGTGAGTCCCCGTCCCTGGAGGGATTTAAAGCTGTGTGGATGTGGCACTTGGGGACATGGGGCAGTGGTGGCCTTGGCAGTGCTGGGGAATGGTTGGACTCGATGGTCTTGGAGGGCTTTTCCAACCTTAACAATCCTGTGATTCCATATAGGGGAATACGTTTATCATATAAATATAAATCTTTTTAACCTTCACTCTCAGCAATTCGATTGCATTCCCATATTCACCATTTGCTCCACAACATTTCTCGGGCTTGTCTCCAGCTCCAGTTAATTTGAGCTGTATCCCAAACCCACCCTTCCCACAGTGCCATCCTCCACAGAAATTTTTAACCAGAATGAGGTGGTAATTTTAATGTGAAGGTTCTCCAATGAAATAAAACCTAATGTTTCAATCAGTGAACTCCATCACTCCCTCACACAGCCCCTGTGCCACGGCCATGGGTTAACAGTGCCTGGTGCCTTCCAGCAATTCTTTCTGCCTGGGAAGAAAATACTGTTCATAGTTTCATCATTTAAATGTCACCCACAAACAACCTAATCCCTGACAAGAACATACTCTGCATTGGTCTTCATAGCTTTAAAGGAAAAGTGATCTGTTTTAGAGATGAGAAGTGCTCTTTTCCTTGGATCATTCCTTACAATAGGCAGTTCACCTTTAAAGGGCTCCCCCTTTAAAGCACCAACTTCCTTGGCTGGATAAGAGGGCACTTGGTGCCTGGAATTTTCTCTGGGATGCTCCTGCAGTCAGACTCTCGCTCTGATAAGCCAACCAGACTTAGCTCTGAGCTCCTCTGTGTGTATTTTTTCTAGTCCTCAGACTATTTTTGCATTTCTTCCATTCCCCTACAACTTATCCAGGAGCTATTTCAGGATGTTGAAATGGAAATCATACACAGGAAAGTCACAAGCACCAAATACAGAAATGAAATCTGTTCTCTTCTAAATATTTTCTTGCTCATACACCTAAAAATTAAAAAAAAAAAAAAAAAAATTAAATTACGTTTTTTGCTAGGGCATTGCTCCTGGTGTTTACACCCACCTGCTCTGTAATCCCTTTGAGCACCGCTGCTCAGAATACAACTCTCTCCAGCTCTTTTGGATCCCCTTTAGGCACCGGAAGATGCTCCAATATCTCCCTGGAGCCTTCTCCTCTCCAGGCTCCGGAAATCCTGTTGCATCCACTGCTAGTTCATTGAAACCTTTCTAAAACCCCTCCATTTGACCACAATAACCCGTTTTTAATGTGATTAATATAATATTTATTTGCTAACATCCTGCCAATTTTCTCCATCAGGATATCACTTGATACTAAAACGCCTCCCAAGTCACAATTTAAACAAGAGCTTCCCTGGATCCACCCCAGAGGTTTCAGCAGGGCACCAGCTCTGCAGGAAAGCAGGACCAAGGTTAGTTCTCAGTGCTGCTGCTCTGCTCTCAGCTACTTAATTGAAAACTGTAATTTAAGCACAGTCAACTCGATTTCATTTCCTAGTGATGACAAAAACTGGGAACCTATTTAGGCATTATTAACTTAAAATTAAGTTGATATTAACTTGACTGTAAGTAGAAAGCAGATCTGCTCTAACAGGACTGAGTTCAAGTCTTTAAGAACCCCTTTATTCATTGAGGTTTGGCTGTCTCTGGGTGTTCTTACATAAAACCATTTCAAGAGATGTTTATTGTAGACAGGGCAGAATCCTGAATGGGTAAATTAATGGGTAAAAATGGGAAATCAATAACCTTTGAAAAATGGATTTTCACAATTTTCCTGATCTATGGATTTAAAGAGACACAAGTTTTGAGGAACTAAATAACCCAAAGTGAAAATCCACCTAAGAACACAATGATGTCTTTAACCTCTAATGATAGCTTCTTACCCATTCTGTAAAGATTGTATTCAGAAATAAATCTCAGGTAATCTGGAATGATGGACATGAAACAGTCTTCTAATTTTCCACTTTATTTTAGCATGCGAGAACAAAATTTTGAGAGTTTGCTAATAATGCATATTATGGGCACACTGACAAGCAGGAATAAATTATCCCTGTATAAAAGAATCCCTCTAAGATGAAACACTGAAGGAACAGTAATTTTAGTGGATCAGCTCGATTTTCTGGGCATTTGGGGAAACAAAACTAGCTTTAAAAATAAGGTACCTACACACTTTTCTCTTCTGAAATTAGAGTGACACAGTTACCTTGGAAAAAACTATTTTAAAGGCTTCCAGCTCTCTGACTTGCCTGGATTATCTGATAACACTCTGGCTTCACTTCCCAGTGCTAATTGGGTTTGCTCCTGCACTTCTGTATTTTGCCTACAAATACAAAAATGAACCAAATCAGGCAGAAACCATCAGGGTTAATTATAATCAGCACCAAAATCTCGAGTGCTATTTGTGGCAGCAGTGGATTTTTATTCGCTCTCTGAGTATGAGCCACTCAGTAGAACAAACACAGAAGGGAACTCAGGAACTGCGTCCCCATGGATTCAGGTACTTTTTGGGAAGGTTTAACACGGAGTCTCTGAATCCTCTGAGCAGAGTCTCTGTTTGCCCAATTTTTGTGGTTTTTTACTGTATCCAGCTACTTGAAACGAAAGTAAAATGCCTGGGGGTTTTATAACCTCTCCTGCTGCTGATCCTTCCTACTGTTACCACTCTGGCAGGAAACACGACTCCCAGAAAACTGCTCCAATTAAAACAGATTTCCGCTCTCCGTACCAGGAATAGACTCTGGATACTCCCCAGTAACTTTAAAATGGATACTCCCATTAAATTATTTCAATATAGAAAGATTTGCAGACAGTACTCATATCCAACCAAGCGTCTTCATGAGAACATATCTTAAGTAAATTTAATATCCGGGTTTTTCTCTGCTCCCTCTTTACTAAATGGCAACATCCCTAAAATATGACAGCAGCCAGCTCCTGGTGTCTACCTTGAGGCAGGAAAAGAAACTCTGCCCTGTTTTCTCCTCGCTCAGGCCAGCCCATGTTCCTGGAACCCTGCCGGCATCTCCAGAGGGCAGGCACAAAGCAAAAGCCAAAAAATAAGGGATTGTTTTCTCCAGTGTTCTTCTCGCTGTATTTGGGTAAATATAAACACCCACAAAAAGAAAGAAATATGAAGAAATATGAAAAAAAATCCTAAAAAGCTAAAAATCATAGGAAGGTCAAGTAAAACCTAACCTAAACTGAAGACACACCTTCCTCCAGGAAGAAAACTCCATGATCCATAAGCCCCAGGCTTATCCTGATAGCCAGGAAATCCTGATAACACCAAGAAAAACATATTCCAGAATCAATGGCCTCCCTGCCCCAGGAGAAAACGCTGCTGAGGTCCTTTCAGATTTAAAAACAAGATTGTCAATGAAGTAAAGCCCAGCTAATCCTGACTGCCAGCACAGTCCTGAGGAGAGAGGTCTCACACGGAGAGAAGATTCAAATCAAGACTTTCACAGATCAAAGGCAGCAGCCTGAACTGCAAACCCGAGAGAGAGTGACACCAGAACCGTCCCCACAGCCCTGATGTCACATGAGAGGCATTTCCATGTGGCAGGAAACATTTGGCTCTGAAACCTGTACAAAACTTTAAATAAAGGGCATAATAAAGGAGTCCGAGCACAGAGAGTCCACAACCTTTCCATTCCTTCACATGGCAGAGAAGGAGGAAAGTTGTCACTGTGGCATCTTCCAATGTTCCATTTATCTGCCTCAGCAAGTACAGGCACTGCCAACCCTTCTTGCCCCATTCCAAATGGGAAACTGAGGCACTGCTGATGCAGTTTGGGGACTAGAGGGAAATGGTGAGCACGGAAAGGAGCAGGTGCCAGTCTTACACAATTGGATCATAAGACCATTGTTCATCGCCAGCAAATTCCGAGTCACATCATAAATTTGGGCTCTCTGTCACAGAGATCTCCCCTGAATGAAGAAGTTCAGCACAAGGCTGAAAATTAATCCCAAAAAAATCTCCACTGAAGACAATTCTGCTATGCGGAATTTGGTTAAAACCAGCAAGACTGGCCACCAACAGAGGCAAAAAAGCTTCCCAAGAGCCGAACACAAACACAGAACGTCAGGCTTTGTTTCAGGAGAAGGGGAAAGTCCACAAACTCCAGGGAACAGGAGGGAATACGCACAGTCAAGTGCCAGAAATGTTAGTGAAGAGCATCAGGAAAGCAGGAGAAAGGCAAGGGCATCCAGGGAAACACCCGTGGTGAAAGGCACACCAAACTCTGCGTGTGTATTTAGTGCTGGCAGGAAAAAAAAACCTTGGAATACGGAGAAAAATGGATTCCTGCTGCTTTCTCCAGCCTGTGTACAGAAAATCCAGCCTCTGCAAACATGCTTTGTGGATCAGCATGAATGCCTCCAAGAAATACCTGGCTGCCATGGATTTTTTCTTCCCACAGACGAGCACCAATATTGGCTGATCACTCACTGGGAGCAGTGACGGTGTCAGCTGGAACCAAGCAGGCGAGAAAAGATTTCAGGAATCCTGGAGAAGAACTCCAAGGGAAAGTCTAAGTCAAGGTTTGGCAATCTTCACACGGTGCCATGCCAGGCTTCTTCTTCCCACTGGCTTGAGGGTGCCAAGAGAAGCCGAGGAGGAGCTGGTAGGAGCTGCCTCTCAAAGCAGCAGGATTTCACTTCCAAGCAGGACAGCGGCTTGTGCCGAGCGTGGAGCTCAGGGAGAGGCAGGAATTGCAAGCTGCTGCCTCTTGCAGAGCAGTGCCTCCAAATGCCAATGCTGTTTGCTCCGCGTCGCATCCACAGCCTCCTTGGACATCCACAGGTTGTTGACCCCTGAGCTAAAAGATGTATCCGGTACCAGATGGCAAGAGAAGGCCCCAAAAAAATTATGGAACAGAACAAGGCTGCACGGCTGATGAGAGAATATTTGGATGTGAGTGATGGAACAATATTGGAGGGAAGGGAGAGATCATGAATTGCAGAGCCAGCATCTTTCCAACTAATAAGACACTTTCCCAGATGAAACTGCTGATGCATCCAGGAAAGGCACAAGCTGAACACAGGAGAAGGACACTCAGAAGGGGAAATGAGGTACAAAGTCAGACAAGAGCGTTCATAAAAAAAAATGAATTTTCTGTTGCTATATATGGATGCAGGGAGTCTGGATAACAAGCAGGAACAAATGAAATCCTGGCCAGCAGTGAGAAAAAAATGAGCATGTGACAGGACTTGAAAATTATTAGTCCCATGGTGTTCAGATATGAAAGGAAGAGATGGCTGCAATGTATCCCTAAAAACAAGGTGGGAAGGCTCACCTCTCTTATCAATACTGCAGGAGAACTGAATTTCCAGAGCAACTTGGCAGAAACTTGCTGTGTTTTAATGGGTGAAGCCAGGAGGAGGCTCTGGGAAGCACCAAGACAGATATGAGAGTCCATGGGGGAAAAAAACCCATGTGAGGCTACAGAGGAGACAGGAGGGATACAGAAACTCTCCTGCAGCAAGTGATTAACAGAGATTGGTTTCCCAGAATCAGAGGTGACAATTTGTAACACCAAGTGACTAATTTGGGCCTCCTTACAAGCAATAAAGCTGCAGAAATCACTAGACTGGAAGTCTTGACAGTGCAAAAAAGGACAGACTCGTATTTAAATATATCTAAGTTTAGGAATTCAATCAAGATTGCAAAATGCCTTGATTTCAATAATTGATTTTAACTTGTATGACATTTGTACTTTTTAGTCATCATCTTAACGAAATATCAACATAATCACAGACTCATAGAATCATTTGGGTTGGACCTTTAAAATACCGAGTCCAACTGTAATGAAAATTGGCATCACTTGATTTTCCACAAATACAACATAGCAGAGGAAAAATTAAGGAATTTGCATATAGATGATCCACTCACCAAGTTTCAAAGTGCTTTTTGGATCAAAAAGGAAACAGCTCCAGAGGGAAGTCTGAACAGCTTCTGAAGCAAATCAGAGATTGAATTCCCTTCACAATCAATGGAAGACACCAGAAACATGATTTAACAATTTATATAAAAACAATTACAGGACACAGCAGAAATGAAACAACACGGATGAGTCAAGACCAAACTGTGTCAAACCAAAATAGCCTGGTGAAACTCAATAAAGACCAGTGCAAGAGCAGTGCACGTTGTGCAGGTGGAGAATTCCCAGCTGGGCTGATGGGCAGGAGAAAACAACCCCAAGGGGATATCGGACCACAAGTAAAATGTCAACAATACAATGGAATTGCCAAATAAAAAAGAAAAAGAAAAAAAAAAAGCACTTCAGATTGTTTTAAGAACGCTGTGTGGAAACCAGCATTATTTCATTTGATACAATGCTGACAAGGCCACGCAGTGCCAAGTCTGAGCAGAGAGAGAAGTAAACACAAAGTACAGAGGAAAACTGAGGAAATAATAAAGAGATTTGGATAGAAAATGATCCAAAAGAACACATGAAAGGACCTTGCCAGCCTAAAGGAAAGCAAACTGGAGGAGGATGTGACATGTTCCCATCAGTGACAGCAGAAACAAGGGGATGGCTTATTTTGCACAGCAAAGCAAAGTATCTTCATTTCTCAGAGATCACCAAATCCCAGGATGGCTTGGGTTGGAAGGGACCTTAAAAACCAACCCATTCCACCCCCTGCCATGGGCAGGGACACCTCCCACTGTCCCAGGGTGCTCCAAGCCCTGTCCAACCTGGCCTGGAGCAATTCCAGGGATCCAGGGGCAGCCACAGCTTCTCTGGGCACCTGTGCCAGGGCCTGCCCACCCTCCCAGCCAAGAATGGCTTCCTAAAAGATCTAAGATATTGGAAAAGCTTTTAACTAAATTGGTTAAGCACTCACTGCCAGCTTCCTAAGGAGGCTGGCCCCTCCAAGACTGGAAGATTTTAAGGAAAAATTATAAAATGCATTCATTAAGGATGCTCTAGGGACACTTTGGCTTGCCTTAAGGAGGCGAATGGACTGGAAAGTCCCCCAGAGTCTCTCCCAGCTCTGCATTCCAGTGTGGAAAGGTGCCCCAGAAGCCCAGGATGTTTAGCCAGAGAGTCCTCCGAGAGCTCTCCACTATTTCAGAGACCCTGAGGGCTCATTTGCAATATCTTTTGGAATGTGGGAGAAAATTTGGAAGACAAATATCTCCAACATGGCTTTATCAGGAGAGGGTAAAACACCAAGTAAACACCAATCAGTTTGCCAGACATGGGCTCTGGGCAAAATAAGGGAAAACTGAATGAGACTCAATCCAGACTTAAAAAGAATAGGAGCAAAACTGATGACAGTCAAGTCAATGTTATGGAAAACAGGCCTTGTCAAACAAAGCTGACTTTATCCTCCGAGGAGATCCAAGGTGATAAAGGTAAGTGCTGCGATGTAACAAGCAATCTTTTGAGGATGACATCCCAATTAAAAAATTACCACTAAATGTGTCAACAAAGCAGCTGAGCAGATTTAGAGTTGGCCGACGGACAGATGACTAAAAGCAGCCGCCCGTGGAAAATCACCGGCAAAGTGAGCTGTAGTGGGGCTCTGCTGGGCTGAGTCCAGAGCCCACAACCATTCCACAGGTCCGCTGTAGGCCTGGAATGTAGGGGACAAGATCTGAGACCAGAGCCCCTCAAACGCCACCTCGGGTACTGCCAGCCAAGAAACTGCCCAAGACTTCCCAGGCAATGCCTCGGGTTTAACTGGACCGCAATCAAAGACCATTTGGTTGTGGAATTAAGAGTTCCCTCCAAAGGGAAAAGTTACTGAGTATCAAAGGACCTCTTCATTTAGACAAGAAAAGGCTTTTGGAAGTGGTAGTTCGAAACTGTTTCAAATTACACCTGGGACACTTCCAGGGATGAGGCAGCCACCACCTCCTAGGGCAATCAGCTGTGCCAGTGTTTTACCAAACATTTTGTAAAAACTCCTTCCTTCTCTCCATGCACGGATGTGCCACGCTTGGGGAGATGTCCCACACTTCCTGCAATCACATAGGAACCCACCCTGTCCCTGGCATCTCCTCCAGCAGCAGCACAGCTTCCCTGGAAAGCAAAATCACATGGGCAAGATGCTCCTGAGCTGCTCCGCCGTGTTTGCTTTTCCAAGGGCTCAAACAGAAAGACAGTCAAAAAATTCTTACACAAAGAAATATTTTCTTGAGCTCCCAAATCCATATTAAAAAAGACTCGGCTATCCAAGAAAGTTCAACAGCTGGGATTAGGATGCTATGGTAAAGAAAAAGAACCTAGTTCTCCAATTTATGGCACTGCATTTTAAGGCTTGAAAACTTCTGTTGTGAACATACTTCAAGTCAAGAGCAAACTGGAAAATATGTGGAATGCCATCATTTTGTAAAAGCCATTAAAAGTCTCATTAAGTGACAACATACACAGAAAACTGAAGAAAATGATTTGCAGAATAAACTACTACAGAATCAAATGTTTATACAGGGACCCATTCCAAAGTAATTGCATTTTAAATGCTCGCAAGCTTCATGCAAAATACTTTTCAGCAGGGAAAAGTCCTGAGAGCCTGTCTGTCCATACAGACATGACAATTATCCTGGGTAAAATGTCGTCAGGAACTGTAATGAATGATCTTACTTTGTCCATCAAATTGGCAGGAGAAGGTAGAAAAATGGCATTGTTAACAGTGGGAAAGACCTTACGGATCATGGAGTCCCCCAGCACTGCCAAGGCCACCACTAACCCAGGTCCCCAAGTGCCACATTCATGTGGCTTTTAAATCCCT
Source organism: Acanthornis magna (assembly GCA_036785705.1). Taxonomy (NCBI): domain Eukaryota; kingdom Metazoa; phylum Chordata; class Aves; order Passeriformes; family Acanthizidae; genus Acanthornis; species Acanthornis magna. The sequence continues at coordinate 704,975 of JAWUZG010000104.1, read as the reverse complement.
CCATGGATGGGGACTCCACCCCTGCCCTGGGCAGCCCACGGGACTGTGGGGACTCTTTGGAGCTTATTTAAAATAACCACATAAATCCCCTTGTCCATTGAAAAGTGAGCTCTTATTGCCTATAAATCCGAGCATGAAGAGCTGAATGGAAAATGGGGAAAAAGAAGACAATGCTCAAAACTTCTCACCAGTCCTCAGGATGTATTTCCAATCTCAGAATGATAAAACCCACACGTTATCAAATTCAGGGAGCTGGTATCTCACGGCAGAGAAAGCAGAAGCACAAGCACTGAGCTTTAATTTGTGGCAGATAAAGGGCCTGATGCCATAAAAGAGGCAGATCTTTTTTTATTAAGTTCTACAGCAAATTAGAAGGAAAAACCCTGCGGACCCTGAGATGTTATGGTCTATTTTAACTTTTGCTGCAGTCTGCAATCTTTATCCATTTTATCAAAGAATTAGACATGCCTAGCAGGCATGATGGCATCTATTCTTTTTTTTTTTTTTTTTTGCCAGTTTAGTACTTTTCCTCTCATAAAATACTCTAAGCTTGTCTCCAATAATCCTCCCAAATCTCTAACCCTTGCTGAGACAAGGAAGGCAAAAACGATCAGCCTACAAATACACTTCAGCTTTAATCTTCCTATTGAGAAAGTTATCGTAGGAAGGCCACGATAAACCCCAGTTTTCTGCTCTGACTTTTCATTTTTCCACTCTCCAGTTTTCCACGTGACTGTTTCAGCCCAGGAGGGGAAGGAGGGACAGGGTAAAGCACAAGCAAACACAAACCAGAGGAGGGGAATGTGGTTTTTTTCAGCTTTTATAAATCCTATGACGATAATCTCCTAAATGGTTTGCTGGGGAGCGTCAGCAGGCCCACATTTTTTCCTCCCAGAAAGCACACAGTCACTTGAAATTCCTGTGCAGTGCTCAGGGTTTTCAGCACATCCATAGTAAACAAAACCCAGAGGAGCTTTGGAAAAATTATCCAAGTCCCACTCACACTCTAAAAAATCCATGCATCTCCGTCATCCTCAGTAGAAGCTCATTCCCTACATGGTTCTTAAAAATAAAGAGCTTCCACAAATTTCAGCTCTGCAAATGCTGGATATCCCTTAAAAGCTGGATCTTTCCTGCCTGGGATCTTAATTCCAGGTCTGGGATTCCTGCTTCAGACACCCATGGCACACCTGCCTCTCAGCAAGGGAAAACCCTGGAAATTCCCAACTGTTGCTTCCCATTCCAGCTAACAGATAAACATAAAATCTCACCTCAAGGTTATCCACCTAACAAAGAATTCATAAATAACAGCATAACATAAAATATATATCATAGACATGTTTTTACACTGATTTCATTCTCCTGCTCTGCCTAGGTGGGCAGGTAGGAAGTGCAATCACATTATCCTTACTTTCTGCAAAAATCAGGTTTACACAAATTTTACTGGGAAAAAATTCTTCCTGTGAGGATGGTGAGGCCCTGGCACAGGTGCCCAGAGCAGCTGTGGCTGCCCCTGGATCCCTGGCAGTGTTCAAGACCAGGTTGGAGAACCCTGGGACAGTGGGAGGTGTCCCTGCCCATGGCAGGGCTGGGACTGCATGAGCTTTAAGGTCCCTTCCAACCCGAATCCTCCTGGGATTCCAAATTTGCATAAATAAACACAGCCCTGCCACTGACATTATTCCTTCGTATTTAGGGATATCAATGTTTTCGGCACAAAAATTATGAACAAAGTGATTCAGTTGAGTGGAAGGAACAAGAAGGTGACACAATTTAACAGCTCTGGAGAACTACCAGTCTGTCCAACTGGTAGCTCAGTCACACGGAAAAAATTCCTGAAAATTTATTCCCAGTATTAAACAGTGACAGATTAAGATTCAGAATTTTTTAATTCAGAGGCTTAAAAGACGATCAACAGGTAAAAAAAAATGGACCAGTGGGTTTTATTTCTTGTCAGTGAAACAAAAATCTTCATGTGCTCACTGGAGGGATGCACGGCACGAGAATGTAGCAGCATCCAAAGGGACCGAGGGATTGGCATCGGAAATCAGCGAAAGGAAAACACCACAGACTGTGACAGGAGCCCTTTCCTCATTCAGTCATGTCAGATCGAATACTCCTATGGACTGAACATGAGATTCATGGATTATGGATTCTAAGCAGCAAAACTGAGGCCAGCTGATGAGGAGGATCGCGGCACAGGCACGTGGGGAGCTCATTCGGGCCAGAACCAGGGCCAGGAATGCCCCGGCACACGGAGAGGCTTCAGGAATCGCAGAGGAAGCAGAAAGTACACGGAGCACTTGTGCTGCGGAAAGGGAAACCAGGGGCCTCTGCAGATACCATCAGGCCCCAAAGGCAGGGCTGGAAGACAAATGAAGATCATAATCCAGACTGAAGGCAAGAGCGAGCTCACAGAGGAAGATATAAAAGTTGTGTTTCCCTTTTGACAGCCTCGTCAGCTGCTTTCCAGAGAGCTGGGAACGTGCTCAGAGCTCCTGCCTGGAAACAGAGCTTTCTGACCACCTGAGGAGAAAGGTCTGAACCGCCCTGCCACAGCAGCAGAACACCTGGATTTAGAGCCAGATGGAATTCTGTCCGTGCATAGCTCTCCCAGCAGGTGACCCAGCGGCGACATCCCAGCGGTGAATGTCCCACTTCCCCGAAAGGGAGATCAGTGCCAACCCCACGCCTTGGAGAAGTTCCCAAGAGCAGCGCTACCCTGGAGTGAGCACACACCTCCCTCCCCTGCCTGGAGTGGCTGCGTTTGCACCTCCGTGTCCAAGCTGAGCTCTTCCAGGCACGTCGCATAATTCAATTGAGCCCCAATTTAATTATCATTTTAATTATGCTTTCAGTGCAGGTACTGAAGGCCTTTCACAGAACTGCTGCTCCAAAGCGTTCTCACTCTCCTAAGAAATGTTTCCAGGAGCGCCAGGAGCAGCATCACCTCTCTGCCCTGCTCCTGCCCGTTATCCCTGCCGTGGGTATGGATCTAGGGGACCTGGGAAACTGAACTGCAGAGTGGGGTTTTTAAACTCCCTGGACATTCACCCACTGCAATGCAGGCTCACCATGGACTGTGACAGATGAGTATCAACCAGGAGCAGAAAGCAGCTCCACAAACGTTCTCCCTAAATGACTGCATCCCAGTTATTCCACATAAATTTTCTATGCAGTTCAGGTTTCTCACTCCAAGGAATATTTCCCGTTACGGAACAAATTCCGAACACCTCCACGGCGCGCATTTTGCTTCCAATCCCTTTGTTCCAGAGGATTGTGGATATACATCTACCTGTCCAAAAAAGTGCGTCTTTGCTGGCAGCCAGGAATTTTAATCAGCTGAAGAATATACCCCAGACCGCCCCAGATCTGGACAATAATATCTGTAACACTTATCCCACGTTCCCTGAAATAAAGCACATGATTTGGGAGAGAAAGATTCCTTCTAAAAATGTCAACATTTGCTTTGGTAAACAAAAAGTTGGGATGTATAACTGGGTAAGTTGATATTTGCAACTTCCAGAATGAAAGTCAATCAGATTTAATATAAATTTAACGTAAAATACACAATGCTGGCTGATATCAGTCCTTTTAATAACTATATATGTATAACAAGAACAAATATATGGACCATAGTTGTTGTTTGGGGTTTTTTTTAATAGACTCAACCATAAAGGTCAAGAGAATCCAGGAAACAGTTAAAATTCAGAATCATAAAGAACTGAAAAAAAAGAAAATAAGCATTTGGCCTCTTCATACTAATTTCCTTTTTCTTTACATTGCTCAACATCGCTCCTCAATTTGAGTTCTAATCAACAACCACTTCACAGCTCACATTTTATGAAATAATGCAGTTGATGCAATCAAGTCCAGCAAAATGTTTCCCTAAAGATGTTTCCATCATTCATATTTCTTTAAAAACACACACACACAAAAAAGCTCTGACTTCCTCCATCGCTATTTAACAGCAAAAATAAACACACCACTGCATCTTAAATCATATTTTGATTAAAACTGAAATAGAATCTTTCTGGGGTTTCTTTCTGCTTAGTACAACATGTCTTTGTCCAGGAGAAGGGAAAAAAATATCCTCAACCTGCTCATTTTTCTACACTTGACAATAATGAGCACCAAATAAATAAAATTCAGCCTATGGAAATACAAATCATAACCCGAAAGCTCATCACGATGTACAGTGGGGGGAACAAAATGCCCCCAAAGCCCAAGCCGGTACAAAACCTCTTTTTGCTAATGAATATTTATTTCATTTCCATACTTCCAGGCTCCTCTGCTTTCTATAAAGGACTGAAACCAAGCTCCTTTTTGGCATTATTCACCCACAATATAGCGATGGACTTCACTACCCCGAGCACCACAATGCCAACAACGGAGCACGCAAGCAATCGTTACCAAAAAGAGATTAAAAAAAAAAAAAAAAAGGAAAAGGAAATAATCCACATTTTCACAAAAACGAACGGAGTATGTATTTTATACAGGCAGAAAATCTAAGAGCGCCTTGCGTTTCCCAACCTGGATGTCCCTGCTTTCATTCCTCTGGATGCTGCGCGCCGACATCCCCCCGCTCAGCACCCCCTTTAACCATTTCAGAGCCATTTCCCAGCATCGGAACCCCCCCGGGGGGCTGCAGGACAGGGCTGGCGGCCACAGCCCGGCCCTTCCCCCGGCACCGAGCTGCCCACGGGCTCCTCCGCACCCCCGGCACCCCTCCTGCCGCCCCACGTGCCCCTCGGGAGATTTGGGGGGCTCGCCCATTCCTGGGGGCACCCCCAGCCCGAGCATCCCGTTCGCTCTTTCCGTGGATGGGGGAGAGCCTGGGCTGGGGGAACAGCCCCTGGAGGGGCAGCAGGCTGGGGGGGACACAGCCCCGGGAGGGGGGACAGTCCCTGGGATGGGGGGACACAGCCCCGGGATGGGGGACACAGCCCCCGGGATGGGGGACACAGCCCCGGGATGGGGGGACACTGCCCCCGGATGGGGGACACAGCCCCCGGGATGGGGGGACAGTCCCTGGGATGGGGGGACACAGCCCCCGGACAGGGGACACTGCCCCGGGATGGGGGACACAGCTCCCGGGATGGGGGGACGCTACCCCCGGGATGGGGGACACAGCCCTCGGGATGGGGGACACAGCCCCGGGATGGGGGGACACAGCCCCGGGATGGGGGGACACAGCCCCCGGGATGGGGGGACACAGCCCCGGGATGGGGGACACAGCCCCGGGATGGGGGACACTGCCCCCGGGATGGGGGACACAGCCCCGGGATGGGGGACACAGCCCCCGGGATGGGGGACACAGCCCCAGGATGGGGGGACACAGCCCCCGGGATAGGGGGACAGCCCCCGGGATGGGGGGACACTGCCCCCGGGATGGGGGACACAGCCCCCGGATGGGGGACACTGCCCCCGGATGGGGGGACAGCCCCCGGATGGGGGACACAGCCCCCGGGATAGGGGGACAGTCCCCGGGATGGGGGACACAGCCCCGGGATGGGGGGACACAGCCCCCGGGATGGGGGACACTGCCCCGGGATGGGGGGACACAGCTCCCGGATGGGGGGACGCTGTCCCCGGGATGGGGGGACAGCCCTTGGGATGGGGGGACACAGCCCCCGGGATGGGGGGACACAGCCCCCGGGATGGGGGACACTGCCCCTGGGATGGAGGGACACTGCCCCCGGGATGGGGGGACAGCCCCTGGGATGGGGGGACAGCCCCTGGGATGGGGGGACAGCCCCTGGGATGGGCGGACAGCGGCTTTTGGGGGGCAACAGGCGGAGGGGGAAATAGCGCGGTGCGGGGGGCAATAGGCTCCGCTGGGGGGGACACACAAGAGGCACGGGGGACAGCAGCCCCCGGGCCACACAGCCGGGGCGGGGGGACACACCGGGAGAAGAGGGGACACACAACAGGCACGGGGAACAGAGCTCCCGGGGGGAACAGGCTCCGTGCGGGGGCACAGCCCGGGGGGACACGGCTCTGGGGCAGCGCCAAGCCCGGGGCCGTGCCCCCCGCCCGGGGCTCCGCTCTGCCCTGCCCCGGCCCCGCGCCCCCGCCCCGCACGACGCTCCCCCCGCGGGGTGGGGATATGCTCCCCCACCGCCCCCTCCCTGCGCGCTCCGGGGGTCGGGGGAGCCCCCAGGCACCCCCCTCCATCAGCGCCGTCCCCCCACCCCGCCATCCCTTTCCCGCCGCTGTCACCCGGGGGTGTCCCCCCTTCCCCTCCCCTCCCCTTACCTGCGGCTGCTCGGGCGGCGGCGGCCCCTGTGCCGGTACAGCAGCTCTCCCTCTCCACCACCACCACCACCACCACCTCCACCTCCTCCTCCTCCTCCTCTTCCCGCTGCTCCCGCAGCCGCCAGCCGGGAATGGGGGGGGCGGGGGGGGCAGTACCACCAGCGGGACCGTTACAGCCGCCGCCGCCGCGGGAACTACAGCTCCCGCGTGCCCCGCGCGCCGCCGCCGCGGCCCGCCGCTGGCCGCTCCGCGCGGAGGGTCATGGGTACTGTAGTCCCCATGGCAGGCGGGGGAAGGACATAGGGCGACAGGGCCCGGGCAGGCGCGGGGAGTGCTGGGAACCGTAGTACGGCAAGGGTAGAGCCGCAGGGCATCGCGGGAGCTGTAGTTCTGCGAGGCATGACGGGAGTTGTAGTCGGCGAAGGCCGATGGGAGGGAGAAGGCCGCTGCAGGAATCCCACCGAAATGTGCCAGGTGGGGCTCCACGGCGATCCGGGAACTTATCCCGGCTGCGGGAGACCCTTCCCGGATAGGCTGGCGAGCGCAGGGCCGCGGGCCGGTAGCGGGAGCGGAACGGGGAGCCGCGGGGCCCGGCCTTGCCTGCAGCCCCCCGCACCGCCTCCATGCGCTCTGCCCCGTCCTTCTCGCACCGAAACCGACCCCTCCCCTCCCCTGCTTAGGGCACGAAAGGAATATTTGGGGAGGAGATGGAGAATTCCTGTGCGACTCCACCCAGGGACTGACAGGAGCCGGGCACACATCCCCGCTCGTTGCTGTTCGAAGTGTTTTGCGGCACCTTTTTTTTTTTTTTTTTTTTTTTTTTTTTTTTTTTTTTTTTTTTTAAGTGTAGATTCGCGCTGTAAATTGTGTTTGCTGAGCCGTGGATGCGGAACGCCTCCCTTGGGAATCAGGGAACTGGACAGGGGTAGCAAGGGTCTGTTTCCCACCCCTGGGACATGCTGGGATGAGAGTGAAGGGGATGAAGAACATGCCAAAGGAAACATTTCCCTCTGTGCATTCCTCCTGCAGGATTCCAGCGGCACCAATGGGACGTGCTCAGCTACAGGAAAAGGATCTGGGGGGTCTTTAACCAGGTGTCAGCCTGTCCCGAGTGTGACCATGGCAGAAACACCAAATGCTGGAGTGTCACCTGCAGCTGTCCCCAGGTTCAGCTCCGAACCCGCAGAGCTTCTGTCTCCACAGCACCACGAAATCCAGGGACATCCCCCGTGGAAGACATGGATTTCCTGAGACGTGGGAAGAGTTTCAAAATTCCTTTGTTTCCTACCCAAAATCCAAGGCTGTGGCTGGGATGGGGGAGATCCCCAGCAGGCACGAGCTGCTGCACACAGAGCTGAAGGAAAAACAAACTGGAGGCATCAAAGTTCATATCTTTTATTGAGCAGCACCAAATTCTATGGAAACTTGGGAGAAATCCAGGATCTGGCTTTTCTGAGTGAGGGGCAGAATATATTCCCACATAGCATCCTCTCCTTTGCTGGCTGGAAATAACTTCCTGCCTCTTTGGATCACCATTTCCACCCAGCATGCCCAAAATTTGTCCTGTCTAACATTTTAAAAAGAAAAAAAACCCCTCTGGTTTACAAAAAAATGAATAGACCAAGCCCCCCAAATCCCACAACAGCACCGTTTCCTTCCCAAGAGGAAAAGCACAATGGAAAAGCTTTGAGAACAATTCATACCAAACTGTGGCATGTGTCTGTATGGAGGGGCAGCACAGTACCAGTTGGTAACCCAGGATAAATCCAAATTTCAGCCCAAATCCCTTCCTAGGGAACTTTTTTTCTGGACTCATTGCAGGACAAAGTCTCTGGCTCAGCCAGATTTCCAAATCATTTCCCTGATTTTAGAAATAATTCAGCACCGTGAGGATGCTTTGCAGCCCCATCACCAGCATGAGGGGATGCAGAAGGCTGTGAGTGTGGCTTGGCTCAGGGGCTGATTCCAATTTAACTCCTTTGGGATCATCCAGTGGGCTGCTGGATTAATTTAATTCCTTCTGCTGTTTGCCACAGTAAAGCCAGCACTGGGGGGAGAGGAGGGGAAAGGGCTTTACATTGAAAAACCTGCTGGAATAGAATTTTTTTATATCTTAAGGGTTGCCATGTGCTTAATAAACAGCTTTATTTACAGCCCAGCCTCAGCTATCGCCTGACTTATGCCTTGACTTCCCCAAATAATCCAACCTCGTGTCCCAGAGCCCAGGACGGTTCGAATTCCAGCAGAAGCCAGGTCAGGCCTTGGATTTTGACCCACGGGATTGTTCACTCCACTTGGAAATTTATTTCAGACGAGCACTTTGGCGCTTAAAATTTGAGTCTTTCCGGATTTATGCTTCCTGGCATGGAACACCTCCTCAGCCCCATTCCCAGCGCCGGAGGGAAATCCTGCATCTCCCAAGCATCGCCTTCCGTGCGGGGCAGCAGCCCCGGGCCCCAAACTGGGGGCTGAGCCCCCTCCCAAGGGCACCCACACTGCTGGGGGTGCTCCGAGTCCGGAGAAAAGGAGGGGATTTTTGGAGAAAGGGAGGCTCGGAGGTGCTGGATCCACCGCTGCTGGGCATCCCCGCTGGCAGCAGCCCGGCAGCATCCCCGCCGCGCAGGCGCCGGCAGCAGCTTTTTGGGGCTAAAGAGGGATTTCTGCCGCGCTGGGCGATGCCGGGGCCGGACTACAGCTCCCGGCGGGCAGAGCGGGCGGGCAGAGCGGGCGGCGGGAGCGGAGCGCAGCGCATCCCGCAGCGGCACCGCCGCCTCCGCCGCCTCCGCCCGGTGAGCGCTGCGCGGGGCGGCTCGGGGCTCGGGGGGCGCGGGCAGGGGGCCCGGGGCAGGGGCAGTGCCGGGGGGCGGCGCTCAGCCGTGCGGGCTCCCGAGGGAGGCAGAAGCGGTGCGGCCAAATGTGGGTACGGAGGGAAAGAGATGCCAGGGGATGCGGGACGAGGGCACCAGATGTGGGCACCGAGGGATTGCGAATGGAGTGGGATGAGGGTGGCACAGGGATGCGAGCGTGGAGGGATGGGGGTACCTGGGGGTGCGAGGGCAGGAGGGTGAGGCTGCCAGGGGATGGGGGTATCCATGGGCTGTGATTTCCCAGGGATGTGGGCAGCGCAGGGTGAGGGTGCAGGGGATGGGGGTATCCATGGGCTGTGATTTCCCAGGGGTGTGGGCAGTGCAGGGTGAGGGTGCCAGGGGATGGGGGTATCCATGGGCTGTGATTTCCCAGGGATGGGGGCAGCGCGGGGTGAGGGTGCAGGGGATGGGGGTATCCATGGGCTGTGATTTCCCAGGGGTGTGGGCAGTGCAGGGTGAGGGTGCCAGGGGATGGGGGTATCCATGGGCTGTGATTTCCCAGGGGTGTGGGCAGTGCAGGGTGAGGGTGCAGGGGATGGGGGTATCCGTGGGCTGTGATTTCCCAGGGATGTGGGAAGTACGGGTGATGGTACCAGGGATGCAAACTCCGTGGGGACCTGGATACTCAGGGATTCAGGCACTCGGTAATGCAGGCACAGAGGTACTTGGGGGGGTGTTTGTGCCTTGCCGTGCCCCCAGAGCCGCTGGGAGATGCTGGAGGCCATCTCAGGGTATCGAGTTCCCATCACTGGAGTGCGGGGATTCCCAGTTGATGGCTGGAGATGGGGGCTGTGGCCAGGGAACTGCTCCTGCCTGTCCCTGGGGTGTTGGCTCTGCTTGGGGACCTGGGGAGCGATGACTTCATGGCCTTATTAAGGACTGATTTCCATCCAGGCAGGGAAAATAAACAAGTGTAGGTGTCGTTTACCATGGAAAGTTACTGGGGCTGTGGGGAGGCACTGCCTGCTTTCATTCGTGGCCCGGATTTCTCCACTTACCTCCACGGGACGATAATCCCTAAATCCCAATGAGATTAAAGCAGAAAGAAAGGTGGCTGGAGTGCCTCCTTCGCGATGTTTCCCAGATGACGAAATCCCGCGTCTGTCTAACCCCGATTAACCCGGGCGCTGAGCTCATCCCCCAAAAATACCAGGAGCAACAAGGGTGAATCCCCATCGCACTTCGCCCCCGGAGGCTGTGGGGAGGTGAGGGCCATGGGCAGAGCTGGAGGCGAGGCAGGAGCTGCTATTTTAACCCCATTATTCTTCCCATCCCGGCAGATCCGGTGAAGCCTGCGGCAGCCATGGCGCTGGTGAAGAGCGGTTGGCTTTGGCGGCAGAGTAAGTGCCACCCTTGAGCTTTCCAGGTTGGGAGCCCCCAAAAAAACCCGTAGAGGTTTGCTGGGAAGAGGTGGGGTGTGGGGGACACCAGGAGCCCCAACCTGGGCCGTTAATCCACGGCAGCAGGGAGATTGTGGCTCAGCCACTCGCGGATTTACGTAAGCGGAGGAGAGGGGCTGCCTGCCATGAAAACAGACACACGGCTCCGTGTCCGGGGCTGGATCCGTGTCCGGGGCTGGATCCGCTCCCGTGCGCTCAGCAGGGCGGCACCAAATGCCCTGATGGCTTTTTTGGCAGCTTCTTTCAGTTTAAAGCCACCTGGTCCCGCTGCCCCGGATGCTCACGCCAGGCACAGGTGTCCTGTGGGATGCAGCGGCTCACGGGAGCTGGAGGGATCCGGCTGCAAGTTTGGGGGATGACATCTGATCTTGTGAGCGCGCTGGCCGAATCCCACCAGGCTCACCGGTGTCCTTCACCTGCTCCCTGTCCCACCAGGCTCCATCCTGCGCCGCTGGAAGAGGAACTGGTTCGTGCTCTACCTGGATGGCAGCTTGGTTTACTACCACGATGAGACGCAGCGGGACATGGACGGCCGGATCCACATCAAGTACAGCTGCCGGGACGTGCGGATCGGCCGCGAGTGCAAAGGTGAGCCGAGACCCTGCTCCCGAGCCCCCCATTCCCAGCCCCATCCCACACGGGGCTCTCTCCACGTGGCTGTACCCCTTTTAAACGGTGCTCCACCTGTGCACATCCAGCACAACCCCAAAACAATCCAGGCTGCCTCACTGAGCCCTTCCCGCTCGCAGCCAGGAGACGCTGGATCGTCTCTTGCCTTGCTTTTCCTGGGGGAAGGAGGGAAGGAAGGAGGAACTCTCCTCCTGGTTTGTGCTTGTAGCAAACAGGATCCCACGGCCCTGACTCATCGCTCACGTCTCGCACAAACAAGGGGAACAAAGCGGCAGCTTGGCTGGGCCCCGCAGCCCACGGCCGCCGCACAAAGCGCCTTTCTTGGGCTGGGAGCGGCGGTGGGAGCACAATCCCAGAGCTTTGTGCTCACCGGAGGGTCCTGCCAAGCTTGGAGAACGGGGGGAGACACACGAGCCTCATGGATTTAAGATTTTGCTCCTGCTCGAGCTCACGATCCCACTCCATCAGTGAGCATCTCCCATTCCTACAAAATTTGGGGCACTCTGGCAAGTTCAAAGCGAAGGCAGCTCGGCCTTGTGGCCTCGAGCAGATTTTTGGCAGTTTGCTGCCTTTCCATGTTCTTTCTGCCGTGGGGGTGGAGGTTTGTGCTCATCAGCTCATTCCTCGTGTTGGCTTTTAACCTGTGAGATCCTGACCGCATCCTGCACGTGGAGACGGAGCCAAAATGAAACCCATCTTGTCCAGGGGGCATTTGGAGCCCAGGGTGGGTCCCTGGGGCATCTCCTTGGCTGAGGCTGGATCCCAGCCCTTCCCTCCTTCCCTTCCCTGGCAGATGTGCAGCCGCCTGAGGGGAGGAGCCGGGAGTGCCTGCTGACCGTGGTGCTGCGGGACGGCTCCAAGACCACGCTGTGTGCCGAGAGCGAGGACGACGCCGTGTAAGCGACTTTCCCATCCCAATTATCCCAGCCTGGAAAGAGCCTGGGCCGCACGAGAGCCCTGTCCCGCTCCCACCACATCCCACGCTTGGCTAAATCCACCCCCAGCCTGTTTTCTCAAACACGCTCGCAGGGTAAATGGTGCAAGAGGGGATTTGGGGTTCCCTCTACAATAATCCAGAGCCAAAAGCAGCGATTTTTAAGCAGTTGGTCTCCTGAGGGGTGGGCTTTCCTCATGGGTGAGAAATCCCCTCTTGGCCTGACTGAGGAACACTGGGGAAAGGTTTTCATCAGTATTTGGAAACAAAAAGTGTGAATGTGAAGCCCTCGCTGGCTTGAGGCAAATTGCCCTTTTTAGCACTGTTCTCCTTCTATTTATTTCTAAAAAAAAATAGAAATTAAATTTTTAAATTTTTTTTTTTAATTGATTTTTTTAAAATAAAAATTTTAAAAATTAAAAATGGCAAATGTTCAGCTGAACTCGGATGGAGGGAGTCCTTCAGCTGTGGCCAAGTGGAACTTCATCGACTGAGCGTGACCTCAGCTGAGTGGAAATTCATCCATTACCCACTCTTCCTCCCAAATTTAGGAGTCATTTTGCTGCCTGCCCTTGTTTTAGCCAGGGCCATTCCCAGGACTGCCCTGTGCCCATCCCTCTGGTGTCAGGTGCCTCCCTACACATTCCCAATCCCAGCTCTTAGCCCTACGCTCATTAATAGGGAATTAAAGATTAGCGCCGGCCCCATGGCCACATCCGGGTCCCTGTGGGGAGGAAGGGGACAATTCCCACCCCTCCAGCACCTGCCAAAAATGAGTGCCTCTGTTTTGTTTGCAGTGCTTGGAAGATGGCCGTGCTGGAGGCTAAATCCACCCCGGTGAGGCTTCATCCCCCAGAGCAGGAACACCATCCTGGCATGGCATTTGGCATTTGGGATTTGGGCAGGGGGAGATTACCCCAACCCCGGTCCCTCCCAGGGCTGACACTGAGCTTGGAGGGGGCTGTGCAGCCTCAGGGAGCAGGGAGCAAAGTCCCTGGAGCCACAGGGAAGATGGGGAAGGGTTGGATGCCACCGCTGATGGCAGGTGACAGAGCCATGGGGACCCTGTGCAGTCCTGGGGGGTGACAGGAGTGCAGTTAAGGTGACAGGGACACGGGGTTATGGGGACACAGGAAAGGAGACAGGGACTCCATTAAGGTGACAGGGACACTGTTAAGGGGAACGGGGGCAGAGCTGAGGTGACGGAAACACAGTTTAGATGACAGAGACACAGTTAAGGTGACAGGGACAATGTTAAGGTGATAGGGACATAGTAAAGGGGAACAGGGACACAGTTAAGGGGACAGGGACACAGTTAAGGTGACAGGGACAATGTTAAGGTGATAGGGACATAGTAAAGGGGAACAGGGACACAGTTAAGGTGACAGGGACACAGGTAAGGTGACAGGGACACAGTTAAGGGGAACGGGGACACAGTTAAGGTGACAGGGACACAGTTAAGGTGATAGAGACACTGTTAAGGGGAATGGGAGCAGAGTTAAGGTGACAGGGACACTGTTAGGGCGGCAGGGACACAGATAAGAAGAGCACAGGCTGCCCCCAGCCCTTGGGACCCTTTGGATTCCCCACCCAAGGGACCCAGGGCCCTGCCACCCCCACAAACTGACCCCAAGGCCGCTGCTGCAGGTGCACGTGTACGACCCCTACGACGACGACTACTACCAGACGGTGCCCCTGGACTCGCACCAGGCCGCCTACATCAGCTCCGGCCACTACGGCCACCAGTACGGAGGTGGGTGGCCCGGTGGCCGCGGGGGGTGCCCGGAGGCCGCTCCCCCCCCGGCTCACGTCCCGTTTTCCCTTGCAGCTCCCGGGGTGACCCACGTCATCGTGCGCGAGGATCCCTACCGCGTCTCCGGGGACCAGATGGCCCTGGGGCTGCTGGCGGGGGCCGCCACCGGCGCCGCGCTGGGCTCCTTCATGTGGATGCCGTGCTGGTTCTAGCGGCCCCCGGGCCGGGCACGGCCCCCCTGCTCCCCAGCCCGGTCTAACCCACCCCTGGCTTGGAACCTGCGCTGAGCCCCCCGAGGCCTCGCCGAAACACCCTGGGGACAGAGAGCCCCGCACACGCCTTCCTCCCAGCCCCAGCTTCCGCGTCAAATAACCCCACGTGCTTCAGAGCCCCCCCAAAACCCACTCCAGAACCCCACAGCATCCGATTCCCGTCGGCAAAGGGCCCGGGGAGCTGCCGGGGCTGCTGGCAGAGCTTCCCCACCCCAAATCTTCACAGGGAGCTGGCTGCAGAAATACCGGGTTTGGGAGCAAGGGGGACTTCGTTTGGGGGGAAGTGGCTGGATCTTTTTTGGCTGGGTGAACCCCACAATGCAGAGGCTTTTCAAGGGCTTTTTTTGGGAGAGGCTCCAGCACCGGAGCAGGAGCTGACACAGGGGGCAACCGCAGGGATGTTCAAGAGGTGAGTGAAAGGTTAAGGAGGATGGAAACCTCTGCAGGATTTCCACCCCTTTCCAACTTGCACCGCTCCCCTGGGCCTGGCCAAATTGGAGAAATGGTGCAAAACCCTCAGGAATTGCAGTTAAACCCCTGGGAATTGGGCAGAGAGGAGCCCAGGGAATATTCCAACCTCTCCAGTCAAGTGGGAGGGACACACAGCATCCTGTTTCACCTGATTTTTGGGAGGGGGAGAAAGGCAGCTCTCCATGGGGACCAGGGATCCTTTCTAGCAGCCAGGCCGGGATCTTCACAGCAGGGATTTGGGATTGAGGGGGGACACATGGGCAGGCCAGGGGACAAGCAGCAGCTCAGGGTTTTGGTTGGGCAGCGCCAGGGAGATGGCGATGGAAGGGGTGAGGAGGAGCAGCTGCCGAGTGTCGCCCCTAGAGCCAGGATTGTATCCTGGAGACACGACTGACATTAAAATTAGGAATTACGAACCCCACAGCTGGATAGAAAACCACCAGTGACACCAGCACCCCAGCCTGCTCTTGCCTTTAGAGCCCCAGGTCAGTTCATCCCTGTGCCCATCGGGGATTGGCATATCCCAACACACCATCCTCATCCTCCCCTGCATTCCCTGCCTCCTTCCTGCTGCGCACCCGCTCCCGGAAAGATTTTAAAAAAGTACAAAAAATCTCTTTGAAGTCTAATAAAGGCAGTGAAAAACCAGCCCTGGCCTGTGGGTGAGTGAGGATGAGGACGGAATGCTCAGCCTTGGCCCCCTCCGGGAGGTGGGAAGGATTGTGTCCCCCTGGAGAGCTGCCCAGGGATGTCACCAGCTCCCCCAGCTCCTCCAGCGTGGGCAGCAGGAGGGGGGACTGTGCCCCTCTGCCCCTGGGCTCAGGTGAGCCCCACCTGCAGAGCTGCCCCAGCCCTGGGCCAGCAGCACAAGGAGCTGGAGCTGCTGAGAGAGTCCAGAGGAGCCCCGGAGCTGCTCCAGGGCTGGAGCCCCTCTGCTCTGGAGCCAGGCTGGCAGAGCTGGGGGTGCTCACCTGGAGAGGAGAAGGCTCCAGGGAGAGCTCAGAGCCCCTGGCAGGGCCTGAAGGGCTCCAGGAGAGCTGGAGAGGGACTGGGGACAAGGGATGGAGGGGCAGCACACAGGGAATGGCTTCCCATGGCAGAGGGCAGGGACAGATGGGATCTTGGGAAGCTTTTCTTGGCAACCTGTGCCAGGGCCTCAACATCCCCACAGAAAAGAATTTTTCTGTAGTATCTGTTTTAAATTCTTCCTGCCCAACATCCATTCTACGATTCACCAAACAAGGTGCATAATCCCAGCTGAGAAACCTGGGAACCTGGAGATGGAAACATCTGGCAACTTGTCACTGAGAGCAACACAACCTAGAAATTGTCCCTCCTTCCCATACCACATCCAGCTGCTGACCCACAAAAGCTCCCTTTTTCCAGTTCAGATTCCCACTCTCCTCATCCCTGCAGTACCTGAACATCCCAAAGCCATTTCTGCTTCTCTCCTGCTGTGCTGCTCTCCCAGAGATCCAGGGACACGGAGCAATCGAGGCAAGGACAGTGACGGAGCAGGACGTGCCTCCAGCAGCAATTCCCGGGGTCTTCACGCTGCCGGTGGGAACAGCTGGTGGCAGCCAGGCCCTGCACTAGGGAGCTAAATGAAGGAGCAGTTAAATATGATATAAATAATTCTGGAAGCACAAATAGAACCACAGCCCACTAAAGTACCTGGCTCGGTCTGATCCGCACAGGAAGGGCTTCCCAGGAGCTCACGGTGCCAAGACCGGCGCTGGGCAGGCCCAGAGGGACAAGAAGTGCTGAGGGACAGAGATCAGGGCTGAGCCGCTCCGTTCCCGACTCCAACCCAGACTCGCAGCACTCCTCTCTCCCAGCAGGGAGAGCTGCTGAAGCTCCAAACACGGAGCAAAGCTCAGAACAAATCCAAACCCTCCCCCTAGAAAAACGGGATCCGCAGTAAGGAGCACCACAAGCTGTTAATGCCCATCACAAACTGCCTGAGAAAATGAATTCCACAATGTCCCATGGCTCAGGAACCAGCTGGGGGCCACGTGACCCTCACTGTGATCCAGGCCCACTTCCCTGGAAATCAAGCAGCTCGGGAAATGTCAGGATAAAACCTCCAATTTCCACCTAGCCCCTCTTTCCGAGCTCAGATAAATGCAGGAAAGGTCAGTATCAAATCACCAGTGCCGTGAGTGTGGATAAATCCCATTTTCTCCCTTCCCTACCCTGTATCCGAGGACACGCAGCACCACGGATGGACCCAGTGGCTGTGGGAGAGAGACTTCAGTGCTTTAATTAGCAATAACTTTAATCAAACCTTTAATAACATCCTTGTTCCAGACATGCTCTCCGGGTGGCCGAGAGCGAGCACTCAAAATGGCTCTAATTTATATCCAAACCCTTGGAAACAGGTGGCAAGCCTGGAAAATTCAATTTGGAAACAGCACCCCTCCGTCCCAGCCCAGCAGGAGCATCATCACCCAGCTGCCTCCAGCCCTTCCCTACCCCATATCCTCCCGGGAAGGGCAGAGCTGCAATTCCACAGGCGTTTAATTCCCGACACGCCCGAGCCCAGCGTTTCCAGCGTTGGTCTGGGCAGTCGGCTCCATTCTGCTCCTACAGGAGGATCCTAAATATTTTATAAAAAGCCACATTGACTTTACCATGCACTGGGACCAGCGTGGGGAAGGAAAAAACGGTTAAAGGCGGGGGAAAACAAAATCGGTATTTTTGCCAATTGATGAAAAATCGATTGAATTGATGAAAGAACAATTCCAAGGCCAGCTCAGGCAGCAGGAGAGCAGCAGAGGAGGAGGCAGGCAGATGGGAGGGAGAGGCTGCTCTGAGCTCCGCGTGTTTGCAGCTGCCTCCCCGACTGCGGGAGCGCTGGCAGCCTGTGCCGCAGCCTGCCCACCCCATTTATCTTCCTTCGGAGCTGGGACATGCCCAGCATGGAAAAGGTGCTGCTGCAGCAGGTAGGGAGAGCCCTTGCACTTTGCTTTGCTGAGGATTCAGGCGCTGGAAGCAGAACTGCAGCGAGGAGACGGCTCGGCTGCTGCAGCGGCTCTGCAGATGCTGCTGCAAGGATGCAGTGGCTCCTCCAGCCTGGGAAAATCAGCGCTGATCCCACCAGAGAGCAAAGAAGCCATCAGCAGCCTCCAACCCGAGCCAGATACTCCCTCCTGGATTTTGGAGCCGGGCTGGGAGAGGGAGCTCGCCCCACTGCAGGCACAAGCGAGTGGGCAGCAGCACCTCCGGAGCTGGGGGTGTCCCCAGCCCATTCCCTGCTCCACAGCAGCTCTGTCTCTGCAGTTAATCCAGACCCCTTCACCAGAGGGAAGCTGGGATACCAGTGACAGTCCCAAGGCTACCCTCCGCAGCAGCCAGGAGGGATCGAGACTGTCGTGCCGTGGTGCTCCCCAGGGAGCTGAACGTGGTGTTTCCAGAGGCTCCCACCCAGGGCAGGACCTGGAGGTGCCAGGTACAAAGAACAGAAGCTCCCCCCAGTGACAAAAACCTTCTCCTGTGACTTGTCCCCTCACGACTGTTTCCATATCCCTAATTCCAGCACCTCTCCACCGCTACGTTCCAGCTTCACGACCAATTTAATCACGGTCCTTTTAATAGTGAAGAGCTTGCCCAAGAGACCAAGGTTGGGTAAATCACCAAATCCGGGTAATTCCCCTTCTCTACCGACCAGGTTGGACAGGGCTTGGACCAACCTGGGACAGTGGAAGGTGTCCCTGCCCATGGCAGGGGGTGGCACTGGATGGGATTTCAGGCCCCTTCCAACCCAACTACGCTGTGATTGCACGATTCTCTCCTTCAGGAAAGCAAAGGATAACTCAACAAAGAGCACGTGTTACTCACCTCCCTGGCCCCGCAGACCCGGCTGCCATCTCCAGCAGGAAGGAGGCTTAAGGAGGATCCTGCCCAGGGAAGGTGGGCTCGGTGCACCCGTGTCCCGGGGAAGCTGAGGCAGCCCGAATCGCCTTTGGGAAGGGAGCGGAGCGGAGGAAGCAGCTGGATGCAAAGAGCAGGAAAGGAGCAGAAAGGCACAGCTGCAGCCGGCACAGGACGGGCTCCGTCCCCGGCATCGCTCCTCGGGCGCTGGAAACAATGGCAGAGACACCGCAGCGACAGCAAACACACCCCTCCACCATCCTCCCTCCCAAAGAGAACCCCCCAAAACTCCTCTTGCCCTCAAAAGGCCTCCTGCAGCACTTCAGCCCCCCCCGAGGAGCTGCACCTCCCACCTGCGCTGCGCTGGACGTGCTGAGAGAAGAGACTCAGAGCTTTCCAATGAGACAGGTATTTATTTAGTTCAAGCGCTAAGGATTTGTTCTCTTGTTGTTGTTGGTTCATATTATCAAACAGAGCTGAGGTACCAGTGACATTCCAACATGAAGAAAAGGAACCTTTTTTTCCCCTTACACAATTTCTTCAACTACTTTTATCAAGACAAAAAGTGAGGCATGGAATAGCTGCATGATGGACTGTACAACGAGCAAGCCAGAGCAGGGAGGAGAAAAGAAACAGAGCCGACACCTTCACTCAAAAAATCACACAAAAATCAGCACTAAAATGTCTGTTCCCATGGTTCCGCTGGCCACATCCATGGAGCAAAAGAAAATTAAAAGTCTAAAACCTGACGGATGGTGCAAAAAAAATGGAAACAAAAAAAATTAATATCAAGATCATGTTGCTCCTGTGCTCACTTTGGAAAGTGTGTTTCCTCTGGAAAAGTGGGATTAGGAAGGGATTGAGCCCTGTGGTCACGTTAAGCACGGACTATCAGCAAGGACATGCACTGAACGTACCTGGCTGTGCTGAGCAGCCCCAGGGAGCTCGTCTGGAAGTGCCAAAGCAGGGCCTGGTCCGTGCTCCTGCAGCCGCAGGGCTGAGCACGGAGTGTGGGAATGCTGCTCGCCAGACCTTCGTTCGCAGGGAGCTCTGCACAAACCTGCTCCCAGGCCTTCCAGGGAAAGCAGCCAGGCTGCTGCTCCACCACAGCCCGCTCGGGCTAAGCCAGCTCCTTAAATCCAGTGCTTAAAGCTCGGGACCGGGGGAAGCACGGGGGGCTGGTTCTATCAGAAGCAAGGAAAAAAAGATGTGCTGGTGGGGAACAGCCACATGAGGACCAACAGAAGCTGCACGGAGAACCAAAGGAGGAAAAAGCGAACCAAAGGAGGAAAAAGCAAACCAAAGGAGGAAAAAGCAAACCAAAGCAAAGGAAGAAGCAGCAGGATGAAGCATTTCTGCACGGTTAAGAACAGTACAACAAAGGAAAAGCAGCCAGGTTTCCTTCCCCCAGAGAGTTTCTTTTAAATAAAGAATGATCCTTTGTCACATATCATTGATGTTTATTTCAAGACATGCCACGTCAAAAAAACTCGCCTTTAATATTGCATTAGAAAAGCACTTTTACATCTCGTTCTGCCTTTAAGTTATTGTTGTGCAGAGTTGCTAGAAACCCAGGGCAGGGCACGAGCCTGGCATTCACCTCAGGAATGAAGAATTCCAACTCTTTTATGCCCGCTTCCTGGGGAAAGTGGTGGTGAGGACGATTCCCTTCCTCTCCCCCAGTTGGTTATTTTAGATGGTAGAGAGAGGGGCAGAAGAGAACCAAGGAGGAGCCTGAATATTCCCTTGCAATTGTCCATTTAATTCGCAATCGCAACACAGACTCGAGAATTCCTTCCTGCACTGTAACTCGGCCAGAGTCGCCCAGCAAACAATGTATTTACAATTGTGTTTATTAACTTACACAGCAACTTCACAATGACTAGTAAAGATTAAAAGGGTGCACTTCTAGTGTGTTCCATTCCGTGTTTCTCGGGTAGCTACATCTCGCAACATCAGCAAAGCTCTACACAGATTCCTCAGCCAAAGGAAAACAACAAAATCAGCACTGAAAAGAGTAAAAAAATTGAAGCCGAGAAATAAATATCAAAGAAAAAAGGGTTAATTGTGAGCCTAATTCCATAGAAAACTAAATTACTAATTATTTAACCAAACTATACAGCTCTACAGAACCAAACTAAACCAACTTGGAAGACTGAACATAAAAAAAAAAAAAAAAAGCTAAAAAATAAAGGCATAAATCTGCATAATCAGAAGTTGGTTTCCATCCTACTCAAGTCCCTCCCTTTCCATCTAAGATGTCTCAACTAGGATTCTGTAGGATCAAAGTAAACACCCCTTCCCCACCGACCTATGCCCACGCTCTAGAAAAGCGGGTGCCATTCCCCCTCTGCTGGGGCAGCCAGCTGCTCTTCCCTCTTTCTCCCAAATTTCCAAGGTTTCAATCGGCTTTGGCAGCTTTTAGTGCCAGTCCTGATTTCAGTATTTCCCCTAAAAAAACAAAGAAGCAAAACGCTTTCTCCTCCAAACAGCTGAAACGTTACGTTCCCATCCCTTGGGCAGCAATAATTCACTTCATTGGTGTTCTACTTAAAAAGGAAAAAAAAAATTGCTCTGAAAACTCATTTTGCACTCGAAACATTATTTCCCTGTTTCCTGCAAGTGTTTTGCTAATGCACATCCACCCTTTCCTTCCCCCCCAAATCCTCCAGAAGCCACTCATCCCAAAGAGCCCGTCCGTATTTCCCAGTTTGCTTCCTCGGAAATGTGTCCCCGCTGCCTCGGCAAGAATTCCCAGCTCCAGCAGCCGCGGTGCCGAACCCCCGCTAAGGCCCCGGACACCAGGCAGATTCGCTCTGCTCAACGCAATTAAGAGCTTGGGGTTAATTTGTGTTTAATTATCAAGGATAAGTGTTTAACCCTCGGCATCTGCCGCCTCCCCCCGTGATTCCGCCTGCTGTCTACGCATTCCCAGTTTCTGACAGAAATCCAATGGGTCAGATTTGCAAGCCTTCTTCTGCACGTACATCTCGTCTAGGTCCCAATTCCAAACTTACTCGGTTGCCATCATTTCAAAGTGCAATATCATAACATATTAAAAAAGGAACAAATATTAAGAAATTGTACCTATTTTTTGTTTGGATTTTTTTTTCTTTTGTTTTTTTTTTTTTAAAGTTATACCTAGAATACGCTGGAATATTTTGGCTTTTTTTTTTTTTTCTTATAAATAATGAAGACACTGACATTTTGGTGGTGTGTGTGTGTGTGTGGGGTGTGCTTGTGAAGCTAAAGATCATCTCCACGAGACAGCCAGCGATGATGAACTGCGATACGTTATTACGGAAAGGGGAAGGTTCAAGCCAATATTCACACTGCAGTCAATGAAGAGGACAGGGAGGGAAAGCAGTGATGTTCTGGAGAAAGGTGGAAGCCACATGGTATTAGCAGGAACAGCCTCCTTCACTGACAGGCTGCTCTTGAGGCTTTTCCAGTTTTATGTCAATCACTGGAAGGAGGAAGTTAAGGCAAACAGATCTCCAACTCTGTTTCCCCACCAAGAGCAGGATTTGGATTGGCATTTTCCGTGCTTCCCACTGAAATACCTGGAAAGACCAGCTCCAAAGTAAAGGTTTCTCACCTGTCCCTCTTGCCCTGGCACTGGCACATTCAATATCCAGCAGAAACCATGTCAGACCCCAAACTCTGTCTCTAACCAGTCTGCTCTTCCCAGCAATCCTACTGAGCTCTTGCTGTGGGAATTAAAGATGTGGGGATACACTGAAGGGTCTAATCACTGCTTCTGGAAAATCATAGAATCATTCAGGTTGGAAGAGCCTTCTGAGACCACCGGATCCACCTGCTCCAATGCATTGCCAAGGCCACCACCAATTCATGTCCCCACACTGCTAACCCCCAGAGCTCCGGCCATGCCATCCTGACCTCTCCATCAATCCTTGCTCAGTTAAACCTCTCTGCTGCCACCAGCCTGAATTCCCCCTTCCAATGACAGCTACCGTCCCACAAGGTCACTGCAGAGCTGGCTGCTCAGAACCTGCCTGTGATAAGCGACTCCCTCTGCAGCACTCGAATTCCCAAAGGATGCCCTACAGTTCCAACCTCACGGAGCCTTCCCCAGGAGGAGCTTTGAATGCTAATCCCCAGCTCAGAGCTGCTCACCACAAGTCTCCAGCGTTCCCCTTATCAGTGAACACAGAGGCAAAGAGATCACGCAGCTGGTACTTCCAACTTATTTCTTTAGGGGGTTGGAGCTGTTTTTTAAAGAGGTTTGGAGAAAACAAACAGTAAAGGGAAACAAAAGACCAATAATTCATCTCCGATGTTTGGTCCATTTGGCTGATCTAAAGCTTGAAGTGTATTTAAGCCAGAGATGCTTGACATGAGCCTTGCCAGCTTCATCTCAGAGCATGAGTGGGTCAAGATCCTTGAACCCTCCATGTTCTGCAAAAGTGCCCACAGTAATCCTAATGCAGCTGCCTGGGAGACAATCCTATTCCTCCCTGCTATCTGCAGGCTGCAGGATGCCCCATTCCCAGTGCCCTTGCTGCACTCCCATTAAGAGACTGGTGATCAAACCGCCTGACACAGCCCCTGCCTGTGCACTCTACTCCCCCTCATTAATAAACACTGGTGCTCATTAACCTTTTGGGGACCTGCATAATGAAATATTTCTGCTCAGTCAAGTCCCTGTGGCACAAAGCCTGTGCCTCAGCAGCTGCAATCCCCAGCTTCCCAAATCCTTCTCCCGTGCATCAGACGCTCTGATGGAATTTCAGCGCCAGGCTTGTCCCACTCCCACAGTTCCTGTGACTTCCTTCCTCCAAGGCACAATTTCTCCTCAATGTGCCAGCTCCACGATCCCTGCTGCAAATAAAACCAACAACCCTGGAAAAGCTGCTATTCCGAACACACCCACCTGGCCAGGTCAGTGATTCCAGTGTAGCCATACCGCTTGTCATCCCTTTTCCATCCCTCATGCCACTTCCTTTCCCTTGGCTGAGACCGATCCCATCAGTTGAGTCTTCTCCCTCACACCAGCGACACTGCCTGGGGTCCAGCCCGTGACAGGCTGCCCTGGGAGCTTATGGGATCTCCATCCTTGGAGATTTCCCAAGTTTCCCTGAATGTGACCTGGACAAACTGGCTTGATTTGGGGGTCAGCCTTGCTTTGAGCAGGATGGCTGGAGAAGGGAACTACAGAGCTCCCTTCCAACACAGCTTGTTCTTGCATTGTCAGTCAGATCTTCAAGAGCCATGGGGTTTTTTTTTCCAGACCTCTCTGCGGCTGTTTTCTCCCACCTCCCCACCATATCCACCATGTTTAAACACCAAGCAAAGAATCTTTTTGGATCACCATTCCTTCCCCTGCTGCCTCCACCCTCAACACCCCTGCTCCCAGCTTCCAACCCACCAATCCTTTCTCAGCACTTCAAGCTTGAAGGTTACTTGCCCCTATTCCCCCTCTTTCTGGGATGTCCATGAGCTGAGCGAGGGCTGCAGCGGATTTTTCTCGTCCAGGGTAATGCCTGGCACAGGCACAGAAAGGATACTGTCTTCTCTACTTTTGTCTTGTGTGCTTTCCATCCCAGGCAAGGCAGCTGCCACGCGTCGGAAAAGCTGCAAAGAACCACACAGGGAACAGATGAAAACAACGGCTCCCCCGGCTGAGACAGTTCAAACAATGATTCAACACATCCTGCAGCACTATTTACACTGCTCAGCCCCAAAATCCTGACACCAAATATAACCTTTATTCCTAGGAAAGGGCAAACCACAGCTCCTGTTAGCGGAGATCAAATGGCTGTGAGCAGCAAACCTCCTGCACCTTCTCTGCAAATAGGCTGGGTGGGATCCAGCATTTCCACCTCACACCTGCCATGGATGTCCATGGACCCCAACAACTTCCCCAGGCCAGGTGGGAATTCGATTTTCACACCTCCCCAGAGGATTACAAAGGAGCATGGACACACTGACAAAGGCAAACGCACCATCCAGGAGTCTGTCACCACATCAGCCGAGCTGACACACACGGGAGAGTGTCAGTAAATGAGATGTACGGAAAGGATTTCTTCCAGGCCTCATCTATCTGTGGCTCAGGCTCCTATTTACCAGACAAAGGAATGTGCCCAATCCTAATCCTCATCTTTTGGTGCTCACTCCATGGTTATCCCATGTCCATATTCAAGGCATAAAGCAGAGAACAAGGGCATCCAAAGCCTCTCACTTGACCACCACCTCCAGTTTCCCGCAAGGTTTGAGCTCCAAACTTTCCTCACGGTTTTATTCCACGTGAAGGAGGCGAGATGGAACGGGACCGATTCCCTCTCCTGCATTTCCCACCTTTGCCCCCGAGGCTCAGCCTTGTAATTCCCACCACTCGGCTTTTCCTCAGGACCCTACAGATCTGCCCGCTATGAACGCAGGAGAATCCCCCTGAACCAGCTGCCTGTCCCCTCCTGCAGGGATGCCCTCCATCCATCAGCGTGTTCCCGCTGCATCCCCGAGAGCCGTGCGGAGTCCCGGCTCGCCCGCCGCGGCTCTGACGTCAGCCCTGGTGTGCTCCATTACTGCATGTTTTCCTGCCTCTCCTCAAATGACACAACGCTAAACCACTTATTCCCAGTGACCCACTTTCCACAGAAAACCGAGCCAAGCCACCGCCAGCCTGTTTACATCAGGAATGTGGGTACCCGACCAGCCCCGCGGGTCCCTGCCCAAGGGCTGTCACCGCTTTGGCTCCCAGCATCCAAATGATGCTGGGGACACAATTAAGACAACTTTTTTGGCTTGACAGCCCCCTCCAAGCTCACCCTGAGCAAGCCCCCAGGCCAGTCTGGGACCTCTCCTGGCAGGAATCTGGCACACAGTGGAATCCGAGCCAAGGACAGGGGTCTGAGAAGTCGGCCCTTGACGTTACTCCCTGATTACAGCCAATAATTTCAGAGCAAAAAAGCTTAGTACACCCCCCTTTGTGTTCCTGTGAACCTCTGCCATCAACCTGGACCTTCCAGCCTCTCTAAAAACCTCAGCGAAATCCTCGTAAGCCAAGGAAGAAGCACAGCGAAAGTGCAGATGCTAAACTGTACCTAAACCAACAGCAGGAATGCACACACAGGGGAAGGGTGAGGAGTCTTTAAAAAATCCTCAGCTGATGGAACCAACTGGAATTCCTGCATTTAAACCACACTGATGACAGAAAGGCTGTTTAAAATACAGTAATCCTTTCTTTACATTAAGACCAGGAATAAAATGATGCTTTTAACAGCATTTCTCCCTTAAATTATCGGACTAAAGATAGGAATTTGGCAACTAAGAAAAATCAACTTTCTTTTTTATTAGCCTTCTGCTTATCAGCCCCAGCATATGTGAGTAAATCCAATTAGGGAAACTTCCTGATGGTTGGAAAGCAGCCTTCCCACAGGGCCCTCCGAGCTTGCCGGTGCTGTCAGCCCCGAGCCAGTGTGTGTCTATACACACATGTACATGTTGAAATGTTTGTGTGGGTATAAAAACACAAGTATTGATGAGCATCCAGGACTTTTTTTCCAAGGCAGCAGTTAAATGCAGCAGCTGAAAGACTAAAAGCCACACAACTCTCTTTCAGTGTTCAACTCTGCAATCTGCTTCCTGATAGAAACTCTGGAAAAAAGCCTCATCTCTCCCCATCAGTTTCAAGTCATTTGCCAAACCGTGCCTTTCCTGCTACTCCAGCCAATAAATCCCGAGAGATCAGGGTCACGAGGACTGCAGGCATAAATCAGTTTTCATCCACACTCCAGCAGCAATATGGAAAGGACAGGAGGATCACTGTCCAGATGGAAAAGCCAGGCAAGAAACCTGTTCTCCAATGCAAGGCAAACAAAAATCTTCCCCTAATTCTCATTCTCTGCAACTCTGAGGATAATTCTTGCCCATCAGATGGATAAGAATCAGAAGACAGAGGAAAGAGCTCAGATCTGTGGGAACAGGGTCACGGAGGGGCTGTGCTCCCTCAGCTGCTGCCGTGAGAAAGTTCTTCTGCCAAGGACCACATTCATCCCCTGGCTCTTCCAGGGCCAGTGTGGAGTGTGCCAGGTACTGCTGGAAGGAGGAATTCGAGGGCCCTCCCTCCCCTCTCTCTCTACAAGACAGCAAAATGAACCCTGACATATTCTGGGCATGAAATCCACGGACTAACAATAAGATTCCCTGAAATACAGACTGCCGAGACAGAGCAGGAATCGCAAAGTCTTTTAAAGCTTATTCAGGGCTGACAGAATGAATCAGAGACTACAATTCTCTGCATTAAATGGAGCAAGTTATCTACTTCTCCAGCTTAAGGCTCCCCTGGCAATCAGTCTTTGCAGGATCCAAAAGCCAATCTTTTCCCCTCTACTGCATCAGTTTAACCCCACAATAACACTGCCACCATTTTTATTCCCTAATACCCACTCATTTGTCCTCCAACACCCCCTGCCCACAGCCAGAAGGAATAGTAAGTGTGAAGGACCTTGGGGACTGCAAACAGCTCTGCAGTCACAGATCCAACAGTACCCAGCTCTGAGGTGCCATCCTCGGAGCTCTCCCCTTTCCCAGCACAGGGAATGGAAAAAAAAAAAAGCAGCTTGGCACATTCCCCCTGCTCCTTTGCTGGCGCTGGCATAGCTGCTGTTGGGAGCACAGTGTAACCACCCACTGGAGCCCCAGCACAGAGCCAGGCCCTCTGGTCTGCAGGACAGCTGCAGGGAGCACAGAGCTGAAGGCAGCGCCTTTCCCTCTCATCTGTGCTGCCTTCCAGCGGAAAAGGATGAGCCAGAGGCTAAAAGCAGCACGCAAGGACAAAAGTCCCCTGGATTCCCACCGATAAGGAGAGCTGGAAAAGTCAGAGTTATTCCCTCCCTGAGCAGGACAAGAGATTCAGCTGTTTCCACACCCTTCAACAGGACAAACATTGACTCTCAAACCTCATGGAGTGCACCCCCTGGAGAATCCTGGTGCTGGGCCTGACGCCACCCAGGAACCCAAACCTCACAGAGAAGGGGATGGAAACACAAAGAAGCCAAATATGGAGGGCTGAGGGCTCAACTTCATCCCCAGTGTTCTTCTGCATTAACTTGTGCCATTCGCTTTCCCAGATTCTGTGCTGGGAAAAGAGAACTTTCTGTCTGCTCTCCTGGACTGCTCCCACAGAAAGCTGGGAAGAGAAGCACTGACAACCTGGGAAGCTTCAATACTGACAGGCAGGAGTTTTGCATGGAAATAAAAACCCCCAAACAAACTAGTTCTCATTCCCAAATCTACACATTTTGGTCACACGCAGTATCCAACTGTTAACTCATTGCTAAACCTGAACCTACACCTTAGTGGACAAACCAGCTACTCCAAAATTCACCTTTACATTAATATTTAATATCCAGCAGAGCTGATCTTAATTTTGACATCAATGTGTTTCATTACATTTAGTCAAAGTATGGCCTTTGTGTCTAAAATAATTTGACAGTTGAAATAAAAATCCTATATGAAAATTAACGTGAACAGTGATTGTTCTGCAGGATCTGAATATACTGTGGATAGAAGTTATCAGTTATGGGAAGGTCAAATTTGCATTCAGCTTATTAAGGATTTTACACGGGCTGTGGGAAGAGGATCTATGCTGCAGTTACACTTTCCCATTTCATTGAGGAGAATTTATTGCTAAGTTAATAAAATAAATTCACACAATTCAATAGAGAAGCTGAAAGGAAACAGGAAACTATCTAAGTAGTGGCATTAAAAGTCTCATCCTTCGATAATTGCTTAAACAACTACTTATTAAACTAATAAAAATGAGAGCTACAAATATTCTGGAGTATAGAATAGCTTTGAAATCCCTGGACACCCCAGTCCACAGCTGAAACACCTGGATCAAAACTTGAAATGAAAGTCCATTTTTAATTATTTTTGAATATCCACTCATGTCTTTGCACACCATCAAATCCTCAGGGTCCCAGCTGGCCCTGAAAACCACAACTCCCTCACAGGCTTGGCTACGGAACCTCTGCAACCGTGTCAGGGCACAGAAACTCCCTCAAGGAAAGAGGAGTACAGAGCTGCTTCGTCATCATCACCAACACCCCTCTCAGAGAGGCAACTGCTCTCAGTGCACACCCCCAGGTCTAAGCACTCATTAAGGACTGCAGCACAGAATCCCAGCGTTAATTACAAAGCAGCCTCTGTTGTGGCAGGGTAATTGGGGGACCCTGGAAGCCAGCACGTCCATGGTGGGTAATGCACTGAAACAGCTCCGAGTTAACGCTGCTATAATTATCCCATTATACAGGGAATCATTTTGCTACTTAGAGACAAAGTCAAGGGACATTTTAATAACAGACCCTTCAGTCCTGTCTAGAACATAAAGTGGTTTATAATCCTCTTTTATTAGTCCTGGTACTCTTCTGCATAGAAACTACCTTTGTAACTACATATATAAAATAGGCATGGAATGTCCTCCACACGCCGAGAATTCCTGCAGGGTTTAGGTTGGAAGGGACCTTAAAGCCCATCCAGTGCCACCCCTGCCATGGGTAGGGACACCTTCCACTGTCCCAGGTGCTCCAAGCCCTGTCCAGCCTGGCCTTGGACACTTCCAGGGATCCAGGGGCAGCCACAGCTGCTCTGGGCACCTGTGCCAGGGCCTGCCCACCCTCCCAGGGAACAATTCCTTCCCAGTATCCCATCTGTCCCTGCCCTCTGGCAGTGGGAAGCCATTCCCTGTGTCTTGTCCCTCCAGCCCTTGTCCCCAGTCCCTCTCCAGCTCTCCTGGAGCCCCTCAGGCTCTGCCAGGGGCTCTGAGCTCTCCCTGGAGCCTTCTCCTCTCCAGGTGAGCACCCCCAGCTCTCCCAGCCTGGCTCCAGAGCACAGGGGCTCCAGCCCTGGAGCAGCTCCGGGGCTCCTCTGGACTCCCCCCAGCAGCTCCATGTCCTTCTATTCTGGGATAACATGGAGCTGAACACAGCATTCCACACGTGAGTTTGCTCTGTGGAGGCACCCATGAATTAATGGCTTCTCTGGGTCTGAATTTAGAGAGCCACAGCTCATCTCAGGACATAAACCATCATTTTTCTACAGTCCCAGCAGCTCAAAAGACCTTTCACTGCTTTCCCCAATTCAAAAGCAACTCCTCATCTACTAGAAATAAATGCCTTTGGCTGTCCAGGAACATTTGCTGGCACTTCCAGTGCCTTCCAGCAGAGTGGGAACAGCAGTTGCACTGTCTCCCTGTGCACTGGAAGCATTTTAAGCATTTTAAGCCATCACACTTCTCCTCCTCTGGTTTGTTCTTTCACTGAAACAGGATCTCAAAGTCCTCAGCCCAGTGTTTCCCCATTTTTTTGTCTCAGTCTCAGTTTAAACTGATCCAAAACTGGATTACCAAAAACCCAGGAAGGTATGATTCTGTACTCACAAAACTCCTCTGTTATTTAAGGGGAAGGAATCCCGAGTCATTTGATACGAGGTCAGGGATCCTTCTGAACCTCAGCCAACAATTCAGCTCTGAGGTGTTGCTCGCTGTGTGTGGACAATTCCCTCTGGAAGGCTTTGCCAATGCCTCCCAACATCCAGGGAAGGGCTGGCCCTACAAGGGTGTGCCAAGAGCAGCCACTCACCTGTTTTACATTGTATCCTGCTTTTGCACTAGTTTCAATGAACATTACATTCAATTCTTTGGCTTTCCTTTCTCCTTCCTCGATGGACACTTGTCTGGGGAAGAAAACACAGAGTCAGGAGGAAAAAAAAAACCTGCACAAATACCTTAAAAATTTAACATTTATTACAGTTCTGAAAGCATTTATTGGTTTTTTGTTTTTTTTCCTGCATGGAATGCACAGCTGCAGACACCACTTGAGGTACCAGACCCACTTCCATGGCATACCTGCTCCCAAAGCAGACCTCAGCATTCCAGGGGAACAGCCAAGGATCACCCCCAAATCCCTGTCCAGGAAGCTGTGCTTTTATGTCTAAACAATTAGCAATCACTACATTTTAACATCCAAAAATAATCATCAACAACAAACTGTTTTAACAAAGGTCCAAGTGTAACCATCTCAAGTGGGAGCAATTCTGTCCCATTCTTCCCTGGATATGTGTCTCACCCATTAAGCAGAATATTATTAAGAATAAATATTTGTATCCAGTTTATTCATTCACTGATGCAGGCTGTAGTCAACAATCCCTTCTCTCCTGACATCTGAACAAGCTGGTGATGGTTTTTCAACTCATTCACAGCACTGTGATGGAAATTTGGCTTAGCCAAAAGACAGAGGGTTTAAAATTGAGATTTCTCTAGTCCCAGCCATCTCCAGAAAAAAAAAAAAAAAAAAACCCAACATTTAAAAATACTCCTTAAAATAGGAGCAAACAGCAGCAGAGTAAGAAAAGCATTTGAAAGCTGGATTATTTCTCCATACCTCTTATCTGCTAGATCTGTTTTATTTCCCACCAGCATGATGATGACATCACTGCCCCGTTCCGTCCTGACATCATCGATCCACTTTGTGGTTTGCTGGAAGGAGTTTACATCTATCAGAGAACAGTGGAGAGGGTTATCACTGCAGGTGTCCCTCACAGGTCACCAGGAAATACATCTGGACTTGGAAAGAAAAGCTTCATATTCTGTGGAGTCGGCAGAAGAGGGTGATGAAGAATCAGCGAGTGAAACCCTACATCTCCCCCACTAAAGGACACGGAAGCTCTGGCATTAATTTCAGGTGGGCAAGTGCTTCATTACAGGTGGATTCAAAGCCAGGAAGGGAACTGAATCCATCTATAATTCGGTTTTGACAGCACCTAAAATGAAAAGTCTAATCACTGTGTTTCAGTTCCTTTTTTTTTTTTTTGAGTTCAACATAAAGTATTTTCTACAGGGAGTGGGGATTAATTTTGGCACTCCACACTGCTCATGGCTCGTGCACCTACAGAAGCTCCTAAGGTTCCACTGCTTCTCAAAATCCTCAATCCCAGCCTTGCATTTTGTACACTTGAATCACTTTTTATTTTCTCTAGGGAATCCCAGGGTTATACAACACACCAGCAACTCCTGTGGCACTGAACACTTGCCTTCAAAACAATTTCCCAATCTTTGCATAGAACCAGAAATAGAAATTTAACCTCTTCACAAGCTTTTTCTTAATGCTACATCCTTAAAAGCTGCAAGGGAAGAATTCCAGACTGTATGGTGCTTGAGAAGTTGCATCCCATAGGGAAAAAGGAGTTGGAGGGAAGCTGCCACAGAGCTCAGCATTTGCCAGTTAGTGACACAAAGAGCATCTGAGCAGCCAAAGTAGTTTCAGTACTTAAAAAGGGGTGGGGGGAGCTCTGCAGCAGTTCTTGAAAAGTATTGATTTTTTTTTTTTTTTAATGGCTTCTACTGCAAAGTAATATATTGCATTCTAGACAGCCAAGACTTGATCACTTGCCAGTGTCTTAATTCGCTTTACTGCTTGGCAATATTGAATTTGCTGGGTCAGGAAAAAATTCAGAGTTCACAGCTAACCGGTAATTTTAGCTCAAAGGAAAGTGCTATTTTTAACAATTAGAGCTTTTCTAGGTAAAGCCCCTATTCCTGCTGGAATCTTCTAGTATTTATAAATCAAAGGACAAGAACTTATGCATTTGTGTAAAATTAGGCCATTGTTCGCAGTCAATTCTGGTTTAGAACTGAAATTGTCTGAAGGTTTAGTTCCCCTAAAATAAAATTTCTGCTCTTTGTCAGTGCAGGAACTGGTAAGTTAAGGGGTGTCTGGACTGAGGGGAGGGACAGAAGGAGAAGGTTTGAAGAAGCACTAATATTTTAGTTGACAAAAATGTACATACCTTAGTAAGAAATGAAAGAGCATTTGTTAAAGGGTAAGGGCTTAGTGGTAAGTTTTACATCTTGCAGCATGTGAGAGTGGCTGATTCCAAGGAAAAGGTGATGTTAATGCGTTCTCCCCGCCAGCCCGTGCCCAGATTGTGTTTGGTGGGGGAGGATGAATGAAGTGGAGCAAGCTACAAAAAGCCTCCAATTTCAGAATTCAGGTACCCATGAACATGAAGACCAAAAGTCACAGGTGATGTTATGACCACAAGGCAGATGGAAGAGTGCAACGAGAGCAGGCAGGACTCGAGGACTGAAGAAAATGGGATAGGGAAGGTTAAAATGAGGTTTGTGAGACAGTTCATACATTACAACAGCAGCAACCACGGGGCTTGTTTAAAACAAGCAAAGAAACCACGTTTTTGTCATGCCAGGATGAAGCCCAAGCAGATGACGTGAGAGGACATGCAAAGCTAAGCTAGAGGATGAAAAGGGCAGAGTATTAGAAATGCAGAATTCCCCCCACTCACTTGTGATATCATAAACAACAACTGCAACAGTGGAGTCACGAATGTAGCTAGGAATCAAGCTCCTGAACCGCTCTTGACCTGCTGTGTCCCATAATTGCAACCGTACCTAACAAAATCAGTCAAACAAGCAAGAAAAATAAGAAAAAAGGTCAAACCCAGTGCAAAATACCTACTTGTGATATCGTAAACTACTACAGCAGCAGCAGAGTCACGGATGTAACTGGGAATGAGGCTACGGAAACGTTCCTGACCCGCAGTATCCCACAGCTGCAACCTGATCTGTGGGTGGGAGAAAATTAAAAAAGCCAAACTGCCACTAAAAATAAAAGAGTAAAGAAATGTTTTACTTTTTCCAAAAAAGCTAAATAAAAAGGATAAAGTCATGCAGGAGATGCCTGGGGACTGGGAGCAGCAGGACACTGTCTCCTTACAGCAATCTCTCCCAAGGGATAACAGCAGCCAAACTGGGGGGGTGCAGCTAGCTCAGCTTCCCAAAAAATGCTTTCCTTCCAAAAGGGGAGGAGTGGAACGGCTCAGCTTCCAAACTGAGAGGACTGACAAGAAAGCTACAGCTGAAGTGATGGAATCACCATCGCTGGAAGTGTTCAGAAGCGTGAGGATGTGGCACTTGGGGACGTGGCTTAGTGGTGGCCTTGGCAGTGCTGGGGAACAGTTGGATTTGATCTTGGACGGCTTTTCCAGCCTCAGTGATTCTGTGATTCTGTGAAATGTTCACCTGCAGTTCTCCCTACACGAGAGTTTCATGCTCTGCTCTCCTTCCTCAGGACTCACACAGGCAACCTCCAGCAGCATGAAGGATGGTTGCTGGTGGAAAAGCTGGAAAAGCTACTTGTGTCAGTTTTTCAAGGATAAAACGCTCATTTATAACTCTAAACTGCAAAGTAACATGCACAGAGAGGCTGAATGGCTCTTACCAGCAAGGTTCTGGAAGAAAAGGCAAGACACACTAAAAGCAAAGTGTATGGCAAGGTGTGCAAGAGCCAGTCTGGCCAAGGAAAGGACATCTCATCCCTCAAGCACTTTCCATGCAGTCCCATTTACTGGGGGTTTATCCAATCCCATAAGCTTCTGCAGCACTGCAGTTTTGTTTCTGCAAATAGCTCAACTGAGGCTGAATTTCTTAATTAAGAATCTGAGCTCATTTTAAACCACAGGTTTGCTTGCACAGAGGAGTGATTTCACTTGAGGAGCTGAAACTGCACCAAGCTGAGAAACAAGTCTCATTTGTGAACTCATCAAAGGCCACCTTCTTTTTAAGCAAGGAATATTAAGAAGATGGAGACAGTTATTCACTGGCCACATCTGGTAATTTATATTTTGCCTTTCTGTCTTGGCATCAAAAGCTGAAGGGGCTAAGCATGGTCCCTCCCTTCTCCAGATTCCCACCATCATTCACCCCTCAAATTATCTGTATCATCTCTCTCTTCACAGAGGATGACACTAAAGCACCTTTTGCCACTCCCAAACTGCACCTGAGAGCCCTGCACACATGAACCAAATGGTGATTTCCCATTTCCCATTTCCCATTCCCTGCTGCTGTGTCTCCTCAGCACATGTCAGTCTGGAAGCAGCTGGGAGATGAAGGCTCAGCCTGTGCTTCCAAGTGATCTCAGAGGTGTGGGCTGCACAAAACCAGATGCTGGTCCTCATTCCTACTGTTCACAGAGAAGAGCAACAAAATCTTACTCACTGTTCGATCCTCCAAGTACATGGTTTTCGATAAGAAGTCAATGCCAATTGTTGCCTGTAAGAGAGAGAGGAAAACCAACAGCTCTTAAATAAGATGTCAGAAAACCTGCAGTGATTTTCAGGAGAGCATCAGCACCCGCAAGAAAAACAGGCTGGGTTTCTTATTTTCAAGATATAGCTTGATTCAATAAGCAATTTATTTAATATATCCACAACCAGAACAATTCCTTAAAACACAAAAGGTTTTAAGCTTGACTTCAGTTCATGCATATTGACAGTTTAATCCACACATTTATTTGGGTAGCAGCAGGGATTTTTATGCATGTGACAAATTGGTGTCTCCCAGCTCAACAGATATGTGGGCACACTATCTCCTTCCCAGCTGCCAAATACCTCCATGGATGGTCACTCTTCCAGGCAGATTAAGGCAAACAACTAACAACTACTAAAGCTTGGGTCATCCTAAAGCAGCACAACCTCACTCAAACATCCAGACACCAGCGGGAGCTTCCTGCAGAACATCCTTAATGGCAGCGGGAAGCCGTTCCCCCTTATCCTGCCCCTCCATCCCTTGTCCCCAGTCCCTCTTCAGCATTCCTGGATCCCCTTTAGGCACTGGAAGGGGCTCTCAGGTCTCCCTGGAGCCTTCTCCTCTCCCAGCCTGTCCTACCACAACACAGGGAAACAGCAGTATGGAGGAGTGGATTCCAGCACTTTCTATATCCCAGACTTTTACTAAAATAGATCTTCTGTGATATGTCACATATGGTGCCACAGCACAAGTGAAATCATTCCCAGCATGCCCACGGAAGGGAATCACTCCTGGTAAAATAAACACCTCCAACTGCACGGTTTTATTCCAGGTGTTTGGGTTGCTGACACAGTACAGCAAGTTCCTATTGATAAGACAGAGGGACGCAGCTGAATTCCTCTCATCCATCAGCGAGCAAAAGGAATCCAATGCACAGCACGGATTTTATTAAATGGCAGCTTTCTATTTTTAACAGCTGAACACACAAACCCATGTTCAAATGATAGGTTTCAGAAAAATATGCATTCCAAATCTGCCAGAAACGTCCAGAAGAAGCAGATCGTCCCTGAACTCACCTCCAGCTCCAGTTACCCATGATCAGGGTGTGATGTGGCATTAAATACTGGGCTCTGAGGGGTCTCTAGAGAATCCTGGGCATCCAAAAATGTCTATTTTGGGTTGACACCAACACGCAGTGTGATTTTGGCCAAATTCCTGGAGCATTTGTGACTGATTCTTTCTTCCAGCTACAGCACAATAGGATGTACGGCCCCACCTCAGTCACGACTCCAGGAAAACTCAGGACTTTGGATGAATGGCTCTGACCCAAGCCCATTAACACCCAAACTGGGCAGGCAGCACTGATGCCTAAATCCAAGTTATCTTGGAAGCCCTCAGGATTCCTCACTGTTCTGAGTGCTGCTCACTGATTTTGCAATCATTTAATGTATTACATCAGACCAGCTTTCCATGGGGACAGCCATGTTACCCTAAAGCACAGAGGGTCAAACCTCCTCAAGGAAGAACTAGGACACAAACTCCGTAAGGAAAAGGAGCAGTCCTGAAAGAAAAAGACAGTGGGAAGAAAACCCCCAGCTTAAATAAAAGAACTGCCTTGAATGTCCATGTAATTACAGAGGGAGGAATGTGCAAGGATGTTTGCTCCCTCGGGAGCAGTGACGTGTGTTCCACCCCTCCCACACTATGGAAGCTTGGCTCTTCCCATAGAAGCTCAGGGAGAATTTCCCATCTCGTTTTTCCTAGCAGCAGCAAGGAGGAATTACCGAAGAGGCAGGAGGGAAATCACTCAGTTAAATGAGATCCTTGGGTAGACACTGAGGAACAGAAGAATCACAATGTTTTCCTTTTTTTTTTTTTTTTCTCCTATTACCTCCTCCTCCCACCCCCCTAAAAAAACCTTCCCAGGCACCAAGGAACAGATTTTTCTCAGTTTCGTGTATTCAGAACATCACCAACTGTAACCAAGTCATGAAACATGTTCTGCTTGGAGGAGACACACTTTAGGAAACCGAAGTACTTTTTTATCTTGCCACATTTTGAGCTCATGCTAAATTCTGGGAGTGGGCAACAATGACCATTCTCCTGGACTGCACAATGCTAATTTGTAAATTTTTTTATAAACTTCCTAAATTTTCCTTTTTTTTCACATTTTGTGTGTTTTTTTAGCTTGTGCCAACTTGTTTAAAAGAGCTGGGTACCTGTTATGTTATCTACACACAGGGATTATTACATTCATGATGGTCGGGTAGAAAATGGTGGAAATAAAACCCTGGCAGACTGAACAACTGCTATTCCCTGGCTGTGCCTTGGGTATTCCCTTAGAATCACAGCTCATCCTGCTGCAAGCAGCAGAAAAACTCCTGGAGCAGAATCCAACCCAGAAGTGCCACTCTGGCAGGTGAGCAAAATTAAGATTTTGCAACTAGGAATTTCATGGTCAGTGCCCCAACTCTTACGGGATGACTTTTCCTGCAATGGAAGATATGGCAGCAGGAGAGTCTTACACAGGCCAAAAATACAGATTGATTTACCTGGTAGGTGTTGTCAAAGCTGTCATACATGAACCTGGTGATCAAGGAAGTCTTCCCCACTAAAAGAAGAGAAAAAAACATAGATTCAAGGAACAATTTCAGAGCGAGGTTTAAGCAAGTGATTTAAAAATGGTTTACTGTGTCCAGCGGATCCACAGCATGCACTTAAACTTCCTGCAAGGAAAAGAAAAGTTATGTGACTTTGTGTTGGGCACCAAACACTGCAGGTCCAGACAGAAGGAAGGGAGAGGTAGAATATTCCAAGGATTTTAGTTCTCTGCCAGGGTGACCATCCAGTGAACAGGAGAATTTGAAGCAAGATTAAAGTCCCTTCTAACCCAAACCATTCTGTGATTTCTGGGGTGGGTTTTGGGGGGGGCTCTGTTTGTTTGTTTTAAATCTGAACATCAAATTGTCACCAAAAGCTCCAGTATCCCAATTAAGCAGCATTTTCATCTTCAGTTAACTCTGAAAAAGGGCTAAACAAACAGGAACCCAGCAGACAGTTTTGGAGAGATGAGATTTTCCCAAGTCAAAATTTGAATTCCCACGTGAATTTCTAATATATTCTGCTCTGGAGGCAGAATCAGGTTTCTCACAAAGTTAAAAAGCTGCCTTCACAAAGGTAGAGCAAATATTCCCTTTGCTGAGTAGGTTTTCAGAAGCAATGCATCCCAGATGGGAATGACTCCTGAATCCCTTATTCAGATTTGTCCCCTGGATGTGCTGAACAGCTCGAGCTGGTGCAGGACAAACAGCCACGAGCTGCTGTGAGAGGAGGAGGGATTCATTCCAGACCCAGGGACAATCCTCAGGAGACACAGACAAGCAAATCCAATCCCTTGCCGCTGCAGCACAGGCTGAATCCCAGGAATTGATTTGCAGCACCACAAACGAGCTGGTTTTCCTCACGTGGCCACTGATGCAAACAGACACATTTAATTCTTCACAGGTCGAGGAAATTATTCGCTTTGGTAACTCACGACCCCTGAAGGACACTCAAGTTTCCCAGCAAATTTTTCCCTTCTGATTGACATGTCTTGGACAGGGTCTATCCACAAACTATAAAATCTGAAAATATTTTGGTTATTCCTGGAGCCTGCCTACACTACCTTCATTCAATTCACAAAAAGAGAGGGGAAATAAGGTGCTGCTCAGCTTGTTTATATTGAAATATCTGTTTCAACCAGCATTTGGAGAGAGCATCTTAATGGACTTAGTTCCAAGACATTTCTTCTCTGAACAGACCCAGGTTTATGTTGACAGGCACCAGATCAAGTTGGTATTAACACCAACTGCTCACAGTTTTAATTCCTTGAATACTGAGGCACTGCCATCCCTCCTCTCAAAAAACCCAAACTGACTCCTTTTAGAAATGCTGGCAGGAATGAAAGCCCACAATTCCCACTGTATCTCTAATTTCTGTTCTGCCTTGCTGGCCCTAAGTTTATTGAATTCCCAGAAGGCATTAATTTGGTGTGATTGCAAACAAGGGAGAGGACAGAATCAGAATTCAAATTCATCTTGGAAAATGCCAAAATGACCTCAGGAGGCAAATGAAGCTCAGCAGGGGGAAGCAGAACAAGGTAATACAGGGGGACAAGAACAACCAGCTGCTTAAAATCCAGATGGAAAACAACTGGATAAGTAATCCGGGGGTTATAGCCCAAGGAAGCAGATAAGATACTCAAGACTTCAGCTTTGTTTCATTAAGATGTTGGTTTGGAGTTTTTTTTAATCTAGTGAGTTAATTTAATCTCTTGGAAAAATTTCCACA
This sequence comes from Acanthornis magna, assembly GCA_036785705.1. Lineage (NCBI taxonomy): Eukaryota > Metazoa > Chordata > Aves > Passeriformes > Acanthizidae > Acanthornis > Acanthornis magna. Next base: position 666,125 of record JAWUZG010000104.1, on the reverse strand, counting down.
CGCAAGTATGTCCAGAGCAGCATTAGTCAGCAATGCAATATCCTTTAGGCCAAAATATTCCTGGTATGCTGCTGGAAGAATTCCAAGAAAAAGGTCAATATCATCCTTGGAGGGACAGAGGTGGGGGAGGAAACGCTGGGAATGCTGTTTGCTTTGGCTGGAGCAGGGCTCTGCTGGCCAGCTGTGCTACAGGAAGCCAGGGAAAATCTCAAACAATGCAGGAGCTGAGAGGGAACTTTTTGGCAAAAAACCAAGTAGCTCGCATAGTTCACACCAAGAACTGAAAGGTGAGGGACAGGAGTGATTTAGCTCTCAGGAAAAATGATCTCCAGCCACTTTGCCCTCTGCAGATCAAGACCTGACAGCTGAAAGCTGAATCCAACCACAATCGGAGCAGGAAGGGCACAGAACTGGGAAAGTGAGGCAATTAAAATCCAAAAGTATTCCGCTGGGCAGTGGATTCTCCTCCCTCCCTCGGCAAGCAGAGTTGTCAGATGTCATTCCACTATAGGAATTTACATCCAAAGCTTCCAAGAATCTTTTGAAGAGGAGGGAAGCCAAGAAAATAAGTGATTAACCAAAGAAACCATTTGGTTCAACGCTGCACCTCAACGTCAGTTCTGGTTATTTTTCTGTCATTCAGAGGCTGAACGATGGCTTCACCAGATGAGCTCTTGGCTCCTTCCAACTTTCCAACAAAAACTCCACATCAAACAGCTCCTAATCACACAGTTGTGCCTCAGACACCACTGCTTAAGTGATGTGATGATAAAATCCTAGAAGGTTTTGGGTTGGAAGGAGGAATCTCATTCCAACCCCCTGTCATTCTCCACCATGGGCAGGGACACCTTCACTATCCCAGGCTGCTCCAAGCCCTGTCCAACCTTGCCTGGGATACTCCCAGGGATCCAGGGGCAGCCACAGCTGCTCTGGGCACCTGTGCCAGGGCCTGTCCATCCTCACAGCCAGGAATTCCTTCCCAATATCCCATCTGTCCCTGCCCTCTGGCAGTGGGAAGCCATTCCTCCCTGGCTTGTCCCTCCATCCCTTGTCCCCAGTGCCTCTCCAGCTCTCCTGGAGCCCTTTAGGCACTGGAAGCCTTCTCTTCTCCAGGTGAGCACCCCCAGTGTGGCAGAGGGGCTCCCAGCCCTCGGAGCATCTTCTATCATCTAATTATCAATGCACACTTCTGAACGGGTCCAGCTCCAACAGGAATTTTTAAGATCAGATGTGACTTGCTCAGATGGTTTTCTTAGGCTAGATCAGCTCTGGAAGAATCTGGATCTGGTGGCTCTCCTCATGAACCTGCTGCTCATCCCATCCACATGAATTCAGGAAGGCTGCAGCGTTTTCATATGTTCTGGGACAAGAAGAAGTTGGCTGTTCTGATATAAAACAGTAGGAAACTCCTAAAAGGAAAGGTTTGATCACTGGTTCAGCACAGAAACCAGCAGATGCCCAAATATCAACACCCTCCTAAATCAGCACCTGAATTGTGGCAGCAAACAGCCAAATGCCCAACACAACTGAGTTAAAAGACAGGAATTTGTGAAGTTCCTATCAGCAGAATTGCCATCAACCACGAGGGGCTAAATTCCAAGCCTTTAGCTCGTGGAGTCACCCTGATCGATCCTCTTTGTCTGGGAGCCTTGAGCCACTGCCTGGCAGGGATTTCACAAAGAGAATTCAGCTGCAAGATGGAATCAATACGCTGATCTCGTGCCTCCAGCACTTTGATCTGACAGCAGCCGCTGGAGAGATTCCAAGGTCGCTCCATCCGACTCCTGCAGGCTGCCTTTCCCTGCTCCTGGGGAGATCCGTGTGGCCAGCAGCAGCCCCCAGCAATGACACTGATTAACGGGGGGCTCCCCTCCCGCAGCTCTCGGTGCCGGCGCGGGCGGCACGGCCCCGGCAGCAGCGCTCTGCGCCGGGCGCTCGAACGAGACACCGGGGAGGGCACGGAGCCATTAGATAACACAAATCACCTCCTGCCAGCACGGGATTACAAGGTCATCTGCTGCCAGAGTCTGCAAAGGGCTCAGGCACCAGCCAGGAGCGACCTACCGAGGAAAGTCATTGGGATCGTGCCACTTGGACCGTGTGATGCACGAAGAGCAGGCCTGACATCCCCCTCTCGTTTCCTTAGGCACATCATGCTAGAGATTCACATCTTGTCCAAGGATTCTTCTGGAAAAGTCACATTTAATCGCTGACTTCATCCTAGCTGTTGTTTAGAACTTTCAAAGCATCGGCAATCAGGAAAAAAAAAACCAAACAAGAAGCATCTGCAAAGCAAAATAACGCTAAAAGTAATCAACACATCCAGCCTTTTAAACTGGAAAATAGCATTTGGCCTCTCCCAGATCTCAGAGGCAGCCCTGGCTAAGAGATCCAACCTGCTGAAAGCCACAGGAAAAGGGAGGAAGATGAAGAAAGCCTTCTCCTCATATAAGCAGATCAATAGCAGTGTAATCCCAAAATTTCACTTGCATGACTCCTTTCAGATTTAATTGAAGGATAAACCCCAGTGACACTACAGCTTTCTTTCATAAATAAGCTCTCCTCAAAATCTTCACTGGAATTATTTTGCTGGGAAAAAAAACAACCCAAGGCACCAAGAGGAAAAGCATTGCTAAGAACAATATACTAAATTATGAATGCCTCAAAACCATTTTTAGATTTGTGTTTGAAAAGAAGCCCCAAAAGGGAGATGCACAGAGTTGACTTAAAATGATCTGTATGAGCCAGTAAGAATATTTTTAGGTATGTCAGTCCCAGCACTGAAAACAGAAATGCTCTATTAAAGTGATTAAAGCAGCTTCTTTAAAAAATAATAAAAACACTCCCTATCCTCCTCTGCTCTTCATTGCCAAACTATGGAAATTTCACCTGGTTCCCCCAAAGCAAGAAACCAAACTCACTCATTATCTGCAGGCACTGACAGAGCCAGCACACTGCATTCATCCAAAGAACTCTCAGTGAGGTGAAGTTTATCCCAGCCACAGTGAGGAACTCGGAGCATGGAATCCAGTCTAGTTCCACAGAGCAGACTCACAAGCCACAGCTGAGGAAGTCTCATCTTGCTCTAATTAAAGGATTTTTTACCCTGATTTTTTTTCTCTATTGATTCCACTCCTGCTCTGCTGTCAAGCCTATCTTGTTCTGTCATTTCTTTCCTGATGGGAGATGAGATCAGACGAAAGGACCACCTGAGCCAATTCTTTACATTCTTAAGTCCTCAATAAATTTAAAAAGGAAAAAAAACCAGGAAAGAATAAAATCAGTAAAAAGCCTGCAAAATATAAACCTTCTTGAAATCCATGCCTAGAGCCCTCTAAGTAGTTTAAACAAAATGGTTCAAACAGCCCCTTTTAAGATAATTTATTCCCAGCCTAGTAAAAGATCTAGGTTATAAATTATATTGTGGTCCTATCATACAGATGTGCTTCTTTAAGAAGGAATTTAAGATTCTGTTTAGGAAATTAATGTAGAACATCCAGAGAGCTACAGGGAAACAAGACCCAGAAAAACATGGAACAGTTTAGGTTTGTCTTACATCATATTTGTAATTCAAGAGATGTTCCATCATTTTCTACCTTAAATAATTTCATTTCATTCCTCCCAGAGAACAGCTCACCTTGATTTGATACTCATCCCAAGCAGAACAAATAGTGGCCTAAAGCTCATGGCAGAGATGAAACACGGGGATCAGGCAATGGAAATTAAAGCTCCGACGGCGAATCCGCCAGCCTCGGAGGGAGCGGAGCACAGGGAGCACACTCTGAACACAAAGTCCCTTCAACACAATTCCAGCAGCTTTAGCCCTTCTATTTTCGTGGCAACTCCTCTGACAAAGGACATTTGCAGCTGCACTGCTTCCACAGAAGCATGGCCAGTAAGGACCTGCACTCAACGTGCTGATGCCGAGCATTGCTATTTGGGCGTTTCTTTGGCAGCTCAGGAGACATTTTGGTCCACAAGGATACTTCTAAAATGCAAATAAATAAATCACAGAATCATAGAACCATCTTGGCTGGAAAAGCCCTCCGAGATCATGGAGTTCAACCGTTCTTCCAGCACAGCCAAGGACATCACTAACCCATGTCCCCAAACGCTGCATCCACAGGGCTTGAAATCCCTCCGGGGATGGGGATCCAGCAGCTCTCACAGGGCTGCAAAACAACACCCACACAGCAAACCTCAGCCCAAAAATAAGGCAAAGTGCTCCAAGAACTTACAGCACGCAGGCTGCAGAACCTGCTCCAACCTGCTCTGAACCTCCTCCAATGCAAAACAGCCACAATGCTGCTGCTGGCAGCAGCCTGCCCATGAGTGCAGGGGAAGGAAGGAGAGACAGCAGAGCAACCACCTCCAAAAGGGGTTTTTGGCAGTTTATTTGTGGAGGTTTTATGGCACCCTACCTCAAAAAGGAACTCTAGAAAGGCAGACACAATCAATAACAATGTCAAACAACTGCAGCTGGCCTTTTTAGACCAATGAATCGTTGCCAATCCTTCATTTCTTTTCAGGTCACCACCACAACAAAGCTTTTATTTTGCCTTTTAATTAAAAGCACTATTGAAAACTATTTGATATAGTCCTGGATCAATTACTTTGGCTTCAGGGATTGCTGGCAGCCTGGAGCTCTCAATTTGAGAATCGCTGCCCTGTACCCACAGAGCAAAGAAAAAAAACACACAGAGAAATTCAGGGACTGGCAATGGAGGATTCCCATAGTCCAATTCCATTCCCTTGGTGAACTACAGGGAAAGGTGGACTTGGTCTTTCCCTATTTTCCATTTCCATTTGTTAGCCAGCAGTTGACAAAATTGTAATAAGTAACTCCTCACAGCCATCACCACAGTTATTCAAGGACTATTTATAGCAGAAACAACCAAAATAAAAAACTCTGCAGAAACTGACTGGAGAACATGAGAGGATTCTGGAAGCTCGAGGTAATCCTGAAGCACATGGACGCCCTATAAATGTCCAAGTCCAGGTTGGACAGGGCTTGGAGCCACCTGGGACAGTGGAAGGTGTCCCTGCCCACGGCAGGGGGTGGCACTGGATGAGCTTTAAGGTCCCTTCCAACCCAAACCATTCTGGGATCTGTGATTCATGGGAGAGCACTGAGCATCTAAAAATAAATTTTTTAAAACACAGATTTTAACCCCTTTCCAGATGATCAGTAATAGCACTGTCCCCATGCTCCACACAAAATGGGGATTAATTTAATGAGATGCAGCATGTAATCAATGAACCAGTGGAATAACCAAATTGGCCTCTTTCCTCCCCCCTCTATACACAGCCCTGAGTATTTTAAAGTACAGAGAGATCCTGAACAAAAAGTTGATTATTTGCTCATTGTAAATTCAATTCCCTTAGTTTTTACAAAGATTGTATCTAACCTGGACTTTTCCAGGCAAGATGAGACAGTTTTATTGGGGCTGAAGGTGGAGAGATGAGTTTTACTCGTTCTGTTAAATAAGAAACAGCATGGCTAGAATTTTGCTGCTGGGGAAATTTCCATTTTCCTTTTACCCTGTGACAATCAGGTGCCTTGAACTTCAGTCAGCTCTCTGTGATGGGAGAATTTCTGAGCAAAACCTTTTAAAGCCTTACCATCCCAGCAATTCCCAGCAACTTCCCAAAGCAGAAAGTGTGACATCAGCCTTTAGCTCCCCAGCCAGCCCTCGGCACTGGTAAAAAAAGCTGCATTTAGCAAACTGGAACAGACCCCAAGCCAGGGATAGGAGACTAAATGGATGGTGGGAAGTGTGCATGAATATTTATGAGTGTCTGGTGCAGAGCAGCATGAAGGGAAGCATGGAGTGGAGTGAACTGGCGTGAAATAACAGGGAATAACAAGGAATGACACCTACCCAGCAGATGAACACACAGAAAGCTGTTCTGGGAATGGCTGGGATCATCTGCAGCTCGTTCCCACGTGCTGCAAGAACAGGGATACAAAGGAAGGAGCCAGGCCCTTTGCACAGGAGCACCATTTTAAACTCTAAGGATGTGGAAAAAGTGCACTGATCCCGCATTTCACATGCTCTTCCTTTCCGAGACGGCATAATTTGATTTTCCTAAGAGTTACACCAAAAAATACCTCCTCTATTTGTTACAGCCCCAGGAAAACATGGGAATTTGCAGCTCCTTGAGGCTCAGGGAAATGTCGTCAAACAGCTCCAGAGCTGTCTGTCACTCACAAGGCAAAGATTCAGCCCTTCTCCCTGGCCGTCACCAAAGGCTCATTTGTAATGGCTTCTAAAAGAAATTCATAACACTCTTTTCAAGCCATGCCAAAAATTAAGTTTCACACACATTTGGGATTGTGTTTAAAGACCTGCCCTTGCTTCTGAGAAGCAACTAGGAAGCAGAATTTTGTCACAACCCAGATGTCATTAGAGCAAAGGGGTTTTAGTTCCAGTCAATCTCTCTGGGCAATAATCCATGGAAACAAGAGTTTTCATGCCTGCCCCTTCCTGTCAGGCATTTCCATCATTTACAAAAAGGGACCAATTACTCCCTTATCTACAACAACCAGTAATCAAATGATTAACACTTCAGTAACTGCCTTATAAAAAAGATGACTATGAAAATACGTGTTAGCCTCAAAAGCTCATTAATTCTCATTCATTCTTCTCTTTGGGTACCTCAGAGCACGTTCACAGTGTTGTTTTCCACAATAATTCATCCAAGACAGAAAGAAATGGAGGCTGATGCACTTTTCTGACCTAGAAAGGGTTTTTTCCCAGGGTGTTGCTGACAGCAGTGCCCAGCAGGGCCTCTAACTCCACTCCCCATCTTGTTTTTCAGTCAAATTCAATACAAGGTGGAAATCAAGGATTTATTTTCTCCCTTTCCAAGAGATGCTTTTAAAAACCTACCTGTTTAAGGCTAGTTCATGTCTTAAATTTGAAGTTCTCATCATCCTTGCTTTAGATTAGACACACATCTGGATAGAGACACACACTTGGGATTGAATTTAGCTGAACATTAGTCTCTGTAACCAGGAATGTGGAGCTAGTTAAAGTCATTAAAAGCCTGCTCTCTTTTTCCTTAAACAAGAAAATTTTCATTTTATTCCTAATCTTGCAGTATAAATTCTCCTGGTCTAATTCCTGCTGTGCACTACTGCATTTTGCTTCAAATATTTGGCAAAAGAGTTATTGCAGACCGGGCTGGGTAGGAAAGGACCTTTAAAGATCATCCTGTCCAAGCTCCCTGCCGTGGCTTTCATTCTAAACAGCTCAGGTGAAATTTCCCTTCCTCGAGGGAACCTGAACAGAATTTCTGCCACTGCAAAAGATGCGAGCAGACAGTGACAAGTGGAAAAGTCCCTTGTTCCTCATGGTCACATCTCACCTGAAGATTCCTCCTCCCACTCAGACAGCTGTGCTGGCTCACTGGCATTCACTGGTCCATCTCCAGTGGACAAGAAATTGTCTCTAACAGGCAGAGCAGCAATTCTCCCGAAGGATCCTTCCTTTTACACAACCATTCCCAGGCATACCATGTAAAAACCCAGGAGGGTTTTACAGCTGACAGCTACATATTGAAAGACAACTGGATAAAAGCCTGCTCTGCCACTGATCCAAGTATTCAGTGCCATATGGATGTATTTTATGCTGTCCCAGGGCATTTTAAAACCAGCAAGAGAAGCAAAGAATTGTCACTTGTATTTAAAGCTCAGCAGTAGCTAAAGGGAAAAGAAAGAGGCAGAAGAGAGTGTTTTCTATTATCCATCTTTTTCTAAGGCAACATCAGCCTGTTTGCTGTCTTTAGGCAACTTAGAATCTTATTTCATTTAGCACCATGCTTTTTTCTTGAGGGAGATGCCAGTTAGTTTTACCTGGTACTGTATTTCTCAGGAATAAACTAATCCACAAATTGAGACTGATCACAACCAGCCCCAAGGCAGGAGGCACAGCCTGGACACATAAAGCTGGGAAAAGCTCTCCTTTGCATTTTGGGATGTGAAAGGATCACACAGATCAATAAAAATGTGTGGAGACTCATTACAAGCTTAATGACAAACTCAGAACTCTTTCCTGCTAAGCAAATCCTAATCAGCACTGGCAGTGTTGATAAAAGTAGAACAATATCTCTGATTATTAATGCACGGGCAAGATTTCCTTTGGGATCCGCACCAAGCCTTGTGACAGGGACAAAAATACCCGGTGATAAATAGCTTCATTAACTCTTGTGGGTTTTGTCAGTAATTAGCTCGACTCTTCCTCCCAAAATGGGAAATAAATGAAAGAGCACAATGCAAACAAATCTTGTTCTGTTTGCTCAGTCACAGCCACAAAGAAATGAAACAGTAAAAACGTGGTAGGCCTCTGGTTCTGTCTCAAGATCACTCATTTTTTAAACAATTTTCATATAAACATTTAAACAGATTTCATATAAAAACTGGGGTGATTTTTACCCCCATATTGTAGAAAAGAAAAAACAAGAGTCAGCTCCTCACTGCTGAACAGGAAGAAGCAAATCTATTAAATATAATAAATATAATGTTAACATAGTAAAATTTAAAAAAACATGGAAATATTACCTTCTAAGCACAGCTATAAAAACTCATTTTAAAATCTAGGCCTTATGTTCTAGAGATGAAACCCCTTGCCTGCTTTTTCTGCAGAGGAATTCCAAGCCAAGCCTGTAACATAACCAGTGCTATTTTCACAGTTTGAAAGGCTTCTAAAAGCAACAGAGCCAAAACGAGTGTCACAAGTGGAAGACCTCCAGGCAATCCCAGTTCTCCTCCTCCAGTATAACACCAAGCCTCTGGGAAGTGACACAATGCCACGTGAGGAGCCAGACTCGCAGTTTTCTGTCGGAGGGAACAGCTGTCATCTCTCACGTTCAGAGCACTGAATTTCCCATCATTGCTTACAAAAGGGGCAAATATTCTGATTAAATATGGCTGAAGGTAACTGAGGTCTGAAGAAGTAAAGTCCTGCCCATTTCTGAATGCTGGGTGGGGTTTCTTAAATTTAATTTAGGTTAAACTGGTGTGGAAACCAGAGACTGTCTTCAACTTCCTGCAGCCAAGCAAAGTAGGAGCTTCGGCTTGGAGAAAGAGTCTTGGAATCCTGTAAAGAGCTGTAACCAAAATGCTGTGATGGCGTGAATAAAACATGCACATGAACACCTGGAACAACAGGGAACAGCACGAGGAGGAAAGGAATTTCATCCGCTAATTGCTGCAGTGTGGTAAATGTGGTTTCATTCAAATGAAGAAGGACAAACCCAAGATAAGGTGACAAGAAGATCAAGAATTGCAGTAACTCCGCAGATTAAGGCAAGCAAATGAACAGGGAGACTCAGGAATTTTGCCCAAGCCATAAGGGACGAGACAAAGCACCTAAAGGAAAGCTCCCACACAGGTTTGACTCCTAAGAGGCGCAGGACAAGCGTCACAACAGCATGGGAAACACAAAATACACCATGAACATCCAGCTGTGTCCCATCCTGCGTCACAGCATCTGAAACCTCAGACCTTTGGAGGACACAGATCCGAGTGGATACTCAAGGTCTACACCTCAGTGACTGGGAGGGAAATCCAGGCTGGGATGCCTTTCACTTCCATGCAGATGAGTTTAAAACCAACCAGAGAACAGAGATGAGTTTAAAACCAACCAGAGAACAGGAACCATGGATGATATGCTCACGTTTTCATGGATATTAAGCTTGGTTAATTAACAAAAGGGTATTCACAGGCCACCTTTACATTTCAAAGACTCCTGTGCAGTCTCTCATTATTTGTCAGGAATGAAAAAAACCCCAAAATTTACAGACTCATGAGGATATTTTTTCACCACAGCCTGAGGATTTTGCTTTCCTTCGTATCTTACACACTTAGGTTTTTTAAACAGTTTCCAATTAGGCTTCAAATATTCTCCAAAGGACTTTATCTTTACTGCTCATGAAATGTCTCAGAAGCCTCAGCCAAAAACATTGGTAACACAAAGCAGCACTTTACAAAACTATCACAACACTTGGAAATATTGTAAAGCACATCCCAGGAATCTTCTGACCAGGTGTGGATTACCATGGAGCTAAGGAAGAAGGAAGATTTAATAGTCCAGAAGTCCATGTGACCACAGTCTCTACCCAAAATTTCCTAGGAGCAAGGCACAGTGAGTGGAGGAAGGAGCCCTGAGCTCTGGGAATTTCAGGTGGACCTGATCAATCAGCACATCAGCTGGCACGTGCGGCACAGACTGGAGAGCAGAAGACATTCCATGCAGGAGATGTTACTGGGAAGCTGCTCCTTCATCTCAGAAATTATTTTTTCTGAAGGTGACAAACAGCAGCAGATCTTGCAGAGTCACCTCTCCTGGGCTCCTCACTGGTTGCAAACACTGGGTTTCACCCTAGGAAGATGTATTCCAGAACTGGACTGGATCCCATCCCCAACATTTAACTAAGTTATATTTCTAAGTACATTTCCATGGGGAGAAAAAAAACCAAACAAACCAGATTTAAAAGCAGATTTGTGAGGCAGGGGAGTTGGAGGATGTCTGGGGAAGGGAAGGAGGGACAGTGTTAGATCTTGGCTAGTGACATCCTCTTCATTCCAGCTGCAATTTAGTTGGGAATGGCTGTCTGCCCCTGAGGACCTACAAGACTCAGTTTAAAATCAAAGAATGAATAAATCTTACACATCTCCATTAGTACACACAGGCACTCATGGAAAGGCAGGCTCATGGAAAATGGTTCTAGGAAGCACCACTGGAGAAAGATTTCATATTCCCAACAAGGCAGTGCCTAAAAGTGACTCCAGACTCCCAAATGACACCCGGATGCCGAAGCAAGGCACGGCAGCCTCTGGTACTGCACAGCTGTCTCGTGGCTGCAATTCCAAGTGGGAAGGGCTGAGCTGAAGCCAAGCCATAACCATGGGTTCAAAGGGTCAGGTGACATTTATTATTCCCTTCTTCCCAAAGCAGCCTGCTCATTATTGCTCTAATAATCCCACCAGCACCACTCTGGCTAAACATTTCCTCAGTAATTCAATTTTTGGACGAAGTATCAATTTTGGATTGTGGTGCTTGGGTTGAAATTTCAGAACAACTCAACTTTGTTCAGGTTATTACAGGTTTGCTGTGAGCACATTCAGACAAATTAAATGCTTTTAGAGATGCCTCCAAATATTCTAGTCCACTTGCTTCTCACACAAAAATTTGACCTATCAAGTTTCAGAGCCCAATATTGAAGTTTTATTACTGTCATGCAAGGGTGGCTCAATGTTCACTTTACAGATGATGGTAAATAAAGCCCATGGGGGCGAAGTCACTTTTTGAAGCATCTACCGCTTCCAGGCTCTTATCATTCCAACATTCCATTAAAAATCAGTGCAGGACTGAGAAAAACCCACCAGGAGACCTTCAGTAATTAATCATTCATAAGATCCAATTTTTACATCCCAGTATTTTATTTTTAAATACCTAATTATCTGCTTGTAAAAGACTTGAAAGATATAAAATGCTACATATGGAGATCAAAAGTAATTAAGCCACTCTGGACAGACATTACGTTGGAAGGGCGGATCTGCTTTTCCAGGGGTGGTTCTGGGAAGTGCAAATTCCACACAGGCAAAAGGGGAAGGAGCCAAGAGCTCCTCTATCACCTGAAGGACAAGAGATCCCTTCAACTGATTTCCACATTTACAGCCACTTTAAGTTCTCAAATTAAGTGAGAAACTAAATGCTACCAAATCATCTTGAAAATATGAGGCAGACAGTGAAAATGTAATTACGACTCTCCAGTTTAAATACATTTAACACAGAATTTGTTTCCATAACAAACCATACTCATGGGCAGTTTAGACAGAAATCTGCATGAAAATCCTCAAAGAGAACGATATTTCCCAAAAGTAACTTTCGTTAAATAAACTGCAAATGATGGGCTAATGCATCATGTAAGATGGGAATACTCTCCTGGATTCCTCGAGTTCTGCTCCTGAGGCAGGAGCAGAGAGGCAGCAGGGAGCAGCAGGGATAGAAGGGGCAGCCACCTGAGGATACACTTCAGAAGGGAAACACTGCCTGCTTTGAGCACTGGACACCCTCCCGATGCACGCTAGACCAGCAGCTGCCAGGATCCAGCTGAGGGAACCCAGGCATCGCTTCCCCGACCACATGCCAAATGGAGCCCTTGGAACAAGCTCCTGCTCTCTTCCCAAAGATGTTTTGCCCTTGAAAACGCAACGAGCAATGCTAACTCAGCCATTTCCAGCGAGGAATTAGAGAAGTTTCAGGAGACTCATTAAAATGCAAGGGATTACCATCGGCTTCCCTTCCCTCCATCCTTTAACTCGGTTAAATGTTGCCTAATGTTTCCCCAGCACCATTATTCCACTGGCAAAACAAGCAGGTATTTCATCCTGCTCCCTCCTCCTGTGACTACCTACCCTGCCACTATGAAATTTCTGCTCTCACACTGCTGTGATTATTTTCCTGCCTGGGGGAAGGAGAAAAGGAAAAGAAGAAAACAAGGAGGAGGACAAAAAGAAGAAAAGGAAGAAGGAGGAAAAGAAAGGGAAGAAGGGAAAAAGAGCTCCACGTAGCTTCCTTCTCAGCGATTCCATTTTATTCCCATAACCTACCATCTCCTGGGCAGCTCTGGAAGGACTAAGACCTGCCCTCTGCTCTTTCCACACAGGAGACACCAAACAGCTTCCACAAGAGCTCCCTCAAACCCATTCTCCAGGCAGGCACACAGGTGAGAGCTTCTTCAGAAGGGAGCCTGGACAAGATCCTAAAATAATCCTGATTTAAGGTCAATGCAGCCTGGCTTACGAAGAGGCAGCTTGTAAGGAAAAAACTGCTTAGAGTACATTCATTAAGCACAGCTCTCCTCCAGGCATCCACTGATCCGAGCTGACAGGGACGGCTGTGGAGAACACCTGGGACTGGTGCGAAAATAAGCGGAGCTGCACCAACACACACGGGTTTGTCCACATGATGCAACTCCCCGGCAAGGCAGAAGGAAAGCAGCTGGTGTAAAATAGAGGACATGGATACCAGGGCGTGTGCAAGGGCAGCACAGAATCCTGGGGTTTGGTACGAAAAAAAAACCCCAACCTCAGTTTGGTTTTTAGCAACAGAAACCCAAACCATGTAGAAACTGAGAGAAGCACGGGTGAAGGAGCTGCATGCTCTGGGCTCCTCAGACACCTGCACAGGCTCAGGCAACACATGGCTGCAAATCCTCGATATTAAGGATTCAAGGGAAGGATATCCTGACACCACACTATCTCCTTCTCCCTCGCAGCTCTGCTCCTGAGCTGTCCCAGCTTTCCTCCTGGGAACTGGGGCAGGACAGAGGCCACCAGACACTCGATGCTCCTGCTGCCTGCTCTGCCTGCGCTGCAAATTAACAACTCCAAGCTCAAAGGATGTCAAACCATTACAATAATTCCCAACTTTTCAATGGGAAACTTTTCCTCTAAAATCTTCCTGAGACACTGACCTCTCCATCTGCAGTTTCAGCCAGCGGACAATAAACTTGTTCCTTCCCAGCTGTGCTTCAAAAATGCCTTGGGAAGAGGCCACGGAGCCTGAAGGGTCTGCAAACCCACGGTTTGATATTCATCTACAAGAATTTTAAAAATAAAAATAGCTAGTCTTTAAAAGGTAGAAATTTGGTTCCAAATAGTAAATGGAACAAGTTTTGCTGGTGTTTTATTCTGATCTTTTCTAAAAGAAAGGATACTCTAGAAAGAATTATGGGGTTCAACTATGGGAAAAAAATAAAGTAGTTATATGAGCAACTGGGTTTGGAGCAGGAAATTCTTTAGAGAAGAATTATCTACACTCCAACTGGGATGCAGTACCGTGAAATAAATACCCTCTTCCAGCAGTATTTTCCAGAAGAACAATTCCTTGATATTATGGACATATACTAGTTAAGTTTCTATTTAATTGTACTATTTACTCTCTAAGGCTTGTCTCTAATTTGAGCAATTTCTTGTATAAATGCACACAGAAAGTATTTTGGGGTCTTCAGGCTGCCCTACATAAAAACCAGCTTTACATGCACCACAGGGTTGGCTCCGGACTCATGTTTTTAGGCAAGCAGCTGAGAAGCACCAAATCCAGGGAAAAGCACGGAGCTGTTTTGAGACATCCTAAAAGCATCTCATGTGTGACATTTCTTCCTCTCCTTCACTTTCCAAAAGGTGAAGCTAAAAAGCTCTTTTTGGGGTCTGGAGCCAGGCAGGCAAAAGCCAGATGGCAAATCTGTGCCTCGTTCTCAGCCGTGCAAGGCTTGCACAGACTGAACACCCATTTAAAACATCAGCCACACAATTAGCCAGGGAAATGTTTCTCTAGATGGCAGGACTTACTGGGGGAAATGTGTGCAGTCATTCACACAAGGTTCCTCTTCAGTTTCCTAAAATCTCTCTTGTATTTTTAATCAAAAATGTGAAATTCCTAAGGTCAAGGAATTTATTTTTAACTACAGATTACTCACTGTGACAATGCAGAGTCCACCAAGCCTAGAAACAAAGGCAATCTATCAGCCCTTTCTATTTCAACAGGGAGGGGGGAAATATTTTAACACCAAACCAGCTGATGAGTCAAGATTGGAAAAGCTTCTTTCAAGTCTGCTGTTGCACTACAGCATCCAAATAAAGAGGTCAATTTTATGGGACACAAGTGTTTGATCTGCCTACTGTTTATGCAGTGTCAGGGAAAAAAAAGCCATCCTCTTCTCCAAGTCACATTGTGGTTTAAGAGCAACTAAAAATAAAAAAAAGTGGAAGAGAATTACGGTCACAACTGTAGAGTGATGGATAAAAGCCACTCTGATGACTGTCCAGTGAAAAAAAGACAAAAGGTAACGCAACTAGGGAAGAAAAACGGGAAGCTGGAAGAACAGAAAGAATAGGAACACAATTATGATTTGAATACATAAATATTTAATATTAAGAGGCAGCTGGAAATTTGAGAAGAAATTACAAGAAGTGGTGAGTGAGTCTGGAAGTGAGAGACTGGAACAGACCAACACTGTGAAAACCTCTTCGTAAAGCATTCCAAGGTCAGGAAAAAAAAGGGGGGGAAAAAAAAAAGGTTGGGATTTCCTTGTGATGATACACCAAACTCCAACTGTCTTCAGCCATTGGCCCCTCCTCCAGCTGTGTCCAGCTGCTCTGCTGAAGGATTCACCCCCAGCTCTATCCAAATCAGCAGCACCAGCTCAGCTGGAGCAAAGCCATCCTGGTTTTTATGTGGACTCAAGTGATTTTTCAGCCATTTTGAGTGAGCCAAGGACAAAATATCCAAAAACTGCTCCAGCAGCAAATAACGACAAGCGGAAAAAATAATCAGGCAATACAGGCAAGATAAAGAAGGCAGCAAACCTCTAGCACGAAGATCTGCCTACTGTGGCCTCGGAAAGTCAAAAAGGAGTCAGAACTTCCATTAAAAGAGAATGTTCTCCATTTCTTCCACCACCTCAGACATCCATTGGATGAACCCATCACCCAGCCAGCTCAGATTTCTCTGCTAAGCCTTCCTTCTATTGGGCCATTCAAAACAATCCTCCTGTCACTGACACCCAGGGCTCTCACCACCAATTCTGTATCAGAGGAGGACAGCAATCAGCAAATTTTTCTACTCCCAGAAAAGGCAACATCTCCATTAAAAATAAAGAATCTGCAGAGAAGCACTCCTGCACTCACATTAATCCAATGCTCTCTGCCCACTCCTGTGCAGCTCCAGAGCCTCTGCAGGGCCAAAGTTCCAAGCTGTTAGCAGGAATTCACTCTTCCCAACTCCAGCAGCAGCTACCTACACCCCTTGGCAAAGATGACACTGACAGGGATCTTGTCAATCCTGAGTCAGTCACTGCTTGGAGCTTTGCCATGGAGGCTGCACCCTCCAAGGGCCCCTCTCCTTTTAGCCACGCATCTATTCCAGTTTTAATCCCCCTTTCCTTTGTGTTGTGCCTATCAAGAACATTAAGAAAATTAACTTGCTGTAACTCAAACCTAGACAGAGGCATGGACAGGAAGCATAGCAGGAAGCATTTAGGGGAATGGAATAAACTGGCCTGTGCATTAATTACAGAAATGCTGGAGTGGGTTGGTTTTTCTGCAGCAATTGCTGATTGCTCTTGAAGAAGCAAACCATTAAAGAAAAGTCACTTAGCAGGATAAATGGCACTTGTCTATATGGTGCCAATGTTAATAGTAGAGGTTTAAAGGGTCACAACTAAAGACAGAGAAAAGACTAACTGAAAGGTAAGACACTTTCTCATTAGCAGGTTTAGCTGCCCCGTCCTGGTTCTGGCCATGTCTGAAGACAAGATCCTGCTCATCAGGATTGCTCCAGTATTTCTTCCCAACTCTTTCAATTCGGGGAAAATATGCTTTAGAGTTAAAGCAAAGCCTTAATTGTGTGTGTTGGTAACACCTACACATGTCTGGATGAGAGAACACTACGAGCCTGCGAATCTCGGAATAGCTGGGTGACATCTCCAGGGGATACTGGCAGCTACTCAAGGCATGGAAACTCTTCCAAGTGAGCCCCAAAAGCTCTGCTCATTAAAATGGAAGCAACTGCTTGGGTGACATCAGCGTGTGCCTTGTCCTTAGCCAGGCAGCTGCAGTCATGGAAGGAGCCCAGGTCAAGGAGGATTCACTCCTGGAGTTGCCAGTTAGAGCAGCAGAGGGTGGCACTTCCAGCCCTGGTCTCTGTGGTGGGACTAAAGGAAGAAGTGACAGCAGGGACAAAAGTGCCCTAGGAGAAGGAAAGGGACGCTGCAGAACATCCTCTCTTTAACTGGTTCTAATCACCATCAAGAACCACAAGGATTTTGTGTTTGGCTTTATAAAAACATTTAAAAGACAAACTCCAAGACATCCCAGGATGTGTTCCTCAGCTTCCTGTGTGCATGCTGTGACCAAACCAGTTAGGATCACCCTGGGATGCCACAATCCAAGGGACTGAGAAAATCACGCCCTGGCACCCTGTGAGCACAGACCCAGCCTGGCTTACCAGCAGAAAGGACACACTCACTGGGAACAAGAAAAGGGAAGTTACACCCTCACTCTCAGAAGTCAAATCAATTAAATGAACTGCTGTGCTGGACAGCTGAATAAGGACTTCCTTCCCAACTGGAAGGCTGAACTCCCTTTTGCCAGACCCAACAGGAGGCAGCCAGAGGCAAGCAAGGGGCTTGACAACTCAGAGCTCACACCGAATTTATTTACGTTTAGTTTCACGCAGTATTTGATATTTGCTTCCCATATTATCTTTTTTTTTTTTTGTGATGCACTAGGCTGCATTTGCATAAGAGTTAAATAGTACTGAAACACATAAAGTCATTTTTCCAGTTAATATCACTCAAATATTCCAGAACATGGTTTGAACATAAAAGGAAAATATCTGACATAAAATAATTGATGGAATTGTTCACTGTCCCTGGGCTTTTCATTATATTATAGCCAGAAGAGTTGGGTTTATGCTGAGGGGAAGACAAAGAATTCATTTAGCTTTTCAACTTTGTGTGAGCTCAGTAAATAAATCAAGCAAAGGGACCTGAAAAATTTGACTTTCACTGCAAATCCACATTTTGGCTGCTGTTTGTTTGCCAAGACACGCATTTTTCATTTAAACTACTTCCATAAATAACTTATATTAATGTGTCAAACCCATCATCATTTTGATGGTATCTGTTAATTTTTAAATAGTGCTTTTACAGAATCACAGGAGCATATAGATAAGAAAAGACCTCTAAGATCATCAAGTCCTTGATGGGTCAAGGGTTGGTCTCAGTGATCTTGGGGTCTTTTTCCTGCTCCACGCCAGGAGAGATGCATCAGCATCCATATCCATTCAGGCACATTCACCTATCAAGAGGTTACTGTTCTCACAGGTTACAGGACTCACAGCTAAATTCTGGAGATTGACTTGAAAAATCTGACGGTGTTCATGTCGAGACAGCAAAGTGTGGTTTCTCCTGAGCCACGTTTCAAAGCACTGAGGGGTTTAGCTGGCTTGTTTTGGTTGGTTAGTTTGGGGTTTTATAATCATTAGTGCACACAACAGGTATTTGTATACGCATGAACACAACAAAATGCCTTTAAACATCTGGACTAAATTAGCAGGTAACTAAAAGGCAGCTACTTCCTCACAGACTGATTACAGAATACAGATTTTTAACCATCACTGAAGCTGAGAAAAATGGCTGTTGGCACTGATAATTCCCAAATGCAACATCGCTTGCTAAGGTGGCCTCAGATGAGTTTCCCTGCCTTTGTTTCTCCATTAGTTCCATTTAGAGCTCCAGCAGAAAAAAGCCTTCAGACATCAGCTCTGCAGAACCTGGATCAAGTGCCAGGTACCACCACCACCCCAACAGCTGCAGAGAGAAAATCCATTATGGCACATTAAGGGAAAAGATGATCGTTTCCTTCCAAAGCACAAATTATTTCTGAGATGCAGACAGAAAAGCACACCAGAGTGCAGAAAGGCACAGCTATTCCTCCTTTCAAGAAGAGATACGGCTCCTTCAGAGGCTTCCACAAATAGACAGGGATCAAAAGGCACTGTGAGAACAGGCACCACAAAACACTGGTGTCTTTTTCCCTGTGCTTCTTTCACACGTTGCTGTAGGAAGGGATTTTTCAGAGGAGAAGAGAAAGGAGAGAAATGGTGGAGTTCAAGATCTTTAGGACAGCAAGGACGGATCAGAAACCAAGCACTTTGCACCATGAAAGAATCACAAAAGGATCTGGGTTGGAAAGTAACTTAAAGCCCATCCAGTGCCACCCCTGTCATGGGCAGGGACACCTTCCACTGTCCCAGGCTGCTCCAAGCCCTGTCCAGTCTGGCCTTGGACACTGCCAGGGATGGGACAGCTTCTCTGGGCACCTGTGCCAGGGCCTCCCCACCCTCACAGGGAACAATTCCTTCCCAATATCCCATCCATCCCTGCCCTCTGGCACTGGGAAGCCATTCCCTGGGTCCTGTCCCTCCAGGCCTTTGTTCCAAGTCCCTCTCCAGCTCTCCTGGAGCCCTTTGGGCACTGGAAGGGGCTCTGTGGTCTCCCTGGAGCTTTCTCTTCTCCAGGAGGACACCCCCAGCAGGCTTCCATTCTGGGTTTGAGGTTGCCCAGGAGTTCCTTGTTCATCCATGCAGACCTCCTGGTGCTCCTGCCTGACTTCCCCTTTGTTGAGATGCGCTGCTGATACTCCACCTCCACATGTACCCAAGAAGGCCAAGTTAAGAAACCCATGGAAAATTCATACAGTCCAAATAGAACCCCAAACATCTGAAGGCCCAGGCACAGGAAAACCACAACATTAGGAAATTAACGGGAGGGAAGGGGATAAGCTTTTAAACCACCAGTGCAACAAGGTAATAGCTCTCTGGAGTTTGTAAAGCTGAGAATTCCTCAGAAATAATGGAGCTTTAGGTAGCGCAGGGATGAGTGTCTCTGCCTACCGTGAACAATGTTGCACCAGCCTCATGTTACACACAAAGCACCTGCAGCTCCCCAGTTATCTAATGAGACACATCACACAGCTCAGCAGTGCCTGTACCAACATCGTTATGCAACAGAACAGCTCATTAGTGCTTTCCAAACAGTTATATTTCGAAAGTTATTACACTGCACTTATCAGTGGGTTTTCAATATTAAAAATCTCAGCTCCTGATAAAAAAAAACAAAACGCAACTGGTTCTAATTTCCTTCAAGATCTTGTGCAGAAATGCCAGCACAGAGAGAAAACAGGGAATTCTTTTGCTTTCTGTACATGTTGGTGCCCTTCAGGCCTGCTCACCAATGAAAGCTGCAGCAGAAACCCACGTGATGAACAAATATTTCTGTTGCAGTGCCCCAGCATTCAGTTCTGCCCACTCAATCAAAAAAAAAAATCCATTAATGAAGAAGTAGAGGTGTTCCTTTGCAAGGCAGAACTAAAGAGGTTATTAATAATTGAATATCTATCATATTTACTGCACGCTACCCCAATATAGGTGATGCGTCCACTCCCTGATGTGACCCAGAAATCAGAATTCCTTAAATTCGAGGTATTAGGACTGATGAAAATCACCTGATAAAGCCAGATCAAAGGCAGTAAGAAACATACTTCCCCACACACAATAGCTCTATCTAATCCCTCAGCACAGAGCTCTCCCTGCCTTTTCAGCAAAGATTAGCATATTTAAAACTGCTAAACTCTGTATAATCTTCAATCATTGAGAAAAGTAATTCAATTAAGGGGAGTGCTGGTGAAGTTGCCTTCTTGCTAGCCAGCCAATACTGTATCCCTGTACAAGTTAAAAAAATAGAGATGGGAAGAGAGGAGAAGATTCTTCTGGCTGGGCATGGATGATGTTGCAGGCTCGTGATGCACCCACAGCACATGCGGCAAGTCCTCAGGCTGGGCCTGGGAGGGGCGTGGGGGATGCAAGCCCCAGAGACAAGATTTTGGGGATCGAGGAGCAAGGAAAATCAGCTTCTTATAGTGGGAAAGAGCATCTGCAGCTAGTGGTGAACAGCACGAGGCAGAACCACTGCAGTCCATGCGAACGCTGAGGGATACGGCACTGAACTCCCACAATATGGCTGAGGAGAGCGGAGAAAACCACACGCTGCATCCACTGTGCATCCCACTTTCAACGGGAACTAAAACGCCCAGGGATGCTTCCAGATCTCCTGTGGAAGGGCTGCAAAGCCTGCCCAGTAAGGAAGTCTGGTTCAGATTTCCTCAGCCATAAGACACACATTTATTGGGGAGGCTGTGTACAGTCAGCACAGCTCTGGATGCTGAGGCAGCTAATGGCCATCGCAGCCCTTTGTACCATTTCATTTGTCATCCTCAAGTCTCTGGATGTAAATGAACCCGGAGCACTCAGCCTCCCCAGCAGCAGCAGGAGGATATCTTTAATTATGGCCTTCCAACAGGGCAGAGAACCTTTCAGCTAAACGGGAAGCAAATGCAGCAATCCAGCGCAACAGTTACACAAAGATCTCCGGGGTTATGAAAGCTTCTATCCTAAAAACTTTTATTTCTGCATTTCCCTTAACCTTCCAGACAAAGAATGACAAGGTGTGAGCAGAGCCCACACCAACTCCCTTTCTGCAACACCAGAGATTCTTCCGCAGTTCTCTCCAAACATTACGAGGGCGTTTATTCTTCCAGGAGCCTCTTGGAACGGGAGCTCTGCATCCTTCGGGCGGCAAAAAAATAAAAAATTACAGGGAATGACATCATGACAGAGCCATCTGAAGAGCTTCAATCCAGGAAGGGCCGTGTCTCCATCAGAGGCAGACTCACGGAGCGCCGTGTTGGAGCATGCCCACGCTGCAGCACCCGCGGGATGCGCGGACATGGAGCGGCTCGGAGTCATCGCCCAGCATCCCAGACAAAGGCAGGGCTGGAGCCCACCCTGCAGCTGCCAGCCCGGCCCTGGATTCGAATCAGCTCCCACCCAGCCCTAAACCCCAGCCGAGGCAGCAGTCGCAGGGCTGGGAATACTCAGTCAGGAGGATTTTGCTATGCTGTACCCACAGAATCCCTCCTCTCCTCCCTAGGTTTGATGCTATGGCTGGGAATTATTTAAAACCTTCCAGTATAAAAACAGATGATTAGCTGAGAGGGGAAAAAAAAAATTCCTAGAGGAAGCAGATATCTGACGTTATGTCTGCTAGAAGAGACAAGAAATCCACGTGTAAATGAAGAGCTGCTGAGATTTAAGATCTGCACCAGGTGCCACAACCTTCCATGAAGGTATTTGAAAAGCTTCATGATATTGAAGCTCAGAAACACAGGTAAACAAACCACGGATTTTGCAAATGCATTGCTAATACTTAAGATTCCTGTTATCAAATACCTGGGAAAAAAACAACCAAACAAAAAACAAAAAAAACCCCGCAGCATTTTCTACACATGACCCTCATCCAAAATCCTCATAAAATGGCTGGCCAAATAGCACCTCACCAAGCAGATCAGGTGACTTACCCAAAAAATAATAAATAATCAAGTTCAACTTGAGCTCCCCGAACCCCTGACATGAGAAAAGCTGCTTCAACCCCAAAAACACAAAATAAAAAAGAGAATTATGAAAGGAACAGACTAAAGAAAACTGCCAATGTACAGGTAAATAATTTCAACAGCAGCCTTATCACCAAGCTCATCCACATCTGAGTGAGGAAACACCAAGATACAAGTAATTTGGCAAAAAAGAAAAAAATACTAGTATTTCATCATCTCCTACCACGGGGACCAAAGGTGGCTGAGGGAGCAAATACCCCGCCCTGAGACAGAAAATATTTTGCACCTATTCATTATGTCAAAGATCGCTCAGTATCTACCCAGGATTACACAAAGCATCTCATTAAGGAGCTGGGTTTTTTTATTTTTTTTTTTTTTTCTTCAGAAAACTCTTCCAAGGGAAAGATTTGGAATGCAGTATTGGAGATAGAGGCCTTCCGCTGAGGAAGGAGGAGACATTGTTTAGGTTGGGGGGTTTTTTTCATTCCAAAGGCAGGAAAGAAAACCTCATTGACTGAATTAAATATTCAGAGCGTCGCTCTGCCAAGACATAACTCCATTATGGAAAAACGCTGTATTTACACAGAAAACACGGCGGATTGAGACTCCTGCCCCCCAAAAACCAGAGGAGCTGGGATCGAATGAATCAGCAACTGTTTCTGGAGATGGGCTTTGGTGGGTGGGGGGCTAAAGCAGAGCTGAACCCCGCGGACCCCCACGGCGGTGGGTGTGTGTCAGGGACCCCCGTAAGGGTGAGTGGGTGTCGGGGAGGGTGAGGAGGGGGATCCCCTCGATCCCCACGAGGGTGGGTGGATGGCAGAAACCCCCAGGAGGGTGGGGGGGTGTCGGGGAGGGTGAGGAGGGGGATCCCCTCCGATGCCACGAGGGCGGGCGGGTGTCAGGGACCCCGGTGCGGGTGGGTGGGTGCCGGGGGGATGAGGAGGGGGTCCCTTCGTGTCCCCACGAGTGGCGGGGCGGGGGTCCCGGCCGGCTGCCGGCCCGAGCCGGGCGGTGACTCACCGCTCTGCTCGCCCAGGAACACCAGCTTGAATTTCCGCAGCGGGTTCCCGAAGTCCCCGCCCGACGACATGATGGAGGAGCCGCCGCCGCCGCCGCCCCGCGCTCGCTCCGCTCCCCGCGGCGGCACCCGCGACCGCTCCCGCTTCTTTCCGCCTCCTCCTCCTTCTCCTCGTCCTGCTCGTCCCCGGCGAAGGCTGCGAGCCCCGGTGAGGTGCCGCTGTCGGTGCCGCTGTCGGTGCCGCTGTCGGTGTCGGTGCCGCCGCTTCGCCCCCCCCGCGCTCCCGGAGCCGGCGCTCCGCCCGCCCCGCGCACGCGCCGTGCGCGCTTCCCTCTCCTACGGACCGGGAATGGTTTGGCTTGGGAGGGACGGGGAGGATCATCCAGTTCCACCCCCTGCCACGGGCAGGGACACCTTCCACCAGAACGACGTGTTCCGAGCCCCGTCCAGCCTGGCCTTGGACACTGCCAGGGATGCAGGGGCAGCCACAGCTTCTCTGGGCATCTGTGCCAGGGCCTCGCCGCCCTCGCATCCTCGGCATCAGCGTAAGGGCTGCAAGATGTACCCAGCCCGCATGGGCGTGAGGCAGGAACCAGCAAAGTCCTGAAAACCAAAGGCTTAGTCCTAAATGGATACAGGTATTCCTTTCAGAGGAGCATCTCTGGGGAGCACATCCCTCACAGCACGGTGATGTTTCCCAGGAAGGTCAGTGATCCCCACTGTCATCCTTTCACAGTGGCTGAGGGCCCTCCACCTTTTGCTGGAGGGGCAAGCTCTCCCTTTCGCTATTTTTTGCCCATTTCTCCCCAGTTTGCCCTCAAAGTTCAGTAGATTAGGAGGTTCTCAGGTGCATCCTGACCCCTCCTGTTTAGACCTTGGCTGGGAGATTGTTCCAGAGCATCTCTGGTCTGATAGTCAGGGAAATGGCATCTGCTGCATGTTTAGTCCCCCGTTTTGAAAGCCTTTCTATTTTTGAACATTTCATTTATACTCTCTCGATGTGATTAACTGCTTCTCAAAGGGCTGGGGTTTTTTTACCCAGGTCTTGAAGTGCCAGTGAACTAAAAGAGGAAAACGTGTCTTTAATCAGGTGATTAAATTTAAACAAGTTTTAATAGACATGAGCAGGAGCTCCCATCCAGCTCTGCATCCTGCATCTGGGAGCACTTCCATGCTGGTTGTGTGGCTGCTCTCCTGCACCACGGAGAAAGGGAATCCAGACTGGCAGAGACTGGCCTGACACGATTTCATATATTAAATACAGATATTGTCCTTGCTTATGTGTCAGGGGCATTCCAGGATCTTTCCCACAGATCCCAGGGAAAACAACAGCTGAAGGCAGAGGAGGAGACACACAAAACAGAGGTTTTCTTATAAGGTCTATTGATTGTTTTCATCATTGGAGGAGTCTGAAAAGATGTGGAGGCAAGGCCTGGGGAGCCTTAAAAAGGAGGAAAAGCTTCCTGGATTTTTTTTTGGTGTAGTACAGAAAAAGGAAGTAATCGAGCCACCTCAGCTTCTCTAAATGTCACAAAAATGTTTGGAAGTTGTGCTCCTGCAACAGGGATTCAGCTCCCTGGTTGGAAAATGATGCAAAAGGTAAAAAAAGGCACATTCCAGCTGGAAATAAGGGCCGTGTCCTAACAGAGAGGGTGCTCAGCCACCAGAACAAGCTGCCAAGAGCAGCGCTATCTTTGTATCCAGGGAAAATCAACAGCAGGAGCCTTTGTGAGAAAGATGCTTTCACGGAGAGAGGAGCGATCTGCTTCCATAAAGCCGTAAGTCATGCAATCTGTTACTGCCGTACCCCAAACTCAGCCTGGGGCAACGCTCCCTCCTCATCCATGTTTTGTGGGTGGAAGAAAGGTGAGTACCCAGGAGGGGCAGAGGGAATTAAGGGGTGCAGTCCCACTCCATGGGCACACAGCATTGGAGCGCAGGGAATTAGGAGCCATCCTCAACCTGCTCTTAATCGTGGTGCTCATCACAGTTTTCCCTAAAAAAGTCCCATCCAGCCAACAGCAGCCCCTCCTCCATTTCCTCAGGCTTCAGAGGCCACGTGAGGAGAAGTCCAGGTTTCCTGGAATAGGAGTGCCATCCTTAACCCAGCTCAGACTCCCACAGTGCTCCTTAGTCAAGTGTCATTCCCAGGCTGGCCCTGCCTGGGGCTCGCCAGGTGGGATCAAAGGGCAGGACAACATCCACGTGTGCAGTTCTGTCACATCCTGGGGGCAACCAGGAAAACACAGCTTGGAGCTGGGAACACGTGTCCTTGCATTAGGGAGCAGAGAGCAAAGGTCCCGTGGATTCCCTCTGCTCCCTCCAGGTGCCAGGCAGCTGGAGACACAAACTTTGTCCTTTCACATTCCTTCTGTGCCCTCCATGCACCAGCACAGCAGGGATGAACATCAGGGTGTCGGATGTGTCGGGATGCTCCGGGCACTCAGAAATGCAGAGCGGGGCTGGATCACAGAGCAGGAAATGAACTTGCCACGTGGATGAACTGGAGGGAGAAATTCCATCAGGAGTTCTGACAGCACCAGCAAGAGCAATTGGAGGAGCCATCAGTCAGCAGAGAGGGAAATCCTGACCCAAAATCCAGCTGCCAGGCAGGGAACAGCTCCAAGATCGGAGCTCAGGGTTGTGGGCTCTGGAGTGAGCATCTGCTGTGGAAGAAGGGGGAAACTGGAGACAGACTAGAGATGGGAGCCAGGAGGAGGGAAAAGAGTCTGTGAGAAATGAAGGTTTGTGTGGAGGCGGCAGTTTGACACGGGATGGGTTTTCCTGAGCCAACTCCGGACTGTCAGGCCCGGGGTGCACAGGACCACAGGCCCATCTCTTCCCATGCAGATCCCCTGCCCACCTCCTCTCCCCCTGGGAAACCAGGGGGGAGGTCCCTGCCAGCCCAACCTTCCTACGCTTAGGATTTGGAATTTCTAAATTTTTTTTTTTTTTTAAAAAAGCAATTCTAAATGAAACTAAAGACCAAGTAAATGGCCGCCGCGACGCCACACTCAAGGTGGCCGCTGCACCGCCCTGAGGCGGGGCCGAGCACCACCCTCGGTACCGCCACGTGGCCATGCCACACTCAACATGGCCGCTGCGCCGTGATGGACGTGGCGTCAGACCAATCAGTGCGCGCGGACGGGCGGGGGGCGGGCCGCGGCCGGCGGGGCGCGCGGTGATAGGCGCAGCGCGGGCTGCGCTGTTTTGGCGCTCCCGCGTGGCGGCGCTACCCGCAGCGTGTGGGGAGGCAGAACGAGGTGTCCGCCATTACCGCCCGCGCACCCCCGCCCTCGCCGCCGCCTCTTTCAGGACACCGGGGCCCCGCCAGTACCGCGGGTTGTCCAAAAGTTGTTGCCTATGGGAATTCTCGGCGGGCGGAGGGCGGGGCTGTCCGAAAATTAGAGCTCCCGGGAGGCATCGGTGGGCGGAACGCGGGGCGGGAGCCGTGGGACGGGGGAAGCCTAGTGGGGGATTACCGAGGCACGGAGGGGAACGCTCTGAGGGACGGACCGCGGCGCCGCATGATGGCGGCCGTGCAGAAGGTACCGGGGATGGCCGCCGGGAAGGGGAGTGGGAACGGGGAAGGACGGGGGGACACAGGGAAAGGGAGGAACAGGAACGGAGGAATAGCCTTGGTCCTTGGGACAGCTGAGGCAGCTCCAGCTCTGCTGCTGGAGGGCCTGCTCCGGCCCTGGTTTATGTTCGGAAGAGTGGGGGGTGATCCTGAGGGGATCCAGACCTTGAGATCGTGCCCTGGCTCTGTCTTGGCGCTCCTGGATCAGGCGCAGAGACACCCACACACCGCTGCTCCCCATTCTCACACACCTAGGGGTCACCCCAATTCTGTTACATTCCTCGCCTCCCTAGTCCCTGGCAGATCCCTGTCCCTTTACGCTGGGACATTTGGGACATCGGTATTTATCCCCCTACCATGGTCTGGCGACAGCAAAGCTCTTTGCCGTGATGGATGAGCTGTTTTCCTCCATCCGTGTGGAGGTGGGACACGCACGAGGGTTGTTCATAGACCATCCCATCCTGTCCCTGGGAGCATTGTCCAAACGCATCCGGAGCTCTGGCAGCCTTGGGGCCGTGACCATTCCTTAGGAAGCCTATTCAGTGCCCCCGCACCCTCTGGGGGAAGAGCCTTTTCCTAAATCCAATCCTCCCATGGCACAGCTCCAGCCGTTCCCTTGGGTCCTATCCCAGAGGTGTAGTAACCTGAAGGTATTGGTGAAAATTCTCAGAGGATCTGCTATCCTGTTGTATTCCAGGTACTGTGCTCGGAGAAGGGAGCGTTGCTAAGGCAGTTGTTTGCCACCAGCAGGTGAGAAAACACACATGACAAAAAATTGCTTATTTTTTTCCCCAAAAAATCTAAAAGAGAAGGTAAGACTTTGAGCTGGGAGCTGAAAGGGCTGTGGAATGGGAAGAAGGGAAGAACTTTGTGCTGATGGGATCTGGGGACTTGATGCAAGAGCCTTTGCAAAAGGAGATTTGCCACATATTTTTCCATAGGTGGGAGGAAATCAGAGCTTTTCATTATTATCTTGTTTCCAACAGAGTTTTAAATCATTATCTTATTCCTACAGAGCAGCAACATGCAGAGAAAATCGTCTGTGTGCTGCAGGTAAGGTCTGTTAATCCAGTGTTAATCCAATCCAAACTTCACTTCCCTCAAATAAATATTCAACACTGGAGCATTTGTGTTTCCTCTTGGGTTTTTTTTAGCCAATTTTGGACTGGTTAAATAACCTGAGCAGGTGCTCTTCCACTTTCGTATGTTTTTTCCTAACATATTCTTTTTTGCCCTGTTCTTGGCTAAGCAAGTGGCACCAGCCGTGGTGTTCCATGGCACCAGTGTGGGTTTGGGGTTCTCAAAGTACCTGTAGATGTTTGTTTGCATCTGGAAACCCATTTGCTCTGCTTTCACTTTAAGGTGATGCACTCCTGGGTTGCCACAGATCCTACAGGTCCCGACCTACACATGGAATTGGGAAGTTTAAATACCTGCTCCCGAAGGAGGTAAGCAGAAGGACTTCCCTCTGTGCTTGCTTTCCCAAGGCAGTCCTGAAGCATATGGATGCCCCATCCCAGAAGGCCAGGTTGGATGGGGATTGGAGCAGCCTGGGATGGTGGAAGATGTCCCTGCCTGTGGCAGGGGGTGGGACAGGATGAGCTTTAAGGTCCCTTCCAACCCAAACCATTCCATGGTCCCGTGAAGTACTCAGTCACCACACTGCAGAATTGCTTTGTTTTGTCCAAGACATTCCTGTGGAAGTTAATGAGTAGCTGTGGGAGGGAGGAACCTCTTCCTGATGTGAATTTAACACCTAAACTATTCCAGAATATTGTGAGCCGGTCTTATTTGTGCGTAACCTTTTCACATTCCTTGAGATTTGGAAAAACATAAATTTTTGTGGAAGGAGGAAACAACAACAAGTTATGTAGGCAGGAACAGAAATAAAAAGCAGGTTTATTTCTACTGGTTCTACTCCTTTTTTTCTTCCTCTAGAAAAAACTAATCACAATGACTCCACCCGAGAGCTGAACTTTTATTCCCAGCATGTTCAAACTGGCTACACCTTCTGTTTTATTTTCTTTTGGAAAACAGCTTCCAAAGAGGAGAAAAGAAAAAGTGCAGATGAAAGAGATCGATGCTGGCACTGAGTACCAGTATGGAGATGTCAATATCCAGATGACTTCTTATGATCTGTGCCTGGTGGAGCATTTTGCTCAGTATGTCCATAGACTCTGCAACCGGCTCTCGATCCGGGTCAACGAGAGGTAGGAAAAGCTCTATCCCTCTGGATTATGTCCCCCTGCAGACCAGGGCACAATCGGGTCTCCCTGAGAGATTCCCATGTGGGTGTAAATACAAATCTCTCACCTGCCCCGTGTTCTCTCTGTATGTATCTGTACAATTTTGGATGCTTTATTCACCTGATGGAGTTTTCAGGCACTGACTTGAGCAGATTCCAAGGAAGAAATGGCTGTTACAACTCCTTGCTCTGAGGGAAAGGCTTTAAGCCTGTGGGTGCTGAGTCTGGCAATGTTGGCTGGAGAATTGCTGATATTTGCTGCTGGTTTTCCTTCCCAGTGTTTGATCCAGTCATCCTGCTTATCCAAACTGGAATGAGCTTGGGTGAGCTTCCTGCTACTTCAGTTTAGGAGGAGAGGATGCTTCAGGAGCATCCTAGCTCACCAAGACAGGCCTATCCCGACAGCAGCTCCCCTGGTTTTAATGCCTGAGGAATGTCAGGCAGCTCCTTGGTGCCTGAAGAGCTTCCAAGGAAATGCAGGCATTGGGAAAAGCATTGAGCTGCCATCAGGGAGTAAAACCAGGGGTGACTCTCTAAAATGTGTATTGTGCCCTCTGATATTGGACTTGGTTCAGTGAGTACAGAAAGAAATGATTTGCCCTTTCAGACTGGAAATTGAGGGGAAAAGATGGGCAATAGAATGCAGCTTGGATGTAGCTGTGGAAACAGGGATGAGGAGGCTGAGATCTCCGAGTATTGAACAGAGTCTGATCCACTCCCAGTCACATTCCCATTAAATCTGAGGTGTAAACAACATATTTTGAGTGGTGCATTGCAGCAGCAGTTTTTAGCTCTGTCCCAAAAGACAAAATAAGTCAGAACTGTTGCTTTCCTTGAACTATGAAGTTAAAAGTTCTCAGGCTGGTGTTTGGAGCAAATCCAGGTTTTTGCTGGCAGCCGTGCTGCAGAGCTTCTCCCTTATCTCCTTCCAGCAAAACACCCAGCCTCTGCCAGCGCCTGATTTGCAAGATACGTCCTTTGCATAGTTAATTTCCCATGAAAAGTTAATCTCCATTCTGTGCTGTGGAGGTTGATTCATCCCTGCAAAGTAGTGCAAGTATCCCGCCTGTCCTAAGCACTGCTCTCTGGCTCCTGCAGCTATGCCATGCCCACCAAAACCAACGAGGTGCTGTTCCTGGAAGAGCGGGGATCCAAAATGCAGCTGGATGCCGTCCTTACCACCCACCAGAGGGTTATCCAGGTAGGAACTGGCATTTGCTGACAGTGCTGGGATTCTCCTGCAGCACTTCCCATTGCAGGCTCCCCAAACACCTCAAACATTTAACAGATCAAAGGCATCATTTGGGCATAAATGAAAGCAAAGAGTCTAATTAGGTTTTTTGCTGAGTGTTGCTCCCAAGGTAGAAGCCCAGGAGGGTTTCCTGTCTTTATGTGTTTGAGGCAGAAGATTTGTTATCTATTTTCTGCAGAATAATTGATTTGAGGGATAGAAAAGTCATGTTTAGGGAGAGGTGACTGGAGAAGCTCCCAGGGTGAGATGGGATATTGGGAAGGAATTGTTCCCTGTGAGGGTGGGGAGGCCCTGGCACAGGTGCCCAGAGAAGCTGTGGCTGCCCCATGCCTGGAAGTGCCCAAGGCCAGGTTGGACAGGGCTTGGGGCACCCTGGGATAGTGGAAGGTGTCCCTGCCCATGGCAGGGTATGCAATGAGATTAGCTCTAAGGTTCCTTCCAGCCCAAACTATCCTGGGATTGTTTTCCTGCAGCTCTGTCATTTTTCCTTTCAGATCCGTGGTTTGAGTTCAACGTTTGCTCCCATACTCCTGGAAATCATTCAGAGTAACCAGCCTGAGGGGGTCCATCTGTTAGTGAAACAGGTACATTTACATTTCCCAGTGCCTTTCCCTTTAGGAAGCAGAGATGATCCATGCCATGAATTTGCTTTGAGAGTACAGACCTGGTCCTGAGCCTACTCTCTGCTCTAGACTTAGGGATACCCAAGATCTCTGAGAGCCAGGCCCCCCTGATCCACAGAAAGCCATTGTTTCCAGTTCTCAGTGGGTGTTTCATTTCCCATTTAGCCCAGTCTAATTAGTGCCACAGGAAGCGCCTTCAGCCCCTCCCACAGATCCACAGGGAAAGGCAGGTTGCAGGTTCCTTTCCACTGCTGCCACAGATTCCCTGTCAGCCGTAAGGGAATGACTTAAGTTTCACTTCAGCAGTGCTTCTCCACCTCTTGCCTGGGAATCACTAGGGACATCATGGAGCAGTTGGTAGCAAAGCTGGGACTGGAATCCCAAATGCTGTGCCCTGTTTTGATGGAATTTGCTCTGGGTGGAGCATCCAGCTTATTTCCCATGACAAGCCCAACAGTTTTCCATCACTGAGTGACTTTCCACTCCCTGGGTTTACAGGGCATTTAAGCCTTTAGTTTTTCCACTCTCAAGTGATTCCCTTTGGGAAAGGGTTTGTGTGATCCTGATTTGTGGTGGTTTTCCCTCCTTCCATAGCACACGGAAGCCGACTTCAAGAGCCGATTGAAGTCTCGACCAGAGCTGGAAGAGCTGCTGGCACAGATGTCCTGAGGTGAGGAACAATGTGCCATCCATGGGCTGTTCCAGCCCCCAGAGGGTGATTCCATGAGCACTATACTGGTAACTCGGTGAATTGGAAGGAATTCCCACTGTTGGCCACCTACTTGTCTCAAAAATAAATCATGTGTTTGTGTCTGACTGGCTTGTACTGGGAGTGAATGAAGGTGCCACAATGGAATGTGGGTTTTCTTTCCTTCAGTTTTGTTTTTTTTTTAAATTCCTGCTTATTTTGCTTTTGATAGGTGGGAATTTCTGCAGAAATCTCTGCAAGTGCATAATGCTGTGCTGCAACAATCCCAGGAATTGTTATAACAAAATTTGATGGATGCCAAGAGAAACTGTTCCAGAAACTGGTTTGGAGGCTTTTTTTCCCCTCTTTGAGGACCAGCTCATGAAAAAGAGGGAATTTTTTAACACTTTAATACTCATTCTTTATCACTTTCTCCCAAACTGGGGCTGTCCGCGTGTTGCTTGTGCTTCCATGCCTGCTGTGATTTTGGCCAGCAGTGCTGGAACCCAGCCCCTTGGCATTCCCAGCATCCATCTCCCTGGGAAATAGCCTGGAACCTTCCTTTTGGTAAAAGCCATGGGTGCTCTTCCCTTTTCAGCCCCCCAAAAGTAATTTTATTTTGATATCTTGGCTTATTTGCCAGGAAGTGGTGGTCAGATGAGAATCCCTTTTTCTCCCATTCCTAATTTTACTGCACCTCCCAGGCGATAAATCCCCTCCCCAAAAATCCCATCCTGTGGGAGATGAGGTTATCACTGCTGGGCAAAGCCTTGGGATGGCACAGAGAAGGACATGGAGTAAAAATCCATAGCAGGGCTGTTCTGGAGCCAAGACCCAGCCTGGGTGCTGTGAATGCTCCCGGATTGGGACATTTTGGGCTGAAAGTCCAAAACCACAGAATCATTTTGGTTGGAAAAGACTTCTGGGAAAATCGAGTCCAACCTGTGCCCAATGCCCACCTTGTCACCAGCCGAGATCACTGGATGCCACATCCAGTCCTCCTTGGACATCTCCAAGGATGGGGACTCCAAACCTCCCTGGGCAGCCCCTGCCAATGTTTCACAACCCTTTCCATGAAGAAATCCCTGCTGATGTCCAATTTGACCCTCCCCTGGCACAGCTTAACGTTGTATCCTCGAAACCCGCCACCCCCTCCAAATTTCCAGTTATGCCACTGGCACAGATGAAGCCGAGGGATGCCAAGTGCCACCAGCTTTAATTCCGTATGTGTTTCCCAACACTTGGATAAAAAAATACCACCAAAAAAGGGGCGAATGGCGCAGCTCCCCCCGTTCCTGTGGGGCTATCGGGAGTCCCGGGCGGTGTCAGTCCGTGGGCTGGGCTGGGCTGGGCTCGCCCCGCGGTCCCGCTGCTGCCGCTGGGCCATGCAGGCCCCGAAGGCCCGGAGCTGTGCCTGGCAGTGCCGCCAGTCCTGCCGCTCCGCCATGCACTCCTGCAGCTGCCGGTGCTGCTCCAGGCAGCCGGTCCGGGCGATCATGGCATCCACGGGATCCTCCTCCTCCTCCTCCTCTTCGCTCCGCTGCGCCGCTGCGCGGCTCCAGGCGTGCCCGGCCTTCGCCATGGGAGAGCTGGGAACGAGGGAGGTGGCGGTGTCCTTTTGGGAGCACGCTGAGCCCTCTGCACCCCGAGGGGCTCAGCACCCTCTCCGTGCACCCCCGAGTGGGTGCTCGGTACCCTCCCCACGCACCTTACCCCAGCCATGGGTGCCCAGTACCCTCCTCAACCCCGCCACTCATCCTCCCCAGGGTCCCCATTTCCCATAGATGCCCAGAACCCTCCGCGACCCCCACCCCACCTATGGGTGCCCGCCCCTGCCACAGACCCCCCGTACCAGCGCGGCCCCTTTAAGGCGGGAGCCCGGCTCGGCACCTCCGGGGCGGGGCGGGGAGGGGCGGGGCCGCGGCGGCGCCCGTTGATTGGCGGGTTCCTCCCGTTTCCGCTCGCGCGGGGGACGACGGGAAGTAACGAGGCGGAAGTGGTGCTGTTACCCCGGTAAAGATGGCGGCCACGCTGCGGATCCAGAGCGACTGGAGCCGGGCGTTGAGGTGGGAACGGTCCCTTTCTTTGTCCCCGTCCTTGTCCCTGTCCCTACCCCGCTCATGGCCGCTTCTTCTCTCTGCAGCAGGGACGAGGGCGAGGCCTGGCTGAGCTGCCGCAGCCCCGGTGAGTGGCCTGAGGAGGCCTCGGTGGAGAGCCCTGGGGATGAGAGAGGATCGGGGAGGATCGAGAGAGTGCTGCGGGTGAAGCGTGTTTAAGAAGCCTGTGGTGCAGGAACGGGTGGGGGTGGTTGGGGGACCCGGTGGGGTAGGGGCTGGTGGGGGGTGCCCTGTGTGTTAGCAGGGAGCGGGGCTGCTGGGGTGCCCTGCGGTGCAAACGGGGGTGTGGGTGGTGGGAGGTCCCTTGGTTTAAAAGGGATTGGGGTGGTTTGGGGGTCCCTTCGGTTTTAAAGGGGTTGGGCTCATTTGGGAGCCCTGAGGGTTAGGAGGGGATGGGGATGTTTGAGGTCTCTGTGGGTTAGGAGGGGGTGAGGGTGATTGGGTTCCTTTGAGTTGGGAGGGATGGGGACATTTGGAGTCCCTCTGGGAATTGGGGCAGATGGGCTGAGGGGCTCTGGGCTGTGAGGGTGTTGGAGCTGATGGCTTCTGTCCCCCAGGGAAGCCTACTCTCTATGGCAGTGTCACCCGGCGTGGGCTCAGCTCTGACGGCATCCCGGACATTGTGGCCTCCGAGGGATTCGTGGTCGGGGAAGTCACTAAGGTGCCAGGGTTGGGGGGAAGGGGGTCGGTGACCATCCACCATGCACAAAGAGGGGACACTCAGAAAACTAAAGCTGTCACCCAGTCCCTACATGGTCCTGTCCAGCCATCCCAAGCCTCCCACTGGAGCTGGTCTGTAACATCCCACAGGGCTGTGGCTGGCCAGGCTGGAGCAGCCATGCCTCCCCACCTACACCCTGAGGAGATGAGCCCCACACTGACCCTTCCATCAGTTTTCAAGCTCTGGAATACCACAACTGGGTCCAGATCACAGTTCTACCTCAGCAGCCTCTGTTTCAGTAGGACTTAACAGCACTTCTAATTCCTTTCTTCTCTTTCTTTCCTCCCCTAGAAAAGCATCCTCATTTCTTGTCCTCACGAAAATGTGTCCACAAAGTTCCTGGCTCCATACACAAGTTTTTGTAGGATTCATCAGAAAAGCGTGAGTAGCTCTGTGAGGTGGGAATCCCTGGATGTGACTGGGAACTCTCAAAACACATTCCTGTCTGCGGTGTCCTTGCAGTGAGGGGTGAAGTGTGGCCTGGAGTGTGGATTTGTGTGTGAGGGGTTGGAATGGAAATAGAACTGTGATCTGGTGGTTTAGGAATGGTGTTCCCACTGAAACACCCTGGACCACATGCCACTCACTCCTTCCCCCTCCCCCTGCGGCGGGATGGAAAGGGGGATTGGAGGCACAAAAGACAAAGATCAGGGTTTGAGATAAGAACAGTTTACTGAGAACAGCAATGGAGTAAGAAAAGAAACAGCAACAAAAATATTAATTAACAAAATGTACAGGATAGGGAACAGATTGCTCACCACAAGGAACCCCAAAATAACCTGTGCCCCTCCCTGCTCCTGTAAAAATTAACCCTGTCCTGGCCAAAACCAGGACATTCCACACCCCTTATTCTATCCCATCTACTCATGCCCAGATCCCGTACTCCCAACTATATCTATACACACAAAAGCATGGGAATCATTCCCTTAGTCAAAGGCTGTCCCTCCTAAACGTCTCGAGATACATCTTTATATCCATTATACTACTTTTCCTTGGCATCGGTGGTCTTGCAATCCCTCTCATTTGTATGCAGAGGCTTTTTAGCTGTGTTCTTTTGGACTTTTAAATTCTTGCGGTTTTTTCTCCTGCTACCATTTTTTCACTTGTACTTCTGAGTCTTATGAAATCAGTCCAGTCCATTCTTTAAGACCTTGGTCTCTTCAACACTTTTCTTTGGGAGCTCTTCTAAAACGCTTATCTTTTCCAAGCCTTGGCTTTGTAACGTTTGGAGTTGTTCCCTGCAGGACGCTCAGGGATGACTTTAGGTAAAACAGCATAGACACGGCAGATGGGGCAGGTACTGGAATGCTCCTGGAGCCACGTCCTGATGCACTTTCTGTGGAATTCATGCCCACACTCCAGTTCACACGTGTTTCTGCTTAGTTCCTCATGGCATATCGTGCAGGGATCATCACTGGAGGCCGCATCTTCCTTGGGCTGTATTTCCACGTGGTAGAAGCTGTCCCGTAGCAGGGAAAAGGGTTTCCGTCTATAGGACCAGATATAGTTCTGTACTTTTAGCACCGTTAGGTCCCTGTACCATGTAACTAATGACAGTGCCTTGGCGTAGTACGGTGGCGCACTCTTTTTAAACGTCCACCAAATGCGCGGGGTGCAGTAGGCTCCGTCTGGATTGTTGAGGTACTCCTTGTTCCATGAATTCCCATAGAGTATGTCCACCATCATCAATTCTGTCAGATACTGAACACCTTCCAGCCTGTTGTTCCACCTGTCCCGGTACACGATCACATCATCCCTGGTGTACGCCATCCTCACACTTGACACGAGTCGTGTCCAGAGGCTGAGAGTTCCTGTCCTTCTCCCAATCCCCCAGTCAACGGCCGAATCCCAGGAGAGGGGTCCCAGCTGCCTGGCTTCATTACTGTCTAGGAATAGATCCCCATTGGCCCCAAAAAGCCAGCAGTCATACAGCCAGAGCAGTAAGGACTTATCCGGAAGGCGGCTGAAACGATATCGGATATCTTGCAGCTTACGTTGAGATTCGGTGATTGGCTCTACCGCTATGTCCAAAAGGCTGTGGAAACGTTTTCGGATTTCTTGCAGCTTGCAGATTTCTTGCACCTTATGTTCAGGTTCGTTGATTACCATTGGTTCTGTCTCTTCCTCCTCTTCTGAGGACTCTGTTTCCTCTTCATCCCTCACTAAGCAAACTGATTGGGTGTTGGACGTGCTCTGTTCAGCAGCAACTGCTCTCAGCACGGGTTGTCCCTCTGGTGCAGCTGCAGTTGCTCTCAGCACGGGTTGTCCCTCTGGTGCAGCTGCAGTTTGGGTGGCCACGGTGCCTGTTGGTCTGTTTTCCTCCTCCTCCTGAGGGGACTGGCTGGTATCGAGCAGTGTCCGATATAGAGTAGCCAGGGCCCAGCACAGTGCAGTAAGTTGCTCGTCCCTGGAACCCCCAGAGCGTTTCTCTTTCAGATATTCTGCCACTTTAGCAGGGTCCTGTATTTGTTCAGGGGTGAATTTCCAAACCACTGGATCTGAGTACTCCTTCAAAACCTGGCCGATTTTCTCCCACCTTCCATGCCACTCGTCATTACCCGATCTCCGAAAGACCCACCTAGAAAACTCTTTTAACTCTCTAAAGGTGATGCAGACCCAAAGGAGGTGATAGAGCAACCAGAACATGCCTATCTGAGCATTTGGAAGGAGTCCATTATCCTCAGGAGCTGCTATAAGAGCCTTGAAGGATGAAAAGGTGGTGAAAGGCTCATGAAAATTATTGTCCCCGGTTTCCCCCATGGACTGGGAATGATTATTAATGGTCCCCTGGAGGTAGTATATCATGTCACAAGTTGATATCACATAATCCAAGTACAGAAGAAATCTGAACCTTCTCGCTAAACTGTGAGAGCACTCTATCAGGAGCACACAGGGAATTACAAACTTGGACAGGTACCACTCCACTAAGGGCAGACTCAGCCACATCGTGACCGGAGACCGTACCAACACACCAAACAGCTCAAATTTGCTTCCAAGCCGCTGTGGGCACAGCTGTTCTTATCTCCACCCTTGGTGCGGCACGATGGGCGCCGGCTTGGGCTGTGGTGGTTTGGGGATGGTATTCCCGAGATTAGCGTTCCCACGATCAGTGTTCCCACGGGAACGCTCGCTCCCTGCGCTCCCCCCGGGGAGGCTGGAGAGGAGAACGGGGGCACCAAAGGCAGCGATCGGGGGGGGTTGAGGCGACAACAACTCACTGGGAACAGCAGTGGCACAAGGAGCGACCCCGGGGACCCGACCGCCTAGAAGGAAAGCCGGCAACAAAGGACTTTTTCCCGCCGGCGCAGGGAGAAACGGGATCGGGAAACATCCGGTCCTGGCCCTGCCCCTCCTGCTGCTGCAAAGTTAACCCTGTCCTGGCTGGAGCAGAACAGGTCTGTCTTTCTCACGGTGCTGTTCTTATTCCTGTCCATGGATTTTACCACTGTAGCCTTTTTTTCCCCATCCACACCCTGTAGATGCAATTAAAAAAAAGCGATGCAAGTGCAACTCATAGAATCACAGAATTCCTAATGTTGGAAAAGACTTCTGAGATCATCAAGTCTAAGCTATGCCTGATCCCCACCTTGTCACCAGTCCAGAGCACTGAGTGCCACGTCCAGTCCTTCATTGGACGCCTTCAGGGATGGGCACTGCACCACCTTCCTGGGCAGCCCCTTCCAGTTTTTAACAACCGCTTTCCATGAGGAAATTCCTCCTGATGTCCAATCTGGCACAGCTTGAGGCTGTTTCCACTCCTCCTGTCGCTGTTCCCTGGGAGCAGAGCCTGACCCCCCCAGCTGTCCCCTCCTGTCAGGAGCTGTGCAGAGCCACAAGGTTCCCCTGAGCCTCCTTTTCTCCAGGCTGAGCCCTTTCCCAGCTCCCTCAGCTTCTCCTGGTGATCCAGCACCTTCCTCAGCTCCATTCCCTTCTCTGGACATGCTCCAGCCCCTCAATGTGCTTCTTCTGAGGGATCCCAAACTGACCCCAGTTTGTATAAAAAACTCATTTTGGTTCAGTGTTTCAGCAAATTTTGGTTGTGAATTTGGCTTCATAAATATCTCAAAGCGTGTTTTGTGGGCTTGTGAGTCAGGCCAGTTATCTTGAGCTCTTTTCTTATTGCTCATCTGTTTACAGGACCTGCTAGAAAAGTCCAGATTTCTCTTCCATCTGGGATAAACCTGGAATACAACTGCTCTTGTGCAGGCATCAGCCTCAGCATTCCTTTTTCTCCCTGCATTCCAGAGTCACAGGCGGAGAATGTGCTTAGCAAGTCTCCCTTGTAGAGAATAAGGCTCTTGAGCAGAAATATCTGTATACGGAAATACGTAAAGCTAATTCTTGGTGCTTTTACCTTTCTGTAGATTACCTGCCTTGATATTTCCAGTGGTGGAGGACTGGGTGTGTCTACCAGCACAGATGGGACCATGAAAATCTGGCAGGCTGCAAATGGAGAAATAAGAGTAAGAGCATCTGGCTTGGATGTTTTGTGTTGTCTGTGACATTCCTGAAGTCCTGTGGCCATGACTTTGGTCAGATTGTCCATACCCTGTGAAGAATCTGGCTTTTTAATGAAAAGCTAATTGAAATTGGGCATCTTGGAGGCTTTAAGTCAAATCTGTTGGAAAGGTGACTTTCTCCCAAGGGGGATGTCACTCAGGTGCTTAGGAATAAGGGGTCACTGAGAGCCCCTAAACTGCATGGTACAAGCACTGAATTTGTTCTGCAGTAGACAAGAGGGGAGAAAAAAGATTTTTGTGCTGAATTAGCCACATCCTGGCTTGTGGCCTTCCCAGTGAAGGTGTTTCTTGTGGAGCTTGACTTGTCAGCTCCTTGTTTGGCAGAGGATAAAGACATTTAACCTATAATTAGAAGCAAAGCAAGTATCTCTTGCTATGTAATTAGCTGCTCCAATGGTAGAGGGAGGCCCAAAGTCACCTCTTTGAATGCCCCAAATTCAGACAAGTCCATTCCAGCAAGACAAACCCAGAGGATTTGAGCTTGATCCTTTGCCCATGTGAGAATGCCAAATTTTCCGGTGTCCTAACTCAACAACTGCTTGGCACGAGGATGATGACAATGGAACTAGCACGTAGTTCTTTGTTTTTCCAGAGACTTTTGGAAGGCCATGTGTATGATGTGAATTGTTGCAGGTTTTTCCCATCGGGCCTCGTGGTTCTGAGTGGGGGAATGGATGCCCAGCTAAAGATCTGGTCAGCAGAAGATGCCAGCTGTGTAGTAACATTTAAAGGTCACAAAGGAGGTACAGAGCCCTTAAAATGCTTCATTTGCTGTGTGTGTACTTGCCTTGCACTCCAGGGCTGATGTTCAGTCACCAGCCTGCTGCACTCTGTGTTTGATGTCTGGAATGTGGCATCAGAGGCCCCAAACTCTGCCCCAAATTATCTCTGCCCTGAGCCACCAAATGCTGTGTCCAGGCTCTGATTTTCCCTGTCCCACAAGGTGCTGGGCTTGATTGAGAGGTTAATAAATCCCTGGCTGCCCTAAACTTGCTTAACTCAAAAACTCATCTTGTGCTAAACCTAAGCCATTGTTCCTACATGATTTGGGGGTTGGAACTTGATCTTCAAGGTCCTTTCCAACGCAAGCCATTCTATAATCTATTTGTGTGGATTGAAAATGCTTTGACACAGATGTCCCCTAACCAAACCTAGTGGTGTGACAGAGCCTTGGTCAGAGTGATGCTGCCAGTCACTCTCAAGGTGACTTTAGTCACTGCTTGTTCCTCCAGCCCAAACTGCTGCAGTCTCTTTGCTTGGCTTATCCTGTCATTTGAGCTTCTGTGGGGAAAGTGCCAATTAAATCTTCTGACCACCTGATTGTTCCCTGCTAAAAAAAACATTGTCATTTTTCAGACCCAGATTTGACAGTCTACGGTAAAATAAAGTAGCTAAGGGATCTTAGTGCCAGCAGATTCTGCTCTTTGGATGTTGCTGTAGCTGAATAACAGGGATGCTGCTTTGGGGATTATCCAAGGGTGGAGTTGGGACCATTCAAAAGTGCCATGTTGTCCAAATTAGATTTTGTGTGGCATCAGCTCGGGCTGAGGTGAGGTGCTGCTGATCATTTGATTGATAATATCTTCCCTTTGTGCCACATGGTGGTGCCACTCTGTGAGGTTTTCTGGGAGCTGCTGCCTTCCACAGACACCTCTTTCTAGATGCACAACTTGTCTGTGTGTGACTGGTGTCACCGGGGACAGCGGCTTGGGGCCACTTGGGTTCAGCTTGGGAAATGAGGTGCCTTTCATGTCTGTATGAACACAGCCTTTGGTTTCATGCAGGTATTCTGGACACTGCCATTGTGGATCGGGGAAGAAACGTCCTGTCCTGCTCCAGGGATGGCTCTGCCCGTCTCTGGGACTGTGGGAAATCTGCCTG
This sequence comes from Acanthornis magna, assembly GCA_036785705.1. Classification (NCBI taxonomy): domain Eukaryota; kingdom Metazoa; phylum Chordata; class Aves; order Passeriformes; family Acanthizidae; genus Acanthornis; species Acanthornis magna. Next base: position 625,456 of record JAWUZG010000104.1, on the reverse strand, counting down.
CCTGGGTGTCATCGCTGACTGTGGCTCTCCTGTCAACGGCATCGCCGTGGGCACTGCTGACAACTCCCTGAACCTGGGCACACCTGAGAACCCTCCTAGTAAGGGGCTTTTCCTTAAAATTCCCCTTCATTTCCCTGTCCCAAACTGCTTAGGTGTCTCACCAGTAATCCCAAGTGTTTGTAATGCTGCTCCGTGCCCTTGTGCCACCTTGGGAAGGGAGCAGAGCACTCCAGTCCTGGGTGGAATTGAGCCCTGTCAAGCAGTTTGAGTGATGAAGACCGAGCTCTGCTTGATCACTGGCCTTCCCGGTGTGTTGGGATCTGGAGGAACGTTGCCACAATTCATCAGGGGTGATCCAAACTGTTGGGTTTGGATCCCATCAAGATTTGTTGTGTAGCCACTGCTGAAATTTCCTGTTCTCCTCCTGTCAGGTGAACGTGAGGTGGGGACAGAAGGGAAGATCCTGCTGCTGGCTCGAGAGGACAAGAAACTCCAAGGAGTGGGACTGCAGAGCAGGCAGCCAGTAAGGAGCTGGGACTGTCAGAGCACTGGGATGGGGAATTGAGCCAGGTTAAATCTAAACTGGAGGAGAGGCCAAAGTCTGGTGCAATAAAGGGATGCTCTCTCTCCTTCCTTCTGGACAGATTTTTATGTGAGGAGTTAAGAATTGCTCAGGATTTAACTTGGGAACGGGGAAGACATTATTTAAAATTAAACAGTGGCAGCTGTCCTGTCTTCTAAATAATTATTGCTTCCCATTCCCGCGTGTCCTGTGTGTCTGACACTTGGTTTGTTCCTGAATTCTCAGGTGTTCCTCTTCATCGGATCTGATGCCTTCAACTGCTGCACATTCCTGTCAAGCACCTACATCCTGGCAGGGACTCAGGATGGGAACATCTACCAGCTGGATGTGAGGAACACAAAGTGAGTGTGTGCCTGGGGCCGCAAGTCCTTAAACAACCAGTGTTTTAGTTGGAAAAGAGGGTCAGGCAGAGGGTGCTGGCAGGCTGTGCCACTTCCAAGGGATGCATCCTGTGGCACCGTGAGCTCCCAAGCCTCTTGCATTATGTTATGTACTGTGCATATTATGTTATATAAGTGTCTGTATGATTTCATATTTATATAATCTATGTACATATATGTGTAGGTAAATTCGGCAGAAAGCTTCTTAACATCAATATTCCCCACTCCAAAAGCACAGCTATTCCTTTCCTTCACCTGAGTGTCCATGTAGGATTCTGACATTTACCCTGATCCTCATTCCAGCATAGGACTGGAACTGAGCTGTGGGGTTTTACTGGTGTTCCCTGCTAACTCATCATAGGAAAGAATCATGGAATGATTTGGGTTGGAAAGGACCTTAAAGCTCACCCAGTTCCACTCCCTTCCACTATCCCAGGTTGCTCCAAACCCTGTCCAACCTGGCCTTGGACATTTCCAGGGATGGGGCAGCCACAGCTTCTCTGGGCAACAATCCTCATCCCTTGTTTTTGCTCCTTTCCTAGTGCTCCAATCCAGGTGATCCATAGATCAGGAGCACCAGTGCTTTCCCTGCTCCCATACCGAGACGGATTCATTGCCAGCCAAGGTAATTCCTGTGCTGAATTGTGCCTGTAGAAATCCTGTAATCAATTCAATGAGCTTTGTGCTCTTTGGGCATTGTTCTCTTGCCCCTTTGCCTTGGGATTTCCAGCCCCAACCTCCCACATGTCCTTCCAAAATGGGGCCTCTGAGGCATATCTCGCCCACTGGAGCCTTTTCCTAATGGAACTTCCTTTTGTAATTAAGAGTGTGGTTTGTTTCACTAATTGGCTGCTGCGCCTTCCTTGCAGGGGATGGCACCTGCTTCATTGTTCAGCAAGACCTGGATTATGTCCTGGATCTCACCGAGGCTGACTGTGACCCCGTGTACAAGGTAAGGAACACGGGACATCCCTGAGGAGAAAGTGGGCAGGGAAAGCTGATTGCACACAGCAGGCAGCTGCCTTTACCTCAGGTTTTTTCCCTCAGCAGGTTCCTTCACGCAGTTGAGTTTTGAGCTTATCTTTGTTTTTTACACCTGAATAATCCTAATAATTTGCATAAAGAACCCTGCGGCAGAATTCCCTGGCTTTATCTCCCTCGTGCAGGAGCTGAGTGGAATGGTGGAGTTGGAGCAGCTCTGGCAGGGCTGTGTTCCTATAAGACATGTGGATTAAGGGTGCTGGGACAATCCTAAGGGTAAAAGCAACGGTGCTGCCTGACTCCTCTTGTTCCCTGGGGGTTTGGGGCCAGGAATTGGGTCCTGCTGTATGTTCCAGACATCCCACTGTTCTTGCTTGGATCAGGGAGTGTGGCCTGGACTCTCAGCCTGGAAATGGGCCCTTGTTTTTAACCTGTCCCAGCTCCGCAGTCCAGTTCTCCCACCCAACACAGCCCCTCTGATGAACACAGGTTTGACCTGCACAACTTAAAGCACGAGCAACATTTTTTCATACTTATTTTCCCTTTGTATCTGATAGAAGAGCCCTCATGTGAGGACTTACCTGCTCCCTAAGCTTTGGTGGAACGTGGAGCTGTCCTTTAAAACCTGCTAATACTGTTCCAGGAGGCATTCCCCTGCTCTTCCATTTGTAAAAGTCCAAAAGGAAGGCTCGTTTCTGAGGATTTCACTGGAAACTGTCACTTGGAAAACACTTTGTGTAAATACTGCTTTTTTTCCCTGTCTTCTTCAGGTGGCTTCTTGGGAAAAGGAAATTTACACATGCTGCAGGGATGGGATTGTGAGGAGATACCAACTTTCTGACCTTTAAGTGTTTGAAGGGGCTAAATAATGGAGAAATGTGTCGGGAAGACTCTTCCAAGCTGATTTTCCTGAGATGTGTGTGTACAAGTTTGAGGCTGTTGTGATGACCAGGCTCCAAACACAGTGTTTTAGTAACAGGTCATATTTTTTTTCCTACAACACAACTGGGATCAATTTTTAATTTAGAGAGGATTTTGTGTTGCAATGATGTTGTGGTTTTATTTCTAGTGCTGAAAAAGTGCTGTATGTAGTGGGGGGAAATAAAAAAATAAAAGGGGGAGGGGGCACAGTGAAAGTGACTGCCACAGTGTGGAGTGAAATAAAGCTGCTGCTTTGATAATACCTGTGTTAATACATGTGCTTCCATGAAAACTTGGGGATTTTTAAGAAAACGAGATAAGGAGAGGGGAGGGTAGGAGGGGAGCCCGGGCAGAGTGCGGAACTGAACAGGAGAACTACGTTTCCCGTGATGCCCCGAGCGGCACGGACCGGAAGTCCTTCTGTCGCTATAGCAACAGGACGCCATGGGCCTGGACTACTACGCTGTGCTGGAGTTGGACCGCGGGGCCACCGCTGACGACATCAAGAAGGCGTGAGGGACCCCCGGCATCAGAGAGACCCCTGGGCCGGGAGGCAGCCTGGGGACCCGGGGGGTGGCGGTGGGAGTGGGGTGGCCCCGTGAGTGGCTGTCCTTGGCCTCCTCCTGCGCCCCACAGTGGGGACTGGGGGGGGAGAAGGGTCTGGGGGGCTGTGGGGGGCAGCCTGGGCTCTTTATGGGGATGGGGTCTTTCCTGTCCCCTTCTGTGGGCCCAGACGGCCCAGGGAGATACTCGGAGGGCTGGAGCCCCTCTGCTCTGGAGCCGGGCTGGGAGAGCTGGGGGTGCTCAGCTGCAGAAGAGAAGGCTCCAGGGAGAGCTCAGAGCCCCTGGCAGGGCCTGAGGGGCTCCAGGAGAGCTGGAGAGGGACTTGGCACAAGGGATGGAGGGACAGGACACAGGGAATGGCTTCCCACTGCCAGAGGGCAGGGTTAGATGGGATATTGGGAAGGAATTGTTCCCTGTGAGGGTGGGGAGGCCCTGGCATAGGGTGCTCATGGAAGCTGTGGCTGCCCCTGGATCCCTGGAAATTGCTTCAAGCCCTGTCCAATCTGGGGTAGTGGAAGGTGCCCCTGCCCATGGCAGAGGGTTGGAACGAGGAGGGCTCTAAAGTCCCCCCCAACCCAAACCATCCTGTGCTCCATAGTTATCGGAAGTTGGCTCTGAAGTACCATCCATTAAAATGCAAGGAGCCCTGGGGCCTGAAGAGGTTCCAGCAGCTGGCAGAGGCCTACGATGTGCTCAGCGACCGTAAGTGGGGAATGTTCCCTTCCACTGATTGTAGGGGCAGGAGGGGCTGGAAGGGGCTGTGAATTCCTGGTCCCTGACAGGACCAGCTCTGTGACCCACAGCCCAGCTGGGAGCTGGCACACACTCCCATGTCCATCCCCCCTATTCCTGGGAATCCTCCAGCCTCCACCCAAGCAAAGCCTGAGTCTCAGGCTGGGGGCCTCCCTCTGCACAATCATTCCCAAACCCTTCTTTTTCTCTAAGCCATGAAGAAAGGCATCTACGACAAGTTTGGGGAAGAGGGGCTCAAAGGAGGCATCCCCTTGGAGTTGGCGAGCGACAATCCTTGGAGCGTCGGATACGTGTTCCACAACAACCCTGACAAAGTCTTCAGGGAGTTCTTTGGTGGGGACAACCCCTTTGCAGGTAGGTTGGGAGACTTGGGGGTGGCTGGAGTCTGTCCATGACTGCCGTGATTCCATGACTGCTGCCAGCTCAGGGCATTAAGCTTTCCAGGAATGTTTCCCTGCCCAGCTGCTCCCAGATCCCTCTGGAACTTGGAGGTTAGATCCTGACTTCCCCCATCCTGGGTGGGGGAGAGGCCTGGAGATGCATGTTCAGGCTGTCAGCTTTCCACAGCTGCTCCTGTGACCCTTTCCTGGGACAACTTCCATCAAGAAGAGGGATTGGGGAGGCGAGGCTGGAAAAAAACACTTCGGGTGGTTCTGGATGGGAGAAGATGTGTGGTAAGGTCTCCAGAGGACCCCCCAGCTCTGACCCGGCTGAGGGGCTGTCCCTCTGCTCCCTCACACAGAGTTCTTTGCCGAGGATGGCTCGGAGGTGCTGATGCCCTTCGGAGGGCCCCGAGGCCGGGGGGCGGTGCGGCGGGACCCCCCCATCGTGCGGGATCTCTACGTGTCCCTCGAGGACCTGTTCCATGGCTGCACCAAGAAAATTAAGATCTCCCGCCGGGTAGGGGCTGGGGAGGTGAAGCGGGGTGGATTTTGGGGTGGGCTCTGCCCTCAGTGTGGGACATTAAGGATTTGGGGATGGCCCTGATCGGGGGGCTTGGCAGTTGTGCTGTGGGGAGGGATCAGCACCAAACCCAGCAGGAGCCGAACCAGTGTCCTCCCCTCTGGCTTGGCAAAGGGCATTCAGCACAGGAGGCAATGCAGGAGCTAGTGGGGATCTCAGAAATGAGTGGAGAAGAAGCTCAGTGTGTTCTGGGCTCCCACAATTCCATTTTCATACCATGTTGTGTCTCTTTTTTGTGCCCTTGGTTACCTGTGTCCCCACCTCGCTGTCCCAGTCTCCTGGATCCAGCCCTAAGTTTCTCCTGCTCTAGGACATGAGGAAAAAGCCTCAAGTGGTGCCAGGGGAGATTTAGGTTGGATATTTGGGAAAATGTCTTCAATGAAAGGGTGGTCAGGCATTGGAAAAGGCTGCCCAGGGCAGTGGTGGACTCCCCATTCCTGAAGGGATTTAAAAGCCATGTGAATGTGGCACTTGGGATGTGATTTAGTGGGGGCCTTGGCAGTGCTGGGGAATGATTGGTCTCCCATCTTAGAGGTCTTTTCCATCCTAAACGATCCCATGGTTCTATGATCTGATCCTGTTTGTACCCACAGCCACTTTGGTGTGGAGTACAAGTCACCCTTGCCCTTTTCTCCAGTGAACAGAGCACTCCTGACCCTCCCTCTCTGGGCCCCTCGGTGTCCACCCCCAGGTGATGAACGAGGATGGTCAAACAAGCACCATCAGGGATAAGATCCTAACGATTGACGTGCAGCCGGGATGGAAGCGAGGCACCAGGATCACCTTTGAGAGGGAAGGAGACCAGGTAAGCACAGAATCACGGAAGAGTCAGGTTTGGAAGGGACATCTGGATGTCACCCAGTCCAACCCCCTGCCCAGGCCAGGGTCACCTAGAGCAGGAACTCATCCTCTGGGGGGTTTGGGATGTCTCCAGAGAGGGAGACTCCCCGGGCAGCCTCCCTGGGCATCTGTTCCAGTGCTCTGCCATCCTCAGTGGAAAAAAGTCCTTCCATGGCATGAAGGTCTGGTTCCCCACTGCTGAGGGCACTTGGCAGCATGACCAACAGAGAGACTCAGCATTACTGTGCTCAGAATCACTCTGAGGAGCCATTCCTGCATGGATTTTCCTTAGAACAGGTTAAAAAAGGATAATTGAAAGGGGTGGTTTTCTTCCTGGAAGAAACACAGTTTTGGATTTGCCCTTGGCTGAGCAGGAGTCTTGGATAAAAGACTCCTTCTCTGAAAGGAAGAAAATACCATTCCCTTCTCAGTAGCCAGCTGAAAGCAGCAACAAAAGAGCAGGAATTTGTGTCAGCTTTCACTGTATAAAATAGTTTCCAGGCTTCCAGGGCCAGGTTGGATGTGGCTTGGAGCAACCTGGGGTAGTGGGAGGTGTCCCTGCCCATAGCAGAGGGTGCAACTGAATCAGTTTTAATGTCCCTTCCAACCCAAACCACCCTGGGATTCCATGATTCTATAATCTTTTTTTCCCCTAAATTTTAGGGCCCGAATATCATTCCAGCTGACATCACCTTTGTTGTGCAAGAGAAGCTTCACCCAAGGTTTAAAAGAATCGACGACAACCTCATTTACATTGCCACAATCCCCCTGGTAAAGGTAAAGAGCTGAGTGAGGGGGCAGAGCTTCACCTCTGGGCTCTGGGGCTGCAGCAGCAGCTCCTGGTGCCGCTCTGTGCCTGGCAGGCGCTGACTGGATGCACCCTGGATGTGTGGACACTGGATGGGAGGCTCCTGAACATCCCCATCAACGACATCGTGGAGTAAGTGCCGGGGGCAAAGGGAACCTCCTGGGCACTGCTGTGCTCCAGAGCCTTTTCCAGCAGGTTTGCAGCTGCAGGAGGAGGGTGCCCACAGTGGGTGACTCTTCTGCTCTGGGCCATGTTGCTGGGAGCAGAGGCAAGGAGAGGGCTGGGTGTGGGTGGGTGAGGGGGGATGCTGGAGCCTGGAAGAGGAGAACAGACCCCTGGTTGAAACTGGAGGAGCAAATAACCTGCAAAACCCACGTGGGGCTCTGCAGGTGGGGCTGGAGATTGTGGCCCCCATGTTGGGATCATCCCTCAGCCCCTTCCTTTGCTTGGCAGCCCCAAGTACTACAAAACCGTGCCAGGGGAGGGAATGCCGCTGCTCGAGGACCCCCAGCGCAAAGGAGACCTCTTCATCTACTTTGACCTCTGCTTCCCCAAGAGCCTCAGCCCTGAGGCGAAAACACTCCTGAAAAACATCCTCCTGCCCTAGGGACAATGACCTTCCCCTCTCCCCTTCCCCCAATAAAGCTCTCACCCCCTTCCCCCCAATAAAGCTCGGGAGCCAGCTCTGGAACTGGACAGAAGTTGTTCTGAGTACTGAGAGCCCTGAACCACAGGATCACCCTAAAACAACAGCCCTGAGGCCTGGCTTGGCTCTAGCGGCTTTGTGTCTCTGCTCTCCAGCTCCCACCCTGCAGCAGCAGCTCTGCCACCATGGAGAGGCCGAGGGAGGATTTGGGGGGATGGAGGGAGGCGTCCATGGCCAGGACCCCACCCCGGCCTCGGTGCTTTATTTTCCTAATCCTAGAATCCATCCCTGCTACAGATGAGCCCTGTTGGATAACACCTGGGTTGCCTTTTCCAACAGCACTGCAGGGCTTGGACAATGCCCTAAAAAGGGAAGGGAGCCCTGACCTCTGCTGCCATCAGACACCCATGGGGCAGATTGTTGGAAATGCCAATATGGCAGCGAGGAATAACGGGAACCGCCACCTGCAGTACCGAGCGGGGCCACAGCGCGGCAGCACCGAGCAGGGCGCTGTGCCCGCCCCAGGGCGCTGAGCTCCGAGCCGCAGGTATGGCCAATTCTGCCCCAAACCCAGCCCCTGTATCGCCAATTCCGCCCCAAACCCAGCCCCTGTATCGCCAATTCTGCCCCAAACCCAGCCCGCAGGTATCGCCAATTCTGCCCCAAACCCAGCCCCTGTATCGCCAATTCCGCCCCAAACCCAGCCCCTGTATCGCCAATTCTGCCCCAAACCCAGCCCGCAGGTATCGCCAATTCTGCCCCAAACCCAGCCCCTGTATCGCCAATTCTGCCCCAAACCCAGCCCGCAGGTATCGCCAATTCCGCCCCAAACCCAGCCCCTGTATCGCCAATTCTGCCCCAAACCCAGCCCGCAGGTATCGCCAATTCTGCCCCAAACCCAGCCCGCAGGTATCGCCAATTCTGCCCCAAACCCAGCCCCTGTATCGCCAATTCTGCCCCAAATCCAGCCCCTGTATCGCCAATTCCGCCCCAAACCCAGCCCCTGTATCGCCAATTCCGCCCCAAACCCAGCCCCTGTATCGCCAATTCTGCCCCAAACCCAGCCCGCAGGTATCGCCAATTCTGCCCCAAACCCAGCCCCTGTATCGCCAATTCTGCCCCAAACCCAGCCCCTGTATCGCCAATTCCGCCCCAAACCCAGCCCCTGTATCGCCAATTCCGCCCCAAACCCAGCCCCTGTATCACCAATTCTGCCCCAAACCCAGCCCGCAGGTATCGCCAATTCTGCCCCAAACCCAGCCCGCAGGTATCGCCAATTCTGCCCCAAACCCAGCCCGCAGGTATCGCCAATTCTGCCCCAAACCCAGCCCGCAGGTATCGCCAATTCTGCCCCAAACCCAGCCCGCAGGTATCACCAATTCCGCCCCAAACCCAGCCCCTGTATCGCCAATTCCGCCCCAAACCCAGCCCCTGTATCGCCAATTCCGCCCCAAACCCAGCCCGCAGGTATCGCCAATTCCGCCCCAAACCCAGCCCCTGTATCGCCAATTCTGCCCCAAACCCAGCCCGCAGGTATCGCCAATTCTGCCCCAAACCCAGCCCGCAGGTATCGCCAATTCCGCCCCAAACCCAGCCCGCAGGTATCGCCAATTCTGCCCCAAACCCAGCCCGCGGGTATCGCCAATTCTGCCCCAAACCCAGCCCGCAGGTATCGCCAATTCTGCCCCAAACCCAGCCCCTGTATCGCCAATTCTGCCCCAAACCCAGCCCGCAGGTATCGCCAATTCTGCCCCAAACCCAGCCCCTGTATCGCCAATTCTGCCCCAAACCCAGCCCCTGTATCGCCAATTCCGCCCCAAACCCAGCCCCTGTATCGCCAATTCTGCCCCAAACCCAGCCCGCAGGTATCGCCAATTCTGCCCCAAACCCAGCCCCTGTATCGCCAATTCCGCCCCAAACCCAGCCCCTGTATCGCCAATTCCGCCCCAAACCCAGCCCCTGTATCGCCAATTCCGCCCCAAACCCAGCCCCTGTATCGCCAATTCTGCCCCAAACCCAGCCCCTGTATCGCCAATTCTGCCCCAAACCCAGCCCGCAGGTATCGCCAATTCTGCCCCAAACCCAGCCCGCAGGTATCGCCAATTCTGCCCCAAACCCAGCCCGCAGGTATCGCCAATTCCGCCCCAAACCCAGCCCCTGTATCGCCAATTCTGCCCCAAACCCAGCCCGCAGGTATCGCCAATTCCGCCCCAAACCCAGCCCCTGTATCGCCAATTCTGCCCCAAACCCAGCCCGCAGGTATCGCCAATTCTGCCCCAAACCCAGCCCGCAGGTATCGCCAATTCCGCCCCAAACCCAGCCCGCAGGTATCGCCAATTCTGCCCCAAACCCAGCCCCTGTATCGCCAATTCTGCCCCAAACCCAGCCCCTGTATCGCCAATTCTGCCCCAAACCCAGCCCGCGGGTATCGCCAATTCTGCCCCAAACCCAGCCCGCAGGTATCGCCAATTCTGCCCCAAACCCAGCCCGCAGGTATCGCCAATTCTGCCCCAAGCCCAGCCCGCGGGTATCGCCAATTCTGCCCCAAATCCAGCCTGCCTTTGCTCCCACTGTGGATCCTGCCTGCGGCCAGCCTGGGTGTTTACCCCATTTCCAGTTCTGGCCTCAATCCATTCCCGGTTTTTCACAAACTTCATCTCAGCTTTGTAAGAACCAGTCCCTGCTTCCCAGAGCAGCGATCCTCAGTGATCTGCAGTTCCCTGGAAGGAAAACCTGTGCCGAACACACCTCTTGCCAGCGCTTGAGCTTTTTTAATTAGTCTGATCTACTGTCCAGTGTCTTTCTTTAAAAAATCCTGTTACAAACTTAGATTTAGGATTAGAATTTGGGCCCGTTGACTGCAAACTCTTGCCAGGGCTGAAGGGCTGGGGTGATGACTGCTCTCAGCAAAGGTTCTTTATTAATGCTCTGTCAAATTTCCCTCAGCACTGGGGCAGGAATGGCAAGAGTTTGGCTCAGGAATTCTGCAAGCAGAGCCTGTGTGACCATTGGCTTCTTGTGCATGTGTCAGTGAGCCAGGGCAGGAGGAGGTTTTGGGTGCGTGCTGCTCAGAGGCAATGAACACCAATTCTGTTACACAAACTGGCCCAGCTGTGGAACCCCCAACCCCACAGGCTGCATCCACGGGACTTTCATGTGAGAGGCAGCTGAGGGGGTGTCATGATCCAGCACAGACCCCCCGCCCCTCCCATGGTGCCAGGCTGAGCAGAAGGCATTGGGCTGCACAGGTCAGAGCCCCCACACGGCTGCTGTACTTAGAGTGAGATCCAGCTACAAATGGGATAGTGGAAATAGCTTCCAAAATGTTCTAGAATCACTGCTCTAAAATGGTTCTAAAGGGTAAATCTTCAGTGCCACCTCAGTACCTGCACAGGTTCTTGTCCCAGCCCTGGCTCATTGAAAAACACACAATAAATCAACCGTCACACAGGCCCTGCTTGCAGAATTCCTGAGCCAAACTCTTGCCATTCCTGCCCGAGTGCTGAGGGAAATCTGACAAAGCATTAATAAAGAATCTTTGCTGAGAGCACTCATCACCCCAGCCCTTCCGGCCTGGCAAGAGTTTGTAGTGAAAGGGCCCAAATCCTATCCTAAATCTAAGTTTCTAAGAGGATTTTTTACAGAAGGAGACGGACAGCAGATCAGAGTAACTCCAAAAGCTCAAGCGCTGGCGGGCGCGGTGGGCGCTGCAGTACCGCGGAGTGTCCACAGCGCGGCAGCACTGAGCGGGGCGCTGTGCCCGCCCCAGGGCCGCTGAGCTCAGAGCCGCAGGTATTGCCAATTCTGCCCCAAACCCAGCCCGCAGGTATCGCCAATTCCGCCCCAAACCCAGCCCCTGTATCGCCAATTCTGCCCCAAACCCAGCCCCTGTATCGCCAATTCTGCCCCAAACCCAGCCCCTGTATCGCCAATTCTGCCCCAAACCCAGCCCCTGTATCGCCAATTCTGCCCCAAACCCAGCCCGCAGGTATCGCCAATTCCGCCCCAAACCCAGCCCCTGTATCGCCAATTCCGCCCCAAACCCAGCCCCTGTATCGCCAATTCTGCCCCAAACCCAGCCCCTGTATCGCCAATTCCGCCCCAAACCCAGCCCCTGTATCGCCAATTCCGCCCCAAACCCAGCCCGCAGGTATCGCCAATTCTGCCCCAAACCCAGCCCCTGTATCGCCAATTCCGCCCCAAACCCAGCCCCTGTATCGCCAATTCTGCCCCAAGCCCAGCCCGCAGGTATCGCCAATTCTGCCCCAAACCCAGCCCGCCTTTGCTCCCACTGTGGATCCTGCCTGCAGCCAGCCTGGGTGTTTACCCCATTTCCAGTTCTGGACATTGACACTCTGGCACTGCTAAAGAGTGATTTAGAAAAGCAAGATGCATTTCTGGGTGTTAATTCCTTATTTGAACCTTCTCTTTGCCACACTGAGACATTTGGGAAGTTCTTAGAGTGGTAAAAAAATTCCTAACTAACAATACATTGCAACTCTTTTCTCCCTATAAGAGGAACCAAGTGTTCATTCCCAGTGTAAAATTATCAGTTCTTGCAGATCATATGGACATAGAGCAAAAAATATCTTTAATACTTAGCTCCTTTTCCTATTTCCATCCTGGTATATTTTTCACTGAGAATTTTGACTGCTTTTCAGCAGCTTTCTCTTTTTAATTATGCTTTTTTTTTTCTTTTTTTTCTTTTTTTTTTTCCCCAAAATATAAGAGACAAGGAGTATTTTGGAGGAAAAATCTGAGGTAATCTCTAGGGGATAAAAATCAACAATTTGGGCTTAAAATTTGAGCTAATCTGTAGAGAACTGAATGAACAACACTTTGAGGTAAAAATGAGGTAGTCAGTGGTGGGCACGAAGGGAAACTTTTGAGACTAAACTTCAGACAGTATAGAGGGTAGCAGCTCTGCACAGCTCAGGGCGATGTGACACAACTGGGGTGGTCTGGCAAGGCACGAACAGCTGTGTGCATTCTGGAGTGCCTTGAAACCTTTCTCTGTCAGGTTTTAAGGGCTTTCTCCTCTTGATTTCTTCTGGCCCAGCATCCCTGGTGTCCCTTATTTTGTCCAATGTACAATGGTAAAGGATTGAATAACTGACAAGTGGGGTGTGGGATGAAAATGGCTCTGATAAAATTGGGCAAAGCATACAGTAAGAAAACAGAGCATCCTTTTAATGCCTGAAATAGGTAGGGATGAAAATGCCGGGAAAGGGCACTTCCACATTTGAATCGGTGTCACCTCTCATGGATGAAACCCCATAGTGAGCAATCAGAGCAGAAGTGTGAAAGAAGGGATCCTTTGCCTTCCTCAGAGGATTTAATGTTCCATTTCTCGGGAAGGGCAGGGCTTGTGTGACCATTGCATTTTTGTGCGTGTGTCAGTGAGCCAGGGCTGGGACAAGGACCCGTGCTGGAGCTGTTGCCATTTTAGAGCAGTGATTCTAGAACATTTTGGAGGCTATTCCCAGCATTCCATTTGTAGCTGGATCTCACTCCAAGCGCAGCAGCCGTGTGGGTTCTGACCTGTGCAGCCCAATGCCTTCTGCTCAGCCTGGCTGAGCTGCTGCTGGCACAGCTTTTCCTTCCAGGGAACTGCAGATCACTGAGGATCGGTGCCCTGGGAAGCAGGGACTGGTTCTTACAAAGCTGAGATGAAGTTTGTGAAAAACCGGGAATGGATTGAGGCCAGAACTGGAAATGGGGTAAACACCCAGGCTGGCCACAGGCAGGATCCACAGTGGGAGCAAAGGCGGGCTGGGTTTGGGGCGGAATTGGCGATACCCGCGGGCTGGGTTTGGGGCGGAATTGGCGATACCCGTGGGCTGGGTTTGGGGCAGAATTGGCAATACCCGCGGGCTGGGTTTGGGGCAGAATTGGCGATACCTGCGGGCTGGGTTTGGGGCAGAATTGGCGATACCTGCGGGCTGGGTTTGGGGCAGAATTGGCGATACCCGTGGGCTGGGTTTGGGGCGGAATTGGCGATACCTGCGGGCTGGGTTTGGGGCGGAATTGGCGATACCTGCGGGCTGGGTTTGGGGCGGAATTGGCGATACCTGCGGGCTGGGTTTGGGGCAGAATTGGCGATACAGGGGCTGGGTTTGGGGCAGAATTGGCGATACCTGCGGGCTGGGTTTGGGGCAGAATTGGCCATACCTGCGGGCTGGATTTGGGGCAGAATTGGCCATACCTGCGGGCTGGGTTTGGGGCAGAATTGGCCATACCTGCGGGCTGGGTTTGGGGCAGAATTGGCAATACCCGCGGGCTGGGTTTGGGGCAGAATTGGCGATACCCGTGGGCTGGGTTTGGGGCGGAATTGGCGATACCTGCGGGCTGGGTTTGGGGCGGAATTGGCGATACCTGCGGGCTGGGTTTGGGGCGGAATTGGCGATACCTGCGGGCTGGGTTTGGGGCGGAATTGGCGATACCCGTGGGCTGGGTTTGGGGCGGAATTGGCGATACCCGCGGGCTGGGTTTGGGGCAGAATTGGCGATACAGGGGCTGGGTTTGGGGCAGAATTGGCGATACCTGCGGGCTGGGTTTGGGGCAGAATTGGCGATACCTGCGGGCTGGGTTTGGGGCAGAATTGGCCATACCTGCGGGCTGGGTTTGGGGCGGAATTGGCGATACAGGGGCTGGGTTTGGGGCGGAATTGGCGATACAGGGGCTGGGTTTGGGGCAGAATTGGCGATACCCGCGGGCTGGGTTTGGGGCGGAATTGGCGATACCCGCGGGCTGGGTTTGGGGCAGAATTGGCGATACAGGGGCTGGGTTTGGGGCAGAATTGGCGATACCTGCGGGCTGGGTTTGGGGCAGAATTGGCGATACCTGCAGGCTGGGTTTGGGGCGGAATTGGCGATACAGGGGCTGGGTTTGGGGCGGAATTGGCGATACCTGCGGGCTGGGTTTGGGGCGGAATTGGCGATACCTGCGGGCTGGGTTTGGGGCAGAATTGGCCATACCTGCGGGCTGGGTTTGGGGCAGAATTGGCGATACCTGCGGGCTGGGTTTGGGGCAGAATTGGCGATACAGGGGCTGGGTTTGGGGCAGAATTGGCGATACAGGGGCTGGGTTTGGGGCAGAATTGGCGATACAGGGGCTGGGTTTGGGGCGGAATTGGCGATACAGGGGCTGGGTTTGGGGCGGAATTGGCGATACAGGGGCTGGGTTTGGGGCGGAATTGGCGATACAGGGGCTGGGTTTGGGGCGGAATTGGCGATACCTGCAGCTCCGAGCGGCCCTGGGGCGGGCACAGCGCCCCGCTCAGTGCTGCCGCGCTGTGGACATTCCGCGGTACTGCAGCGCCCACCGCGCCCGCCAGCGCTTGAGCTTTTGGAGTTACTCTGATCTGCTGTCCCTGTCTTTCTGTTAAAAATCGTCCTAGAAACTTAGATTTAGGACAGGATTTGAGCCCTTTCACTACAAACTCTTGCCAGGCCGGAAGGGCTGGGGTGATGAGTGCTCTCAGCAAAGGTTCTTTATTAATGCTCTGTCAGATTTCCCTCAATGCTGGGCAGGAAAGGCAAGAGTTTGGCTCAGGAATTCTGCAAGCAGGGCCTGTGTGATGGTTGATTTATTGTGTGTTTTTCAATGAGCCTGGGCTGGGACAAGAACCTGTGCAGGTACTGAGCTGGCACTGAAGCTGTTACACTTTGGAGTCATTTTAAATGTATTATTCTTGAACATTTTGGAGGCTATTTCCAGAATTCCATTTGTAGCTGTTCATGCCTTGCCAGACCACCCCAATTCTGTGACATCACCCTGAGCTGTGCAGGAGAGGCCAAGGCTCCCCTTCCTCCTGGGGAATCCCTGTGTGAGCACAAACCCACATTGCCAATATCGGATATTGCCAATATCGCATATTGCAGATATCAGATATTGCCGATATCAGATATAGCCGATACCAGACTTCTCTGCCCACCAAGGACACCCCACCCATCAGGGACATTTCTCCCACCTTTCAGCAGAGACTTCAGGGTGATTTTCCAGACTGGCTGCTGCTCCATGGTGCAGCTGTTCAGGCCAAGGAGCTCCTCTGGGTTTGTGCAAACGATTGGAGCTAAGAAAGGAAAGCCAAGCGAGGATTCCAGGCTGACTGGAATTACAGGAGGTGATGCTGGCTGGAGCATTCAGACTGGGAATTCCCTGGATATTTCAGCCATGAGAGGGCAGTGGGACCCAGCTCATAGCGAAAAACACACACTTTTGCTCTGTTCAGTCAGAAATTACTGCAAAATTCCCATGACCTCTGTCTGCTGCAGGGCAAATCAATGCGAGGGTTTGCTCCTGCTCGTGCTGGGAGGAGAAGTGAATCTGAAAGCAAGAAGCTTTTACAGCTGATGGGAAAGAGTGAAAAAAAATAGACAACACCACCCTGTGTGCTGCTCGCCATTGCAGCTGTGCCACAGAGCCTCTCCCAAATATCAGAGAGCCCAGAACCATAAGCAGGCAAGCCCCAAGGGCTCCCCATGCCCCCTCGCTCAAATCACTTTCCTCCATGTCCATTTTACAACCAAGAAACCCAATAATTAACTATCTTATCCCTAAAATGTTCATTCTCTCCCCTCCAAATTACCTAAGATTTTCCCTCCAAAATATCCATTGTACCTTCATGGAACAACTTGAGTTTTACCCCGAAATTTTCCCTACCTGTCCACTACTGATCACCTCAGTTTGCCTCAAAATATTCAGTCTCTACCACGGATATTACCTCAGATTTATACCCCTAAAATTTTTCCTATCTCTCCCTTTCTGATTACCTCATTTTTACATAAAAATATTCGTTCTCTACTCTCTACACTATCTGAAGTTTAGTCTCAAAAGTTTCCCTACGTGTCCACCACTGACTACCTCATTTTTACCTCAACATGTTCATTCACTTCTCTACAGATTAGCTCAAATTTTATGCCCAAATTGTTGATTTTGATCCCCTAGAGATTACCTCAGATTTTTCCTCCAAAATGCTCCTTGTCACTTACATTCTGAAAAAAAAAAAAAAAAAAAAAAAAAAAAAAAAAAAAAAAAAAAGGCATAATTAGAAAGAGAAGGCTGCTGAAAAGCAGTCAAAATTCTCAGTGAAAAAAATAACAGGATGGAAATAGG
Organism: Acanthornis magna; assembly: GCA_036785705.1. Classification (NCBI taxonomy): domain Eukaryota; kingdom Metazoa; phylum Chordata; class Aves; order Passeriformes; family Acanthizidae; genus Acanthornis; species Acanthornis magna. The sequence continues at coordinate 608,900 of JAWUZG010000104.1, read as the reverse complement.
AAAAGGAGCTAATTATTAAAGATATTTTTTTGCTCTATGTCCATATGATCTGCAAGAACTGATAATTTTAGACTGGGAATGAACACTTGGTTCCTCTTATAGGGAGAAAAGAGTTGCAATGTATTGTTAGTTAGGAAATTTTTTACCACTCTAAGAACTTCCCAAATGTCTCAGTGTGGCAAAGAGAAGGTTCAAATAAGGAATCAACACCCAGAAATGCATCTTGCTGTTCTAACTCACTCTTTAGCTGTGCCAGAGTGTCAAAATGCTATCACATACCTGAACCCAACCGCAGGGATCTGCTGCTTTATTTTAAATGTCCCCAAATCGTTTTCTGCGCAGTTTTTTTGCACCTGTGTCCCTGCAGGCGTTCCCGGGCACGCCGGGAGAGGGCACATCTGCACTAGGATTTATTGCACTGCTGCTCAGCCGTGCCAGGGAGGATTTTCCAGCTCCCTCTGCTCACTCAGGACTTTGGGTTTTCACCACGTAGTGCTGCGGTTTTCTGCTTCCCTTTCTCCCCCTCTTTGCTCCTCGGGATGGATTTCCAGGCTGGCTGGAGGCTGCCCCAGCTCCGCTTTTCCCCTTGGAAGCAGGAGGATTTTGGAACAAAATCTGTTTAGACTCCAAATTGTTCAGATGGAGCCACAAAGGAGCCTGCAGGGCTCTCCTCTGTTACTGCCCCGAGGTTCCTGGGGGATGCTGTGCTATTTTTACTGGGATGCTTTCTATGAAAAACCCAAAACGCTGGAAAAGACAGATTTTTCTAATCTTGAGAGTACATGGGGCTCACATCTGTCTTTTGTTTCTGATCCATGTTATAGGAGTAATAAGATGTAGCAAGCGTTCATTTAAGTCACACTGAGAAGCAAATTTTCATGATTTGACAGCAACTCAAACCACTTAGCTTATCTTTCCAGAGCGGGGTCGAAAACATGCGAACTCGCCTATTTAAAGATTTTATAAATAGGCCCCAGTTGAGTTTCCAGCGGCACGGTGATACTCCAGAATCGGAGCCCAGAGCCTGAGTGTTGAATGGTAAACTGCATAGCCTTCAGCAGCAGCTAATTAGTGCTGCTGGTGCATCTCAGACAGCCCCTGCGAGAACCACAACATCTTCCCACTGAAGAGCTATTTAAAACCACCCTGGGACGGAGTGACTTCATGCAGCGATTCCTGCCTGAGTAACAATAGGCTGCGCGTTGTTCGCATCGCAGTTTTTCCGGGCCGTTCTGTTTCAAATCGCCGATTTCTGGAGCTGGGAGCAGGGCACCCCCAGAGGGGAGCGCTGGGTTTAGGGTGAGCTCCCGAAAAGCGGTGTTCCTCTGAAAATCCTGGGGTTTTTTGCTGCCTGCTCCCCAAGCAGAGCTCAGCATCACCCGGCCCGGCAGGGCTGCTGAGAAAGGAAAAAAAGGAAAGCTTTACAGAGCTCTGAATCTGAGCCGGGATTAGCAAGGCTCGGAAGCAATTTGCAAACGCACAAACTCCTCCTGGCTGCTGCTTTCAGAAGCCTTTTCTTAGGGCATCTCCTGTTGCTCTAATTTTCCAACATGCATGGAGATTCGCAGAAGCTCGCAGGGAGGTCAGGCAGCCAGCACACAAGATGGCGAAAAGAGAAACTTTATTTACAAAAACTTCTTTATATATCTATTAATAGTCTAATAATTATTGGTTGACAGTTTTCCACCCCCTATAACGATTGGTTACAACTCTAGAGCATCCAGTACCAAAACAAAGAAATTAGAAAGCACAAGAATGCAACTTATCTCCATTCTCCATGAGAAAGAAGAGAAAGATTTTAAAACAGTGCAGCTACAATCTCCCACCCAACCCCAGGGTGCAGAGGGCTTGGCTTGGCTGTGCGGGTCCTCCTTCACAGGCTGCTGTGAAATTCCAGCTGCTTGTTCCTTAATCCTTTGCTGGGTACAAACCCTGGGGGGCTGGGGCCAGGGCTCAGGGACACCCCTGGCAAACACTTTTCTTATCTGCAGTTCTGGGTGCGGTGCCTGAGAGCCCCAAATGTTTTATTCAGAAGTGAGCTGTGGGGAATAACGCCCCAAAAGGAGTTTGGGACCACATTCCCTTCCTGGCACTTTTCCTGGGCAAAACTGTGGCCAGCCAGGTTGCTTCTGACAGCAAAAGGTTCCATCAAGCTGAGAGGAAAAGCCTTTGGATCAGCAAGAAACAGGTGCACAAGGCCCCGGAGAATTCAAGGCTGTGTGGGTCTGTCATTCAGAAGAGGCAGATCCATTTCAGCGCTGTCAGGAGGAAAGACAATTTGAGAAGTTTATTAAACAGCGTGGTGTTTGTAAATTTGGTCAGGAAACACAGAAACACATTGCCCTGCCGGGACACAGAGCAGAGCTGTCCAAGGAAGAGAGAGCAGCAGTGACAAGTCTGAGATAGGGCTGTTATCTAATCCAGATAGCTCAGAAAACAGAAACCCCAAATTGCTTAAATGCCAGGAAAATCACACTGCTTCCTTTTTTTTTTTTTTTCCTTTTTTTTTTTAACATCTTGGACAGCCAGCTAAGGAAGGGGCTGCCACCACACAGGGCAGGAGATACTGAATCTGCTGGTGAGGTTTTATTCAAATCCGAAATGCTAATCCCAAAAGCACCTCCAAGTTTCTGCTTCCTCTTTTGTTTCTTGCGTATACTCCGTGATATTTGTCTCAGGAGCTGTAGTAACTCTGCAATTGCTGCCTTTTCCCCTTAGAGGATTATCTGTCTGTCCTGGTGACATATGACAGGTTTTTTTGGGGGATGATCTCATCCTTCTCCTTGAAGACTGCTTTGTTTTGCTTTCCTGCTCTGCTCGGAAGAAACGGATGTTATCTTTGAGAGCAGACAATGCCACGGTGAGGCTGTCAGCGAACAGCCTCGCATCATCTGGGAGCCCACAGCTGGCTGCTCTGTCTGCAGGGACGAGAGCTGAAATTGCTGGGAATGGATCCCTGGGCCTGCCCAGGACATCCTGGGGCTGCTTTACCACAAGTCACTCTGGTGCTGATCAAACTACACAGAAGGATGAGAGGAAGTGCCAAACCTATCAAACATCCTGTGCGAAACTTGAATAAAACTTACCTAATGTTCACCAGCACTGAACAGTGCAGTGCTGTCATTTACTTCTCTCTGCTACGCTGTGTTTTGGTTAATCCACATTTTTTGCTCAATTTAACCTGGATTAAGCCTGGCTTTCCATAGGCTTGTCCCATGGAAACCTAGGTCAGAGCTGTTTGAGGTGTCAGCTCTGAAGCTCTGCTCCTTCTTCCACCAGATCTAGCAGGGACATTGCCAGTGGTGGCAGAGGAAGGAGGATCAAACCCCGCGAGTCTTCTGCCGAAGTGAACTTTGAAACTGCTCACTAACTCAATCATTTCATGCACTCCGGTTTGTACCACGGCCCTAACTCCCTTCCGTCCTTCCTGGGGAAGAAGAAATGAGGGCGCTGAGAGAATTGGATGTGATACAGATAAATTGGCAAGCGATTGATTGCTGTCTCTCCGCTTGGTGTGTAAGGAATCTCGGAATCACGCCCAGGAGCCCGAGGAAGCGCTCGGTGCCGCGTGTCACCGAGTGGGGACAGCAGCACGAGCTCCCTGCTCCTCGGGGACCTTCTGTCCACCTCAGCCCTCGTGTTCCTGCAGGATGCTGGTCCTGCACAGGGCTTTATTTGCCTTTCCTTACGGAAATGGGCTCGCCTGTCTGCCGCTTGATCTGTCTCTCCCTGCAGGAATTTGGATGGGAATTTCAGCCAGGTTTCAGGAGGCTCCGAGGGAACTGAGGGCTTTGTGGAACTCAGCGGCGCGGTGAGGAAATTATGTAGTGTCCTGCTGAGGGGAAAGTGGGCAGAATTAAATTATGATACATTCTGGACCCCTACAGCCACAGAGGAGCTGCAGCACTGACAGATTTCATCTGCTGCGGGTGTGATGGGGGTAGGGAGCAGCTGGAGCTGCTGCAGCATCGGCAAAGGGAGTGGGGAATGGCTCCCTGAGAAATCCTGCAGTTTTCATAGTGTGTCTTTGGGTTTGTGGCCCATGTTCTCTTCTGTTCAACCCAGAGCCTTTTGTTTAGTGCATCTCATCCCGTTGGAGTGGCGAAGGTAATTAAAGATTTTCATCAGTCAAGCTGATTCGGTGACTGTACTTTCCAGTGCCATCTCAGTTTCCATACTAGAGGAAATAAGTAATTTTTTGTTAAAAAAATAAAGAAGGAAACAGCCACCCGAGTTCTAGGAGTTTCCCTCAAGCAGAACTTTCATTTCCTCCGCAGGCTCGTGGTCCTGGGGCTGCAGAGCCCTGTGTGACACCAGCCTGGTCACAAAGAGCACTCATTCCCTCCGGAAAGGGCGGCACAGGGGAGCCATCGCCAGTTCTCGTGTCTCATATCTGTCTCTGTGCAAAACGTGAGGTTCCTGTCAGCGCCAGCAGCTGGTTCAATCAATAAACTAAATAAATATCCTTCATCTGGAGTTCGCAGCTCCGTGGAGCAGAGGTGAGCGAGGAGCAGAGTGTTCAGTGCTGCTGTGGGAGCTGAAGGGCTCAGCCCCGACCTGGGGAGAGCTTCCCTGACCCCTTTTGCCTCTCTCCATGGAATGGGAGCTCCTGTTCTTCACTCCCACTCCCAGGGACTCCAGCTAAACCAAACCAGTGCGCTCTCTCTCTCTCTGTTCAAGAGACACGTGTTTGGATTTCCCAAGCCTTGAATAAAACCTAAAGGGATTGTCACACAGCCTTTGCTGAGAATTGCAGACCCCATCTCATGAAAGGCAAAAATAGCCATTCTTGATAGCCAAGTCGTTCTTGAGCTGGTTTTGGTTGGGCTTTTTTTGGTATAATTTCTGTCCCAATAAATGCACCACGTGAGAATGGCTGTAAATATGAGTTAGTAAAACTGTCATCATCATCTTCTGCTGTGAGCAGAGGTTTCTGCAACCACCCAGGTGTGATGCAAACTCCTTGGGAAATAATAATTCAAACAAACCAGTCAGTAAAAAAAAAATCATAACAGTTACTTGGATTGCATATCTGGGGATACTTTCATTAAATTTGCCACCTATTAATCTTAACTGACTATTTTTATCCAGGTGGAGGATTTACATTTATAGGAAAATAATAAGTATTTTGCAGACAAGTTCACCAGAAGGTGATGGGTAAAGACCATTTGCAATCTTAGCTAAAAGTGAATCAGAAAAACATTCGGAACAGAAGGGTCATTGAAAGTCTGTACGTTTGACAAACCTCTCTCCAGCACGATTTGTTTTGTTTTCAGTTCGTGCTCAGGGGCTGAAACTCAAACACAAATGTCAGAGGTTCACCTGCTTCTTCAGTCTGCTTTTCTGTTTTGTTTTGTTTTTTTAAATGCTAAAAAAACGACAAAAAGAAAGAGGGAATATCTGTCAGAAAGTGTCTGTGAGCACACACAACCCTTTTCAGTCAGGTATTTTTCCTTCAGACCTCTGAAGCTTTTCTTCCTGGTCGGATGTCATTAGCATATAATTAAGGTGCCAGACCCATGCCATTTTCCTGTATGCTTAATGGGGTGAGTTCCTGAGGTTTCTTGGGAGGTTTTTTCCTCCCAAACCGAGGTCAAACAGTTAACCAGTCATCCCTTCCCTCCGTCTATTTATAAGCCATAAGGAGCAGGATGTAGTAACATTCTCCTGTGGTTCACCGTAAGGAAAATATTCCATTTCTCTTTGGAGACAATCCTCAACAGGCCCCTGCAGCAGAACTTCATTTATGGGGTGGAAATGGGGGAAACCTCCCTGCGTGCCCTCGCTGCCAGGCCCTGGTGAGAACCTTCCTCCCCTCCTCCCTGCCTCGCCTCTCCTTCCTCTGCCTCATCATTCCTTTCGATATCAAAGCTCTCCCTCAAACCAAAAGCTGTGCTTTCTCCTAGAATCCACGACCTGTCCCTGGGGATTGCAGTCCCTGTCCAGAAATTCTGCCAAGTGTTTGAGCGTCCGCAGGAGTGTCCAACAGGGAATGACAGCAGCCCTGCAAGGACACCTGGAATTGCTCCCGTGTCCTGTTAGAGCCCTGCCGGGGCTGTGTCCTTCTCCATGGAGTGTCCTCCTGCGCAGGGAGCTGGGAAGAGCAGGGGATGCTGCAGGGCAATCCGGCTGGAAAAGCCATCACTGCCTTCCCCAGCAGAGGAGCTCAGGGCTCAGCCCTGGCCCCTCTTCAGCTGCAGACAAAGGGGAAACACGAGAGACTCTCTGAGTCCCAAACACCTTTTCAATGCTGAGGAGCAAACGTCCCACGGGTTTTGCTTTTCCCTTCAGGATTGCAGCATCCCGTCCTTTTGAAATCTTTGTGTTGGAGCGAGTGGTCCCCAGCTTTTCTCCAGGAAGGACTGGGGGAGGAAGGAGCAGAAAACATCACTGGTTTTCGAAAGAGATGACTTCCCCCCAGAGCAGCCGAGTGCTTCTTGAGATCACAGCCTTCAGGCTCCCCAGCACTCGAAGCTCTCCTGCTTCTTTTCTTTCCGAGATGCTCCTTGGTTTCTGTGTCCATCCCTCCCCCTTTATTGAGAGCCCGCGGCATTGCAAACCACAGCAGCACCCAGACTGTGTCCAAAGGAGGAGCAATTTGCCTTAATCTTGCATCCCAATGTCTGTGACATTAACTTTGGAACCTAACGGAGAAAATTGCAAATATTGGCACTTTTCACTATTTAGCTGCTTCTAGTTTTGGTGGGAGCACCCAGTGTACAGGCTCTTTCCAGGTGTATTCTCATGCTTTCTGAGTAAAAATAAATCTCAACCCTTCTCTCCCTGCTAGGCTAAACACTGAACTCCGTGTGGCTGTTTTCCATGCAATATCCAGCAGCACGCTGCACACAAAACATGGAGGGGAGCAGTCAATTAATGCAATCGAGTAAGACACAGGATCGTGTTTCATGCTAATCATTTCCGTAATCCAACAAAAGCCTGCCCCACTTTTTTTTTTTTTTTTTTTTTTTTTTTTTTTTTTTTTAATCTGGAGCTGCCACCGACTTTCCAGTCTGCTGCACCAGAGCCATCCAAAATGTAGGTCAGGCTTGCCAAGTCCACTTCTGCGTGAAACCAGGCGTGTTCTCCCCCCGGGGAAGGATCTTCCCCCCATCTCCCCCTGCCAGGATAAGGCCTGTGACAATTCCTGGTGGCCAGCGGCTGCTTCCCTCTGCCTTGGGGCTGAGGGGTGGCCAGCCCTGGCAGCGAACCAGCCAGGAAGTTTCTCTTCTTCTTCCAGGAGGAATTTCCCAGGCTGGAAAAAGGGAGGCTCACTCACATTTTAATCCCTTTTCATGGAGTGAGGCAAAGGGTAAGAACTCCCTCGTGAGTGACATCATGTCCAGACTCCTTCTTCCCGAGACAGGGCGTTACTGGGGTGGCTTTTCCTCCCTGGCTGTGCCACACAAATTAAACCAGAGTGACGTGGTAAGCAGGGGAGCCCCGAGGTCAGCTCTGAGCCCCACATCCTCCCGAAAGCCACAGGAATCAGCTGGAGCCTCTGGAATTCTGTCAAGTACTGACATCGTGGGGAGCAGCTGCAAAACTCAGGTGAGGCATTAAGGCTGAGACTTGGAAAAGAGTGACAGAGAAAGGGGGAATGGCTTCACACTGACAGAGAGGAGGTTTAGACTGGACATTAGGAAGAAATCCTTCCCTGTGAGGATGGGGAGGCTCTGGCACAGGTGCCCAGAGCAGCTGTGGCTGCCCCTGGATCCCTGGCAGTGTCCCAGGCCAGGCTGGACAGGGCTTGGAGCAGCCTGGGACAGTGGGAGGTGTCCCTGCCCATGGAATGGGATGAGCTTTAAGGTCCCTTCCAACCCAGGCCATTCTTTGATTCCATGATTCAACTCTAAGGAATTACTGGGAATCTCTCTCGCACGGCTGAGAAACTTTACAAACCACCCTGAATTTCCTTAAGTGCGTTTGTGGGGAGGGGACAAGCGCCCAGGGACACCAGCTCCAGGGAAATGCTGGCAATCTGAGCCAGGCTCTCCCTGTGCACTGGAGTGGATAACAACTTCCCTGGCGCTGCTTGTTTCAGACGAAATGTTCCTGATCCAGTGAGTCGGCAACATCAGGCTGCTTCCATGTGGAGCTGGGAAGCTCATCTGCACAGGCTGGGAGAGCCCAAAGTGACAGACAGCTCTGGAGATGGTGCAGAAGGGAAAAAGAATAAAAATAAAGAGGAATGGGAGTTCAGGGAAAGTCCCACATCGAACGAGCAACCAAACTGACAAATCCATGCAGCGGTTGACTTGCTCCCCTTGTCCCGTGTACTCTGATGTGACATTGGAAGGAAAACTGAGATTTCTTTTCTGCCTGCGCTGTTCTGCTCCATTCATCACGCTCAGTGGAAAGAGGAGCTGTCCTCACTCTGTCTCCTTCGCTGCCCCTCCGGAGCAGGATGGGAGAGGGAGCAGCACTCCCCAGGCAGCTGCTCAGGGGCCTGTGCTGCTGCCCTTCCGAGCTGAGAATTAATGGAACACTCTGGGAGCAGCCTCCTGGAACGAGCTGCTGTTAATTAGCAATGCATTTGTCATGGGATGTGCAGAGATCATGGAGAAGCTTCAGGAAGTTTGAGACTTAGCCCAGAACAGTTCAAGGGTGCATTGGTCGCCACTTTATTAGGGAAGTTTTTATTACCTATCTTTAAACTCATTGCAACTTCTCTCAAAAGCTTCTGGAAAAGAGACAATCCCATCTGTTGGGTCATCCAGAGCATGGATAAAGGAGTGATGAGCCTTCCCAGCCTTCTTTGCAAATGTTGGAGCACGGATTGCAAGTTCTCCATTGCTGGTTTTGACAGGCTGGACACGACAAATACATCCTGAAGAGCTGCTTTCCATGGAATCACACGCCCTGGAGCAGACAGCCATTTATAGAGCTCCGGAAAAGAGCAAGACTGCCGAGGGATCCTGCTGTCCCCAAATACCCTTCCCTCCCAGGACATCTGAGCCATCCGTGCAGGGCACAGCGGTGGTGAGTGTGACTGGAGCCCCAGAGCAAAGCACACCCTGCAGATGTGGGAGCTGCCAAAAAGCTTTCCCAGGGCTTTGTGGACATCTCAGGATCCCATCCAAGCACACACCCGTGTCTCCATCCTGTGCAGGCGTGTGTGCCTCTAGCGCTGCGATCCTGTGCCTAATAAATCCCTGTGGCCCTATAAAACCCAATTACTAATGTGTTTAAAATAAAAGATGAATGTATATTTATAGCCACGTGTAATATTTTATATAACACTCTAGAACAGATGTCCAGGGAGCAGCAAAATTTTAATTAAGGTTTTCTCATTGCTTTTCTTAAGGAGTCCAATCAAAGCCCCACTGAAAGACAGGAGTGAGACATTTAAAAAACCCCACACAGTGACAAATGTTTACATGTATTTTATAACTTATTCTGTAAAGGACATCTGTGGCTCATCTAGTGCAAAAAAAAGCCAAGACTATTTGGTATAAGGCTTTGTTCTACTTATGCTTCTGTAATGAACACACCATGAGTAGTGTGGAAAAGCCTTCAGTGTCCTGGATTTCTTTTTGTGTTTATCACATGATTTATCAGCACTTTCTAAAGAGGCAGAAATATGTTTGGTTTGTGCGTTGATGCATTTTTAAGGGGGTTTCTCACCAGCTTCAGCTCTGCTGGCTGAGGGCCTTGCAAGTTCCACTGAATTTAAACCACCTTTGGGCACAAATAAATCTCATTGCCCGGTTTACAAAGAGGGACTTGAAGGAATAAGTATTTGGGGAGTTGTGGTTAGGCTCCCCGGGAGAGCCATCAGCGTGCTCCAGGTTGGAGTGGGAGAGCACAGGAACCATTTGTTTTCTGCCCTAGAGCAGTGCCTGCTCCGTTATATTTAGGTATTATTAACGATGATTAAGTGCACGATCAGTAGACAGAGCTGCTTCCATGAATTGCGTTTAATATTCAGGGAAGGCTGCTGGGATGGTGCAGGGGCATCACCGTGTGAGTGATGGGCTGGAAATCAATTAACAGGTGGAAAAATAGGCTGGCACATGAAACACTCTCTGAAAAGGACACCCACTTCTTCCTTGGGATCTTACTCATGAGACAACAAAAGGGAGCCCACACAGATGAAGGCTGAGCCATTCATTTGGAAGTTTTTCATTTCTTCCCTAAGGGAAGCTGAAGAATATTTTTAAAGTGTCTACAGTCTGATAAATGCTCCTTTTTCAGTCTCAAGCGTTTGTTTTTATACATCCTATATGCTGATTTCCCAGGATGGCTGCACCTCGGATCCTGGTGGGGCTCAGGGAGGGCATCCGTGGTGTGACCCTTTCCAGTGAGATGGACAATCTTTTCTGCAAACTGCTGTTTTTAAGGGGGACCTGAAGTCATTCTCCATTGTTTGTCCTTTTCTGACTCCTGTGCTTGCACCTGTTCTATGAATTGCACTGCTTTATGAAGTGAGCGATTTCCAGACCTCTCCACAACCGGCTTCCCTTCCAAACTCCCCTCCACTGCTTTTCCTCCATGCTAACCTGGCAAGTTAAATTTCTGAGGCCATTTCCTGACTACAAACAAGCTGACAAACACCTCCTGAGATGCTCTAGGTGTTGCCCCTTCCAGACCACTTCCCTCTTTCCATAATATCCTGATTTCCTCTTCTTTTCTTTAGTCCTGCTCCGAGGCTGCGGCCATTCCTGGCTGGTGCAGTCTGTGCACCTGGAAATCACCTGGAAATCACCTGGAAATTGGCCCTGTGGCACATTTGCAGCCGGTTTGTCTCTTCCCAGGCACACACAAGTTACTGTGCACACCCTGCAGTGAGTGCAGACAGAAATTATGGAGTTTGGTGCGCGTTTCCCAGGCATTTATTCCCAGGCATTTGGCATCTCGGCAGCTATCTGTGAAAATTGTTGTCTTTCAGGCAGAGTTATTAGAGCTGACAATGTACCAAAAATGAGTGACATCAGGCACCACGAGGACACGGGGACACCACATCCCTGAGGAGCAGCTGCATCCGCAGGGAATTTCCGTGGCCTCGGCCGGCTCTCACCTCGGGCCGTGACGGAATCGCTGGTGCTGATGCTTGGGGAGAGAGGGGTTGGTAATTCCTCTGGCAGAAACAGGCCACGTTCACTCAGTAGGAAGAAGAGTGGCATTTCCCCATCCCTAGAAAGGGAATGCTTGGAGGAAAGTGCGTCCAGCCGGATCTGCACCCAAGCCAGACCGCGGCGGAGCGCTGAGCATCCGTGGCAAAATCCCTTTTTCCTCTGAGCGCTCATTCCTGCCTCTTTCCCTCGCAGCCCTGCTGCTCCTTCCCCTCCCAGGGCCGGCGAGGGCTCCCAGATTTGCGTGGCCACAACTTCCCAAGTGCACGGCACTTAACAAAGCCGAAGGAAAAACACTAAAAAATAAATGGGCGGCAGATGGTCCTGTAGGACAAAGCTGAATCTGAGGATTAACCAGACCATAATAAAAGCTGTCATTACAGGTTGTCATCATTGGTGAGTTATTTATTAGCTCTAAACAGTGCTCCCTTCAGACACCAAATGTCAAATGTTTTAATATGTAGGACCCAAATCTTCCCCTTCCAGCTGCTCCCATTTCGTCCTGCCAGCTGTACTGTCTCATCTTCCAAGACCTGCCAAAGAGCCCAGCATTAACATACCTTATTATGCACATTATTTTGCCAATAGAGGCCAGATGAGGCCAAATCATTCTGATAATAAGCCCTGCTGTCATTAAATGCTATTATGCATGCTGCTGTTGATCCCCAAACCTTCGCAGAATATTAATAAGGGCACGCTTGGCGTTTGCTGCAGGGGTTCTGGGGTGGATGGGTTTGGCATTTATTGGATCTGTCTGCAGTCTGAAGGGATCTGTGGCTGCACCAGTCACTTCTGCAACTCAGGAGAAAAACATGAGGTGCCTGGGATGCAAAATATTTCCAATTCTTGGAAGATTTCTTTCTCCTTTAAAAAGGAATCATGGTTTGGGGGTTTGGTTTGGATCTTTAGCAGGAAAGAAAGGAAGGAAAAAGGAGGGAATTGCCTGAGGATGATCCAAATATTTCATTCTCATTTTTTTTGAAAACCTGTTTTAAGGTTAATTTAAAATGAAAATGTCATTGTGAAATGAGGAGCTGAAAATGCCAGTGTGAAAATAGAAGCTGAAACATTTCAAATTCTCAGAATCCTTTTTTTTTCCTTTCCCACTGAAGCAATGTATGATATTTTGACCTGAAGCTGTGACTAGCTTTGGTTAACCTAGAGCTACATTTTTCTGTGATTTTATTACATGTGAAAAAATAGTCACCTGCTTTATGTGTTCTACATTTTGAGGAGATATTTATGTTATAAAGTTCTTTTGACTGAAAGTTTCAACTGTTATTGGAATCTTCTGATTTCTTTTCTTAAGGTATTCATACTTCCAAAACACAATTGTTTTTCCTTTTCCTGTCCATTTTCTGCAAGTCTCTTGACAGTTTTTACGTAGCACGATTCCAACAGGGCAGTAGCTCATAAAAACGGTGGGAAAACGTGCCACAAGCTCTCCATTGTAGCACGACCATAAATCCAAGCCTTATTTCAGTTATGGGTGGCCACTTCTAATACCTAAAGGTTAAAGCCTCCCTGGCAGTGATTAACTAGTCAGGATCTCAGCCAGATCTCAGTATTTGAGCAGTCACTACTGTGGAAAACAACTTCAGCTCTTTCCCCTGACCCTTTTGTCAAGCTGTCACTGTCAGTGATTTATTTCAGTTCATGCAGAGCCTGGGGCTGTCTCCGAGCTGTAATTGTGACCTAATGCGCAGCCCTGGACAAGTCAAGGTGTATCTCTGCATTTCCTGATCTCCTTCACACCCAAGGGCGCAGGGAACTGGGCAGGACTCGCAGGGATACAGGACTGAGATGTAGAGGGGCTTTTAAGAGTCTCAGTGAGTTAGGGAATTCCTCTTAATTCAAAATTAGCCAGAAAGATCAGAGCAGAGCAGCCCTCGGAGAAGGCAGCGTTGCGCATTCGCAGACGTCAGTCTGGTGGAAAGCAAAGTTCTTTTTGTTCATCGAATCCTTCTGCTCAGAAAGAAAATTTGGGTGTTAACACTTTTGGGACCTTTTTGCAGAAGCTGAGCTGATGGCATCGGGTTTGTGTCACATGCTGGAAAAAAGCAGGGAAAGAATTTTTACTTCAGCTAGCCCACGGTCTAAAAAAATCCCACCAGAAAGCAGGCACCTGCATTTTTTCAACAGATAAAATGGTTATGGATTAGAACATGCCTTTAAAAAACCCAGCAACCTCTTAGATAACATTTTGTGCCACCAAACGGAAAGAAAATCCGAGTCAGAAGAAAGGACCAAAGTATTTTTAGCTTGTCTGGGTTCCCAGCCTGAGCGAGGGAATGACTTTAATCAAATTTAGCCCAGCCCCAGCCATTCTCTCGGTGGTTGGTTTCGGCTGCACATGGCCCATCTCGGAGCAGCCCTTCCACCGCACACTGGCAGCTTTGTTTCCAGCCTGGGAAGGATCAAATGGTCTCCACCGGAGGGAAGGGACAGCAAAGGACAGCCCTTTCCTCCGAGTGATCCTTCCCTACAGAGGAAGCTTTATAACTCCACAAGCCAGGGTACAATATGTTCAACATATGTCAGTCCTTCCTCCCGGCGAGAGAGATGAATCACCTGTTTTCTCTCGAGGGGAGATGTTTAAATCCTCTCTGCTGCTGAGGAACAGGGAGCAGCTTTCTCATTGTGATGCACATTAGTGACAGCCCCAGCGAGGAGCGTGGCATGTGCCTCACCACTGCTGCTGGCAGAAGGGATCTTGAGGAGAGGCCTCTTTGCCATGAATAATGCAAATTGTTTGCAGTTCCAGTAATTCAAGGCCCAGGGTAGGAAGTTTGCTCCATTCTGCATGGGGTCCCACTTCCTCCCCACGGGCACTATGGTGTGGCTGCAGGCTCCAGAGGAACTGTGTCACCTGGGGGGACAATCTGCCTCCTAAATACATGAAATTTGGGTCTGGAGAGGGGTGGGACAGGCAACACATCTCCCAGGGAAGGGGGCTTTAAAAACACCTACAGCAAAATGTGTCCATGTGGATTTCAGTCCAGCCCTGCTCAAGAAAGCATTTCAATCCAGCGTAATAGCAACAATTCATGGGCTTAAGTGCTTGCTAGGAGCCAAGTTTCTGTCAGAAACTCCCCAGAATAAGTGTGGTTTGCACATCAGGCTGCAGAGCTAAGGAAAACATTGCTGTGCAACCTCAAGAAGAGCTACGGAGGCTCCACTGTAAATCTGATACTTGCAATTATTTCCATGATGACAACACCCACCAGCCTTAGCTGGAACCTATTTGTGCTGGGGATGCTGCAAGCAGGGCAAAAAATGCTTCTTCCTCCAGGGAATTTGTGAGATGAGACGGGACAGGGAAGGGCAGAGGGAGCCCGAGGAAAGCTGAAATGATTTGTCAGGTGAAGGGTTTCATTCTTTACGCCACTTGTTGATTCTTACAAATTGCAGCTCTTTCAGCTGGCTACACACAGCGTTCTGTGATGGAGTCGGGAAGGCCCCCAAGCTCATTTTACTGTTTGCTTTGAACCAGCTTCTTTTAAAATTGTCACATAAAGGGGAACACAATTCTTCCCCTGCCTGGCAAGAGCAGGAAAAAATATTGCTTTGAAAAGGGCAAACAGTTTAAATTGTTTTTGCAGCCGCATTTTCTTGGTGTATGGATTGGTCACTCGCACGAGGGCAAACATTCTGCTTGCACCAAGGTGAACACACAACCCAAGGCAGGTCAGGCTCCCTCAGAGAGCAGGTTTGTCCTTCATTTTCGTGTGAACAAGGAATAAAAACTGGCCAAAAAACGTCCTGGGTACTCAATATCACAGTTTGCTTCTGGTCATGGGGCAGGGCAAGAACTGGGAGTGGAGTGCAGAAGAGAAGTTGTTGCTCTAAACTCAGATTGAACTGAAGTAGTTCAACAAGCGAAAATGAGTGAAGTATCCTGGGAATAAAAATAAGGAAGGATTTATCGGGGAAGCAAATAGTTAGAGTAAACTTCAAAGAAAAGACCTTTGTTTTGTGATTTGTGTCCTACAATTTCTAACCCTCTGATCCCTGGAAGCAGAGATTGTTTCTGGGGAAGGAGCACATTTTCCCACCCCTGTTCGGTGCCTGCCTTCCCCACACACCTGTGGGCAGGTGAGGTGAGCCCATGGGTGTACAGCTGCCCTGTGCCTCCTCCCAGAAACAGCGCTGTGCTGTGCTGGGACAGTCCTTCCCAAATTCTAAATTCGAATACTAAAAGTCTATCCGCCTGCCCTCACAGCTCTTCTTTTGTTCATTTAGTGATCCATTAGACAAGGGCTAAGTGTTGATCAGACTGAAAGCTTTCCTCAACTCTCGGAGTATTTCACTGTGCTTAGAAAAAAGGGAAGATAGACCCCACTGGTCAGTGAGAGCCAAGCTCCTCCTGGTGCCTCAGCCATCTGCAGCACATCCTGCTCATGTCAGCAACTTACAACATCTACTACTCATTTTAATCCTCTGTAAAACACGCAAGGGAGTGTAGTGTACATAATGCATGACTTAGATTGTTGAAGTGGTAGGAATTCTGTTTCAATAGCTCAGAGGTCTTAGAGAATCCATCTCCTACAGGCAGAAGAAATCTTTCCTGTGACTAATTCCATCCTGTCCCTCTGCTTGTCACTGGGACATTCCCCACACTGCCCTGGCCTGAATGCTGGAGGTGGCAAATTTCCCGCAGCACTTTAAATCCTGTTTTTAAAAGTCCAGAAATATGCAAAGTAAATATTCTATCTCGTGTTGGGGTCATTTGGAAGATTATTCTTGTTTCGAAAAATATTTCTTTTTTGAAGTTGAAAAGTTAAATTGCATCCCCAAGCACGAGAGTTGTGTCAAACGCTGAGGCCGAGGCTGTTCTGCCTTTGGATCTCGGACAGCCTGGGTTACACACACCACGTTTGCCTTTTGCCATGATGGAGGGCTGAGGTTATGCACGTCTGCTTTGGAACTGAATAAAACATTTTGCTCTTGCAGCCTGGCAGTTCATGGGCATTGAGGTAAACGCACAGGCAGCACTTCAGATTAATACCTTTTTTATCAGCTGGGATATTTAACCTGCCCATGGCCCTGCTGCTGCCCCAGCAGGCTTCGAGCCCACGGTGGGGAAGGAGGGAATTTAGGTTGCTTAAAGACCTTTTTCAAGATTAATTTTGAGTCCATCTGTGTAGCACAGTCAACATGACCTCCATCTTTTATTACCAGAGGAATCTCAGATGCATTAATTTAAAGCCGGGCTGTGTGTTTAAAAAGCCGCAGTTCGACTTTTTCAGACTTCTTCAATCGTGTTTCCCCTTCATGTAAAATTCATGGCAGAGCATTTTGAAACTCTGCCTTGTGCCCAGGTGGGTGATTCTCATGCATTTCAATGCACAGGGGGTATTTTTCTGTATGGAAAAGCAGTTGAGTTCCCTACAGGAAAGTTCCAGGTTTAAGATCTACAGTGGCTGTCTGCGGAGGTAACGCAGTGGGAATGGAATATCCTGGAATGCGCTACAGGGAGGTGGTTTTGGTCCTTCCTGGGACAGAGCTGGTGCTGGCTGCAGGCCTTGGCAGCCAATGGGTGTAACACAGAAACCACGGGCTCAGAAATCCTCCAGGAATTATCTGGATTTACCACACTGCGTTTGCTCGAGCTGATAAAGGGCTCCATTTGCAAACCCGACCTTCAGTGTCAAAATCTTCTGCGTCCACTAATGCACTGCATGTGTACACACCAACATTTTATGGAGTTGGAGCTTCTCCTGCTTGCTGTAAATCCCTTTGGAAGGGATCAAGTTATACACACTGAGAATTCACAAAGCTTGTTGAAATGTTGGCCCCGCTAAAACGAGCAGGAGTCTTGCCTTTGGCTTCTGTAAGTCCAAGATTTTACCCACAAAGTTTAAAGAACAAGAGGATTTCTCCAGGCTTAAAAGCATTTTTCTTCTCCTTACTGGCATTTAGAGTTATACAGCACTTTTTGATTTTTTTTTTAAACCTGATTTTGCCTTGCTTCGACAGCAAGCAAAGCCAGTGCTCTGAAATGTGTTTTTACTTTAAACAGAACTGAGTGCCTAATCTACTAATGAACTGTAATTATCCTTTTCTTCAACAGAAATTGCACTTAGCCCTGAGCCTTGTGGGTTGCTGATTCAGAGAACAAACAGGTTCTGGGTAAGTTCTGTACATTAGTACATGCACTGCAATACCTATACACTCACATAGAGCAGCAAAAATGGCTTTCCTGTGCCTATCAACTCATTTGTCTGACTTGCAGAGCAGCAGAACAAAAATAAAACAGAGCTCATAGTAATTTGGCTTTACCACAAATTCCTTTCAGTCTGCTCATTGTGTATTTTTGTCCATTTTCCCCTGTTTTCTGTGGCTTGAAAATTCTTAGTGCCAGCCCTCACTTTGGGAAGACATTGATGTAAATTCTCAGTCACTAGATTGGACATCTTTGTCATATGTGTGCAGCTAAGAACCATCCAGGAATATCACTCAACACAACCAATTTCTACATCGTGCTCATCCTGAATTCCTGTTCCATGTCGAGATAATTTTATTTACTCTAGGAATAATCTCCAACAGAAATTCAATTGAATTATTGTGTAACCTGGGTACAAAAGTCTCTGCCTCAAGTTAGACTTGCAGATTGAATTAGCTGGTTTGTCTCAGAGGAGAGGCTAAAATAAGGTCAGATCTCCATTGTGTGGAGCTCAGGAATGCTCTGGCTTTGCTGTGGGGTGGAGGAAATCTCTCCAAGCTCTCCAAGGTCTGTGGTTCCCTTTGATGTGCCCACTTTCCCTGAGTTCACACTGGAGAAGGGCATCACTTCTCTTCGGGGAGTCCTTAGAACAAAAGGGGATTTTGGCTGCCTGAGACCTGTGCTGTTACACCAGGGCGGAGTCTGCCCTTTCCTGTTTCAGATGCCCACATTCCAATAAATCCCTTTTTCTGCCACTCAGAATCCCTGGCTGCCAATCCTGATAGGTGCACTGCAGCCACAGCCAGATTCCTTTTGTCGCCAGTCCATCTGTGCCGATTGCACAAGACCAAAATGAGTATTTCCAAGACCAAAAGCAGCCTCAGGAGTAAATTTTTTTTTTTTTTTTTTTTTTTTTTTTTTTTGAGGCAGTGGCACTACATGTTCCTTTATGTGGCTCCTCCCAAGTAGTTCTCTCTAGCCCTCATTCCTCATAAAAGCGTCTGAAAACATTACAAGGCAGGGATGGTCTGGATGGATTTTGGAGAAGGTTTTATCTGCTTCAGACCTTTTGTGAGAGTGTTGGCAGAGAGTGTTGGCCTTGCTGTGCCAGTGAGGATGAGTTCTTTCTCCTCCCTGCGGGAGAATGCTTTCTGTGACAGAAGGACACACATCCACAAAGTGATGTGCTTCCTATTTTATTCCCTTTGTCCTCAAATTAACTCTCACAGAGAGGCCTCCAGTACTTTAAAGGCCAGCCAGGCAGGGCTGTGACTTCCCCAGGCTGTGTGCTCTGAAATTGGAGTCACTGTTCATTTGCTTGTGATCAGCCCGGCCTAAAGGGGGACTTCATTACTTATTGAGTCCTTAAAATAACCCTCTTTATTTGCAGTCCCTTTGCCTGCAGAGATCGCTTGGGCTCATATGCAGCACTGTTTGGGTTTAAGTTTCCATTTTGTTTTTAAGAACAAGAGGTCTCACATGCCTAAAACAACCTCTTTCCCCTCCCTGCTCTCATTAAACCAACTGACAATTGACATGTTTAACTTTGTCAATTTTTTTTTCCCCAAAAAATCATAAAGTTCACGGCATGTTTATGTGTGGAAAGACTCTCCTTTCCTCAGAGAGCCAGCTGGACCAAAGCCATATCAAAAACTTCCTGTAAGGAAGACATAACTAGAAAGGAGAGAGGAATTTTTCGGTGCCCCTTTCTGCATTAAAAGCAGCCCTGCAGCTGAGCCGGGCTCTGCAATGTCACAGCTGTCACGGGCTTGAAAGCACTTCCACGGGGACATTTCTGCAGAGCAGGCATCTGGATGGAGAGCAGGAGGCAACTGGGAATTCCATGTCCTCCACCGCATCCCACAGTGGGGAGCACAGGAGAGGTGGGGTGGGACACTCAGCCCTTCCATTCAGCAAATCCCCCTCGGCACACTCTTCCTCTCCTGCGAGAATGTCTGACAATGACCCACTGAGCCGAGGATGTGAGCCTGGCCTCCATCCCTGCTCTGAGCATTGTGTGATGTGCAGCTGCATCCTTCCTCCAGCCGTTTGTGCCGTGAGCGAGTTCGCTCCAGAGTCAGAGTCTAGGGGAGACTTTCCAGCGGCGTCTCCGAGGTTTTCATCAGCCACGGGGTGAAGAGCAGAACTCATGGCCTAAGGGTGCTGCAGTGCCGCTGTGTGTGCACAGAAAAACATGCCCTGTGTCCTTCCTTGGGTGGGTAACTCACTGCACAAGCAGGGCAGAGCGCACTCAGCTTTCTGCAGGACATCCGCGCACTGTGTTCTGCGCCTTGGCTGGTCCTCAAGCACAGCCCTGCCTGAAGCTTGGCCCTGGGCTCCAGCCAGCCGAGCACGGAACAAATCCTTCCTCTGAGTGACCTCCTCAGCCTGGTATTTGAATCACACCAGGAAAAAGGAAACGAAGCCAGTTACAATTTGCCAGGGAGAAGGAAAATAAGAGTGTGATGTAATGCTCGTGCTGACTGGAGTGTTCTCCCCGAGTTCCCATCGCAGGTGTCGGCACACGGAGCACGGCCAGGAGTGCCTGTGTGCTGCACATGCTGCAGGAGCTGCCTGGGAGGACCAGCAGCACACGGACACTCCGATTCCCTTGGCTGCCCCGCGGTGACTGGAGCTCACACCTGATCGTGGCTGTTCCAGCTGGATGTGCTGCTGTGTGGTTTTAAATTTCCTGAGATTGGCAGAAGCTGGCAGAGGAAGCAGGCAGATGAACTCAAGATGACGAAAGGAGAACTTTATTTACAAAAACCTCTTTATATATTTATTAATAATCTGGCAACTATAGGTCAGCAGGGAATCCACCTGCTCAAACCATTGCTCACAGCTATACAACACCTAATACCAAACACAGAGATTAAAAAATTACAAGAATACAGCTTATCTCTCTTCTCGCTGAGAAAGAAGAGAAAGATTTCTAAAACAGTACAACTACACTGCTGTTCCACAGCGCTCCAGTCCCAGCCCATTTTGGACATCCGTGGGTTGGGCTCTCCGTGTAGGATCTGTGGTCTGTGGCAAAGGAGATTTCCCTGGCAGGGCTCTGGCCAGGACCTGCTGAGTGAATCCGTGGTGCTTTCCCTGGACTCTGGTGCGAGTTTCAGTCACTGCACAGTTCAGCTCAGCCTCGAGTAGTTGGCTTCCAACTCACTGATGTTTTGTGGCGATATCATTTCTCCTTCAGAGCAGCTTCCAGGATTGCATGACTGGTGCTGCTGAATATGTTATTTTCCCCAAAAGTCACAGCAGGGATCAGAGCGGAATTCCTAGTATCCAAACCAAGATCCTCTGTTAACTCAAGAAAACCCTTCCATATAAAAATCCCACTTTATCTCATCTTTTCATGGGCCAGAAGTTTTCAAACAAATGTAGTTCTTGTGCGTGTGAGTCTGTTCCTTCCTATTAGCTGGAGACACCATTGAGGCAATCCATTGTCTCTGGTAGGTTTAAAGTAAGTCAAAACTACCCAAAAGCTCTTCCCCCTCTGTCTGGAAGCACCTGAATGAAAAATCCATTTAGATGTCTGAATGGTGCATCCCCAGCAATTTCTTCTTTTTTTCTTTCTTTTTTTTTTTTTTTTTTATGATGGGGGAACACCAATTGAAGTTGGAAGTTCCTTATAGGTAGGGGAAAGCACTTTATAGGCTTATTTTGAAACCCACAACTTCTCACCTTTTCCCACTTCAGCTTGTAACCAATTTACAACTGGAAGGGCTGAGGGCTAAAACCCAGGTAATTCAATGAGCAATTAAAACCAACTCAATTCTGCATGCAGACTCTCAAAAGTGGTTACTGGAGCTCCACTGAGCACTGCATGTAGATTTTTATGCCCAGGGGAGCATCACTGAGGTAATTGCCTTTCCATTTAGAATAAATATGTTTTATTCTTTGCTGCTTAACTTGGTGTTTTTTAAAAGAACCATCCCCATTAACATGAAAAAAGAGACAGTGCTCTCCAGGCAAAAAAACCCTGAAAGTACTTGTTAAACAAACAGAGCATCTGCCACGAACATTAACTGCTTTGCAGCTGATTTTTGTGTGTTTTTTTTTTCCCCAGTCTAAGCAGAGTTCATCTGTGTAATTTCAGGACTCTGTGCAAACCCTAGCACCTGACAGTTTTAGAATAAATATCTTATTTTTCATTCACCTATTTTTCATTTCACTTTTTTAAAGCTCCTCTTTACAATTTCCAACCTAAGGCATCATTCACAGCCATGACTAACACTAAGTCATTTTTGTTGCCTGCATATGTTGCATATTTTACAGCTTGTGGGGTGTTTTTAGTCATTCATAGTATTGATTTGATTTGGCTTAAATCTTTCTGAATGTGCATATTCAAGTAACGTTTAATTTCCAATAATTGAGAGAAATACCGACATATTACCAGGCATCCTCTCTGAAAAATTAAAATATGGATGCAAAGGGATGGATGATGGGCTGCAAAGGGAAGAAAGGAAGGGGAGAAGAACAGAAAGATGGAAAGAATTCAAAGAGGAGGCAGTAAAAAACCCCACCAGATCCAGCCTGACTTAGCACTGGGGGTACACCAGAACCTCCTCTGGGGATATTTTTGATCTGAGAGCTGGCTGGAAGGAGCCTGAGAACGGTAAGCAAAGAAATTGGCTTCTGCTGTAGGATTTCTTCCAGGTTCAGCTCAACGGAGCTGTGTCTGTCGTTTGCAAACAAACAGGTTTCTGTCACAGCCCCCAGCTCCACCATCAGCTTCTCCTCCTCTGGTTGCGGGTGATGGCTCAGAGCAGAAGGGCTGAGGAAATACTGGGCAAATTCCCCTCTTGCTGCGGGAAGTTCCATGGGCTGGCTGAGAACAGGGCTGAGAGGGACCTCACTCAGCAGGTCAATCTCCCAGCCTGATGCAAGAGCAGCTGCACGTAAACCCTGGCAGATGTTACTGCAGCTTGCTCTCCACAACTTTCCCTGCTGCAGCTCCCACGGTTTTCCGAGGCAAGCTGGTCCAGAGCTTTGTCTAAAGCCCATTAGGAAACTTTCCTCACAATTAACCTAGATCTTCCCTTGAAGAAGAAAAAGACCAGTTTATTCCTTTATGTATTTGAAGATTACCGGCATCTTTTCCTTCATTTTTCCATTCTTTAGCCTAAACACATCCATTCCCTTCAATGTTTCCTCACTGGTCTTGTTTTTTAGCTTTGAAATAGTCTCCACCTCACATCCTTCTTGGAGAACAGTCCCTAAATCTAGACAGAGCAGAGCAGCCAACACCATCACAACTTGACCCAGCAGCGTGAAATGATTATTTTTGTTCGTCTTAACTCACGGTGTTCCTGCCTGTACCTCTCACCACTGGGTGCTTCCTTCTCAGCAGTTGGTCCTTACTGATCCAAGTTCACCCTGCAGTCACTAAACCACCCAAACTTTTCCTGCAAAACCACTCTGCAGGAGGTTGCTCTGCCCTGCATTTGCGGGGACAGCCCAGGGCAGTCTCCCAGGCTGATAGTGAATGACTGAGCGATGTTATCTCACCATCTTCCCTTTCCTTCCTCTATTTCCCGAGCTGTGGGCAGCTGACAAGGCCACTGGTGAGCCCTGGCCTGGAGGAAAGGTGACCGAACAGGACGTGGGAAACTGCTGGACCCGAGAGATAAGGACGGATAAGGCTTGGGAAGTCTCAGATAAGGTCTGGATCCTGCAGGTGTTCAGGAGGTGTGAAGAGAGCAGCTGCCAGAAGCCACAGACAGCTGGAGAGAATCCCTCTGGAAATAGGACCCTGCAAGGGCAGCAGTGCACAGGTTAGCACATCCAGGAACACCAGAAAAGGACAAATATTACCCAGGGAACGGTGTCGGAAACACCGGATTTGGTGCAGAGGTGCAGCAAAAGGAAAGATGAATAGATGGGGAAAAGGGAGGAAAAAGAATTGCATGCCAGGCAGTCCTGAGCTGGATTGCAGCCCGGGCAGGGCAATGTCCCAAACCTGCTGCCCTCATCCCACCAGGTCAGGAGGATGGGGAGGAGGGCTGCCTCTCCTGGCAAATCCAGGGAGCGTGCAAAGACAGCTCAGGCATCCTGGTGTCACCAGGTCCACGCCCGTGCCAAATCTGATGGCGTCACCATGTTCCAGTGACTTCCCAACACTCCTGCAGCATTTTATTCTAAACTTGATCAGTTGTCTGAGCCTGTTTACAGCATGGCTCCACCGACACAGCGTGCTGCTGCTCAGGAGTGGGACTAGAGGCCAGGAAAGGCATTTATTTAAGGCAGTGTTGTCACTAAAGCCTCCATTCCATCAAACCTTGGCTCAAGAATACAAGAAAATAATTTTACGCTGTAGCCAAGATTCAGACCCTTCTGAGTGAAAAGTTATGTGTTCTTGCCTCTCATTTCCTCTCTCTCCTTTTATTCAGACATTTATTTATCATCCAAAACCAGAAACCTGGGGATTAATTTATTCTTTACAGAATGTAAAGAAATGTGGGTTTGTTTTTTTTTTATTTCCAGATCCTCCATGCAACTGGGAAGGAATATTTGTCAGCCACTAATTTTTCCCCATTCTATTTATATTTGCATTCTTTCTTTCTGTGATAGCTACTTCGCTTCACCCTCTGACATTTTATTAGACAAAAATGGGAAACTCTGGCCCCACTGACGTCAAGAGGAATTGGGGTATCGATTTCCCTGAAAAAGCAATTCCAAGCAGTGACCTGGCAGCCTGCACAAACCTGTGCCCAGGCTGTCTGCGTGCCGGGGGCCATCACCCTCATCACACAGCACTTTCATTTTCCTCTTATCCAGCTCTAGATCCACCTCAGAAATACTCATAAGAATCAGTAACAGACTGGAAAGATGTGAGCCTTGATATTAACTATCTGCTTTTATAGTTTCTCTGATGTTGGCTTCGGTTACCCATAACTGGGGGTCGTGCTTGGCTGCCAAGTCACTGAGCAACTTCCTCTGTTTAAACAGAATATATAAGCCTCGCTCTTTGGCAGAGTTCATGACTCTTTTGTAAAGTGTTTTATGATACAGTTGTTATAGAATCCACCATCACAGTAACAGCTCCAGACAAGGCTGTCTCACTGTGGGTCTGGCTCCGAGCCCGTTTCGCTGAGTGGAGGTTTTCCCGTCGCGATCGGTGGATGAATCCATCAAACTGCACCGCACGCCCCACTGCAATAACAGCGCCACGGGGCTTCGAGGGACATGTCTAGTCACTGTTTTTCCAGGGAAAAATCAGAGGTCATGAATCCAGCCCCGTGCAGAGGATGCTCAAGGCTCGTGTGCCTTTGAGGCCCTTCAAACACACTTTGAATGCTTTTTCAGAGAGTCTTTGCAGTGGTGCTCAGCACATGAGCCCTGTTTTCAGGGCCATGAATTCACATGGACCTCCCAAGCTCCTGTTCTGTCCCTTTGTCCTGGGGTACATCCATCATTGAACATCCATCATTTCCAGAGACTCTGTTTGTGCGAGATTTAATACTGACTGCTCAAAGGTGGAGCAGCCCATGGAGTGTGATCCATGCTTTTAGCACAGGGTTGGGTCAGGCCAGCTCAATAAGTCGTGGCCTTGCAGTAGTAAATGGTCTCCAAAGGGCTCTGAGCCACAGCTTCTTCTGCACTTTGGGGTGAGCAATGGCACAGGATTCCCACAAATGAAGTGGGAGCGTGTTGCGGATGGTGCCACTGGAAGTAGTCAAGGAGAAAAGGTAAATCAGCACATTGTATCACACCTAATGGTGTCACATTAAAATCATAGTTCTCTGTAAATCAGCTTTTGGATGTCCTATTTTTAAATCTCACAGAATACATTAATTGTCAGAGGAAAGCATAATCTTGGCCTTAGGTATTTGGGGTGACTTAGCTGTTTTGTGGCTGGATGAATCCCGGTGCTTTCCCGGTGTTCCTGTCCCTGCAGTTCAGGCTGAGCACCCAGAGGCCCTCAGATGGGGCTTTTACTGCACTGCAGAGATCATGGTTTATGGGAAAAAATGTTCATATGTCCTCATACAAGCAGAGCTTTTGATCCCATTCCTTTAGATTCCGATTCATCCCTCGTAGTCTGACTCCAAGAAGTGACCGATGCCAGATGCTGCAGAACAAGGACTGGACAATTTTAGAGCATTTTGGATAGAAGGAAATCCTTTTCCCAGCATTAGTTCGAAACACCAGTTGGCCCCAGTTCTGAAGTGTGTGGGGGAAGAGAAGGGTGAGGCTGCACTTTAATTCCCCTTAATGTAGATTTGAAATGGTGGGCTTTGTTTCCCATATGAATGCAGAGTTATTTTCTCTCCTATTAAATATCATCAAGGAAAAAATCGTTGTGAACCAAAGGTTTTAGCATTAAAAGGACAGAGAAATCTCTCTGGTGACTGCTAGGGCTCAGCTAATGCTGAATGCCCAGTTCCCCTGGTCATCTGCTTTCCTAAAGCTCTCCTGAGTGCTCCTCCCATGGAAGTATCTGGTTTTCCAGCAGTAACTGTTATTCCCTGGGCCTGAGGGACTTTAGCAAATTACTTCAATTGCTCTATTTTATTTGCTGTGTTTCTGTTTTTGAAGCAAACCAGCCCGGAGTTGGAAATCTCTTTGTAATGGACAAGAAAGTAACAAGATTCCCTGGAAGTCTGTATCAACATTCCAAATCAATTATAGTGTAATTAGCCAGAACTGTTACTTGTTGAAATCCTGTCAACAAAAATAACTCAGCCTTCCCCTTCAGATCGCTCCAGCACCTCCATCTTCTTGACAAGGACTTTGAAAGAGAGACCACCTCCCCCCAGCCCCTTTCAGACTGAAGGCAGGCAATGAAACCCAGATGTGTTCATCATTAGAAACAAGGAATGGTGGAAAATGGTGGGGAAAAGGAGGACAAGACTCTCCTGACCAAGCCACGAAGCCTTTCCAGGGCAGGATTGGCCCCTTGGGCAGGCTGGACTCTGCTTTCCCTGGGGTAATGCTGCAGGCTGCTGCTGCATTCCCTGATTTATGCCAGCCCGGGGAGAAGGAGGCCCACTCCTAGGAAGCTTTATCTGCAATTCATTTAGGAAAGAGGCAGGTCCTCTCCTCTGACCTAATTGAAAACAGGCAGCCTCCTTCTAATTGTGCACTCGACGCAGTTCATGTGCATTAACAGAGGAAATTTGAGAGCAACAGGGTTCGGAGTTGGCGTTAACTTCCTGCACTTGAAGATCCATATGCCAGCAGTTTATCTATCTATCTATCTATCTATCTATCTATCTATCTATCTATCTATCTATCTATCTATCCTTCACATTGCTTTTCTTCTTTCTGCAGAAACGTGACTTCAGGTAAAATACAAGAACCAGGAAATTTTTTCTGTTCCAATTCTAGACAAGTGTGTAGAAGGGCACTGTTTTTCCAAAAGGTGCCTCAGAACCCATTTGGTTTTGTTTCTTTTTTTAAGACTAAAAGACCTCTTAATGCCAAAAGAGTTAATATTGCTCATCATTTTTTTTCAAAAGACCCTTTTAGTGTTCAGCTCTGTCTGCCCACAAGGAGCACTCCAAGAAAGCAGTCTGTTTTGGATAAAATATTGCAAAGCTGAAGGAGAAGCTTCATCAAATAGCCGACAGGATGAGGATGAGAAATCCTCTGTTCAGCAAACAGCTTCAGGAATGTTGAAGGTTGTGGGGAGCAGAATTTTTCCCCATTCTGTTGCTAGGTAACCAACAACCAGATATTTAAGGACCATTTACTCTCCCAAAAGAGACAAAAGATGTTGGCCAGGTGTGGCGAGGGGACAAGAGATCTGGCTATCAGTAACTCGCACTCGCTCGCTGGATTTGGAGGAGAGAGCAGTGAGAAAACTGCTGCCTCCTTTTGGCTGCGACTGTGGAAAAAGCCCAGCTCTGCTCTGCTTTCTCTACCTGGTGAGTGACCTTTCATTTGGGAAAGGGGCACAGGATTCCAACCCCATTTTCCCCTCCTGGAGGGCACATTTCCTGGCTGTGCTGCAGCTGCTGCAAAGGGACCTGACTGCTGCCAACCGTGTCCCGCCTGCCACAGCTGCAGAGCTCCTGCCACCTCTTGCTGGTTAGCACAGGTGAGCCCATCCTGCCACTCCATCTGCCTGCTCTGAGCTCCCTACCCAGCCCATCCTGCTCACGCCATCCCTGCCCAGCCCGTCCTGCTCACACCATCCCTGCCCAGCCTGTCCTGCTCACACCATCCCTGCCCAGCCTGTCCTGCTGTGCCATCCCTGCCCAGCCCGTCCTGCTGTGCCATTCCTGCCCAGCCCATCCTGCTCACGCCATCCCTGCCCAGCCTGTCCTGCTGTGCCATCCCTGCCCAGCCTGTCCTGCTCACACCATCCCTGCCCAGCCTGTCCTGCTGTGCCATCCCTGCCCAGCCCGTCCTGCTCACGCCATCCCTGCCCAGCCTGTCCTGCTGTGCCATCCCTGCCCAGCCTGTCCTGCTCACACCATCCCTGCCCAGCCTGTCCTGCTGTGCCATCCCTGCCCAGCCTGTCCTGCTCACGCTATCCCTGCCCAGCCCATCCTGCTCACACCATCCCTGCCCAGCCTGTCCTGCTGTGCCATCCCTGCCCAGCCTGTCCTGCTCACGCCATCCCTGCCCAGCCCGTCCTGCTCACACCATCCCTGCCCAGCCCATCCTGCTCACACCATCCCTGCCCAGCCTGTCCTGCTGTGCCATCCCTGCCCAGCCTGTCCTGCTCACACCATCCCTGCCCAGCCTGTCCTGCTGTGCCATCCCTGCCCAGCCTGTCCTGCTCACGCCATCCCTGCCCAGCCTGTCCTGCTGTGCCATCCCTGCCCAGCCCATCCTGCTCACTCCATCCCTGCCCAGCCTGTCCTGCTCACGCCATCCCTGCCCAGCCCATCTGCCATTGCCCATGTGACACAGAGCTGACCATGTGACACAGACCTGACCATGTGACACACACCTGACCATGTGACACACACCTGACCATGTGACACAGAGCTGACCATGTGACCCACACCTGACCATGTGACACACACCTGCCCTCGCCCCACAGCGCCCCCTGCAGCTCCATGGCAGTCACTGCACCTGCCCTGCCCGGCCCGGAGCCACCAGCGCCCCTGCTGGCTGTGACCGGGACTGCAGCAAAGGGACAGTGCCTGGCAGCCCAGGGACATCTGCCACCGGGTTGGGTTTTGTTTGCTGTTACTATTGTTGTTACTATTGTTGCTATCGATTGTTTGCCTCATTATAGATACTAGTAATGAACTGTTATTCCTTTTCCCATATCTTTGCCTGAGAGCCCTTGATTCCAAAGTTATAATTCAGAGGGAAGGGGGTTCACATTCTCTATTCTAAGGAAGGTTCCCACCTTCCTTAGCAGGCACCTGTCTTTGAAACGAAGACAAGGAAGTTTAATCTTGCAAAGTCATATGTGTTCTAAATGCAGAATTATATTAAATAATACCAAACAGCAATGAGAGTCAGTATTTTAAGTGTGTGTTTGCAGTTCCAGTGATCAGGTATCTTTACAGGTCTCAGTTCTGTGAGCTCTGGAGTAGTCAAATAACTTAGAGTTGTTTCAAAGTCACCAGAGGTTTTGGAATCTTGATTGTATCTGTCTGATCATACATTGAATGTGCTTAAGCAGAAATAGAAATGACTTTTAATTGCAATCAGGCAGCTGTACATACCAAAGTCACCGCAATATGCTAATTTATGCTAATATCCCCCTTTGCCTTTGCTGCAGAGCCTCTTTTAGGATTTTATCCCCCAAACAGGTTTTGCAGCCCACATATCAAGGTGGAGTCTTTTGGAAAATTGCTGCTTACCAGGTGGAATTTCAGGAAAGCTGCAAAACTGGGAGCCTCATTTCAAGGTTGCCCTGGACCACCGGAATGGACAATGCTTGAATCATTACCAGGGCTCTTCCCAGGTCCACAAATACATGGGAAAAAGGGAACCTGCCTTCACTGTTACGGTTAACTGCAGAGTTATTGATGGGAATTTTGAAACTCCTTGTCAGGTGGAGGTTTTTGGGGGAGAAAAGGGGTTAGAGATTTAAAGCCATTCTGCTGGGTGCTGGCCAGTCATGTAGACCAAGAGTTGAAAGTGGGTGGTCTTGGAAAAGAGCCAGTGGAAACAGGGCCAGGAGATGGTGTCATCCTTGACTCCAACACATTCATATTTTGGCTTTCTAGCAAGAGGTATTTTTTCTCTTTATTCTGCAGTTCAACACAAACATCCCCCTCATTTTCTGAAATCCGTGGGCTGACGTGTGCCACCTGCCAGGTGCAATGTGCTCAACCAGAAAAATCACAGCAAGTTCCTAGAAAAAGGGAACAGACCAGGAGCAGGCCCAAGAGAAGGTGTCACATCTGCTGAGTCACCCAGCCAGGAGGAAACTTGGCTTTGGACTCTCAGAAAGGTGCGTGAAAGAGTCTTGGAAATCACAAAATAAAGCAACGTGATGTCTGTGGGACCTGCCCACACACTGAGCTTTGAAACCTACCTGGAAGTGTTTTGGTGTAAGGTGGGTGTAAGGCTTTGGTATCATCCGCTTAGTTTTAAGCAGAAAACTGAAGTTTTAAGCAGAGCAGCTTGACATTTTCCTAGCAGTAGGAGGGATTAAAAAAAAAAAAAAAAGTTTTTTTAAAAAATTTTTTTCTTTTCTTTTTTTTTTTTTTTTCCAGTAGGTATTGGGTAAGTGCCTATAGGTTTTGCAGCACTTTAGAACTCTTGCCAAAATCTGCTTCCAGCTGAGTTGAGCTGTGCCCTGTATCACCCTTTGGTACTGCGGGGCCCTTCCCAGTCCATGGATTTCCAGGTGTGCCTCCCACTACTCAATTTTACCCTGGGGTTGCAAGAACATTTTAAAGATTTTAAACCATAGTGACAAAACAAGGGGGAATGGCTTCAAACTGACAGAGAATAGGTTTAAATTGGATATTGGGAAGGAATTGTTCCCTGGGAGGGTGGGCAGGCCCTGGCACAGGTGCCCAGAGAAGCTGTGGCTGCCCCTGGATCCCTGGCAGTGCCCAAGGCCAGGCTGGACAGGGCTTGGAGCAGCCTGGGACAGTGGAAGGTGTCCCTGCCATGGCAGGGATGGAATGGGATGAGCTTTAAGGTCCGTTCCCACCCAAACCATTCTGGGATTTTATCTTGAATAACAAGATTAGATAAAGAGCATTTCAGAAGAGCTGACTGGATGCTGCTTAGGGTTAAGAAAATAGACGTGATCTTTCAGTACATTGGCCAAACAAAGCAAATCAGCTCAAAATCCCTCTGAAGTGAACTAAGTTGTGAAAGATTTCAAATTCATTTCTTCCGTGAGGGGAAAAAAATCAACCCACTCAAAAAGGCATTATTTTCTGCACAAAATAAGCCCTTCAGCTTGAACAAAATGTTGGTTTCTGGCCTTGTGAAAGGAAAACAAACAAAAGGGAAAGCTAGGGCATAAAAATCCGCAATAAGAAATGCCCCTCATTTGAGGGCTGCAAGGACATTTTGGGTAAATTTAGTTCTTTTTTTGCTTGAGAAGAGTTGACTCCCATCTCCCAACCTCCAGGCAATTTTAAGAAAATTTGCCCGAAATAAATGGCTTTTCCCCAAATAAATGTACCAGCACAGACAGTTCTGAAGCCACTGATGATTCCAGAAAGACTAAGGCCACTTATTCAATGAATTTACTATTTTCCAATACATATACCTTGCTCTGCCCCTGTCTAGCACAGAATCTTCTGAATATCACTCAGCCAATGTGTTAAATGTCTATTTTTAAGTTGCTCTCCCACGCTCTGAACAGTGAAAACAAATCAGTCCAAGCATATGTGGAGGTCATGGTTTGGATTTGGGAAGCCTTGGATTGACACCTTCATCCTTGCAGGGCCTTTGTTTGCCCCTCTGGAAGAGCAAAACCACACTGCAAAACTTGATATTCCGCCCCTGGCAGCCAGCAAACACGAGCCAGAGAAAGGACACAACATTTATGGGCTCCCAGAACACAGATGTAAACAGAATCTCCTTGAGCAGCAGAGAAAGCACAGGCCAGGCTGTGTGAAAAAAGATAGTTTTAGGTGTTGGCAGCTAAATTGGTCTTTAGATGTTGCTGAGGTATTTATAGAGCTTCTGGAAAGGGATTTGAAAATATGCCATAATTAAACATTTGAACTGGAATAATGTTGTGATAAACGATCATATGGAGGTCCCAAACACCTTAAATAGTCACTCTGTGCTCCTAAACCAGAATGTTATTGGCTCTGATCTTGATTTAATGTCCTCAAAAGGGGCTTTAAAAACAAACCCAGGACAGAGAAGTCAGGCATCACGTTTTTATTTCAGAATTCAAAAGCCTAATGAGGTAAGGAAGCTACCAAGAGATCCATAAAAAGAAAGGCAAAAGGTTGAACAGTCCACAGACTTGCTTAGGAGGTGGCTGCAGATGTGGATGATATACAACACAGGGCAACTGCTAAACTTGCTATTTAAATGTTAATCAAATCCTTTCGAAATAGAAGCAAGGAAAAAAGGGATAATTCCTTTTCCTGTACTTCATCAGATGGCAGTGGGAGAGCCCATCGGCTGCGAGGAGGCTGATGGCTGTGGAGTGCTTGGCTTCTGTTCTGGAAATGAGGTTTTGATGAGGAATGCACTTTTTGCCAGAACAATGCTTTTCCTCCGGTTCCCTGCACAGATGCAGCTGAACTGGCGTGCAGGCCGATGTACTGGTGGCAAAAGGGACCTTCCCTGGCCTTTTACGGATTCCTTTCTACCACAGACACATGTTAACTTTCAGAATTCTGGAAGAGCAAATAATCCAAAAGGCAAGTGGTGATGGACAGCTAAAACTCGAACATTTTGGCACATCCTCCCTTGGCATGGCTGCTGAAGGAACTGTAACAATTTACATCTCCTAAGAGACTTCACAGACATTCCTTCTTTATTGTACAACTAAAAATACCCCAGCGTTCTGGCTCGGGCTGTTTTTAGAGGTGGGATGGTGGGCAGGCCTTTCAGAGTCAAATGCAACAGTGACAATGAATGCTGGGTGCTGAAAATGCCAATGAATTTGCCAAAGGGACAGCCTTCCCTCTCTTCCTGTCTGCTGGCTCTTCTGACAAATTCAGGACACTGTTTTTTGAGGTGTCCATCTAGTTGCAGTTTTTCTCCCTCCATAATGAAGGCTGGGGGTCAGGCATGTTTCCCTGTCCCACTCAGAAAGAGCAAACAAATTGGGGAATCCAAACAATTCCAGCAGCAAGGTATGAGAGATCTGTCTTCCCTCAACACACATGCCAAACAAATAGCCTGACATCATCCTCATTCAGCACACAAAATCTATAGCAAGAGCAAACACCCTTTTCCTTCCTCTTGGTTCAGCTTTAACCGTGCAGAACCTAATCCTAACTTGCCACGGGAGAGACGGTCTGCGTGTGTTTTCCTGTTCTTCTATAAATAAGCTGAGTTTTGCATCATTGTCTGTTAAACCATCGGTGTTTTTTTCCTTAAGTCTTTGACAGACAAAGCGGACAGGATGTAGCCCTTGGTGCTGTTATTTACAGCAAGGCCCTGACTCTGCAAGCCAAGCGGTGCTGAATCCAAATGAGGATATCAAAACGTGGATCCTAAGGAGACCTATACCTCTAGAATATGAGCAGTGCTGCAAGAGTATTAAATCTGAATTCTGCTGATTTCTGTGTAGAGAATCGGTCTTTGGTGTAGTGTTGCATTCAGATGCACAAACCAAACATGCCAACAGGCACATACAAATGTTAAGAGTATTTTAAGTTCCTCTAAGATTTTGTAAGCGTAGGGAATAAAGCTAAATGGAACAATTATTCCAGCATAGTATTACACACAGCAACCTCCTGAATAATTCCATATGTGTGGTGTCTCAAAGCAGTGAAATCAATCAGTCAAAAGCAATCGGTCCAGTGGAAATTGCGAACGTGTGTGTGGAAATAAAAAGACATGAGGGGCTTTGACCACTGCTGTGATTTTTTTAAGAGCTGCTAGACATCCTTTGTTTGGGGTGGGCTGTTCAGTTGTCACTCTGGCTCTGCTTGAACAGCCAGGAGACTTTCACGTGTGAATTAACACGTCTTTGTGCCAGAAGCTGACATGGCATATTTTCATTTCCCCTTTATATGCCTGTGTATACATATCCATACGTGTATGTGTGTATATATCTGCACCAAATACACATATACACGTCCAAGTGAATTGCACAGTGAAATGCCTGCTTGCACGGAGCTGTGGCAAGGTTTCAGAGCCTGCCCAGATGTTGATGTGATCTTAGCTCAGTGTTGGCAGGATATGCCCTGAGCTCTGTGCTTCTTCCCCCGGTACACAAAATGAACGATCTGCCTTTCCTGATGGAATCAGTTTAAAGAGAGCTCTGTCCAGCTGAGCCCCTGGCTCACCTGAGCTCCCTGACGGATGGAAAAGCTCAGATCTGGTTTTCATGCAGCTGCTGCTTTGCTGTTTGCTCCGTTTTCTCTCCGTGAGGCAGAGCAGGGTGAGGTCTACCCCGGCACACCAACTGTGGGTCATTTCCCATCCTCGGGGCACCAGAACCCTTCCCTCCCTCCCTCCTCTGCCCTCCAGCAGCCCAGGAAGAGGCAGGGGCAGCTCGTGGGGTCAGTGTGGTGGCCAGGGAAAGGCATCCCCCCGTTCCTTACGGCAAGGTCTGCTCCATTGACGAGCTGGCTCTGCTCGAGTGTTGAGCGTGGCTGTCACACCGTCCTGCCTTCCTCACAGGAGTAAGCTGGTTCCAAGGCATTTTCAAAGCAGTAACCACGGGATATTTTTGACTGACTTGTGCTTGCAGGAAAAATAGAGTCACTTTTATTTAAATACAACCTGAAATTACTCAGCCCACGTTGATGGGGCATGTCAAGTGGGATGTGTAATGCCAACATGTCCTACAAGCATCATGACATACCTATATATAGCGGAGCATCCATTTCTTATGAAAATCCCTCTGTGCTGAGCATGAAACAAATTACTTTTCCACACCTGATGCTTACAGGGGGAGCACCATGAAATCAGCTCTTAAAGAGGCTTCTGACCTTTTTCCTGCTGCACCACGCCGTCCAAAATAACACTCTCCCACACGCAGCAGTGTAACATCTTGTTTTGAAGGTGACACCTTGCACAACACAGAAACCCTCCCACGTGGAGGTTTTGTGAGTGAAACCTCTGCCAGCATTGACCATTGGGCTGCCTCCAGCGAGGCCCTGGCCATCTGCTCTGGGGCCATTTAAAAACATCAGAACTCCCCAGCTTCATCTATGATTAAAAGAACCCAATGAATTATAACAAGCTCCTGTAATTGTCACCTTTCCTCTTCCAAGGCAAAAGTTACCATTGTAAATTAAAAAAAGTCCCAAAGCAATTCTGCATGCTCCTGTCAGGTGCAGAATCAGCAAAAATTATCATTATTCCTGTATTATACCTATCAAATCCAGGGAAAGATGAGGATCTGAGGCAGAAATCACAAACAGGTCGGAGCAGTCAGCCAGAGGCACACGCAGACACAGATGTAGCATGGAGGGATGTTTCAGGCTTTGGTGACAGAAGATATTTGGACTCAGAAGCATTTGCCAGGGGCACTCACTCGCTGGGAAGGCTGAGACCATAACCATTCTCTTTCAGAGGCAGAGTTACTGCGACAAGTGTGGTTTATAATCCATCTGATTGCTGAAATGATTTTTCTAGCTTATCTTTTCTGTATTATTGCTGTCAGCTCTTTTCTACTCAGGTGGATCTCAGCCTGACCAGGGGTGTTTTTAGTGTACGAGCTCCTGCTTAATAAATGGATGTTGGTTGATAAAGAAAAGACACGAGGAGATGGCGGTGGGGAAGGATGGCTCAGCCTTTCATGTGCTGGGAAGGTTCCTGTGGGGGAGCCGTGGGTGCTGAGCCTGCAGAGCCTCTGACAAATGGGCTTTGACAAGAGCGAGTGACAAAAGCAAGAGCTGGTGCCTGAATTTGAAGGGCTCTCTGGTTCTTCCGCCTTGCTTTCAGGAGGGCTGCTGTCAGACAGCTGGGGGATGCGAAGCAGACTGATCTCTTCGTGGCCCCGTGGGGATGCGAGGGAGAGGAGCGAGGATCAGCTCACCCTCGGGCTGCCCATCCTGATGCTGTCACACGGGGGGTGCCCAGGAGCCACCCCCACCTCCGAGGGGCCACCAGGAGAGCCACAGCATGGCATCCACAAACAAGCCCCCTCCCCTGCCTGATCACCCCCTGGAATCTGAGTGGAAATCCCCTCTGAGCATCTGCAAAACTAATTTAGACCTTTCCTCCCCAGCCCCAGGTAAATGCTCCTTTTTGCAGGGCCTGCAGGAAACAGGCATCACTTTCTGGAGTGTTAGCACACCGACCAAGATGAACTGCCTGTTGTCTTGCTCTTCTCCATGTGTTTGGGGCAGTACCCATCCTGATCTCGGCAGCACCTGGCATGAATTCCTCGCTGATCCTTGGGGATTTCTCCCAGGCATCTCAGCTGCACACACTCTACATAAAAGCAACAAGTTGCTCCCTCCCAGGGCTTTAGCTGGGACAGGGGTGCATTGTCCATTCCTCTGAAATCTTGTTCTCTTTGTTTCCTTCCAAACACTGAAACAAACAGTATTTTAATTTCAGGCTCCGTAATTCCTTCCCACACCTTGTGGGATTTCCCAAAGAACAGTGCCAGCATTCCCAAACCCTGATGACCCTGGGCAGCATCCAAAGGTCAGCCATCCATTGCTGCCGAGGTTAGGATTAGGTTTGGGGTTCAAACTGAGCCCAGGGCTGTTGGAGAGGGGCTTGGGAGAGACCGCCAGAGGGAAGGGTGGGCTGTGGAGAGAGCTTGGCTGTGAAACAGATGGATCTGGGGTATATCCATGGGATCTTGCCCAGCAGTCTGCCCTCCACCAGGGCTGCAGCTGAGACAGAAAGCCTCGTGCTGCTTCTGGAAAGGAAAGCCTCAGGAGAGCCTTGGCTGCAAGTGAAAGGCAAATAGCTCAGGTCCTCCCCTTCAGGTGCTCCTGCATTGAGCAACTGGTGCAAATCTGGAGCAAATCCAAACCAGTTTGTGTCTATTTTTTTGTCCATATGAGGAGGAAACCAGAAAATGGTAGTTTACGGTTATTTTTTCTGTTTAACCTCCTCCTAGCCACCCAAAGTGTGCTGCACAAAGCCCTTATCAGGATTGCAGGGCAGGTTTGAAGATAAGCATTGTTTCTCTCAGTCACGATTTGAGAGTGAAGTTGTGGGAGTTTTATTATCAAAGGCTGGCCCAGCTGCCAAGTTTTAAACAATTCTGAGATCAGCTCATTCTGCCTCCCTCCTGCTGCTGCCTGTCCCTGCTTTGAAGGGACATTTTGGAAGGAGTTAATCAAGGGCAGAGCTTCCAGGCTCTCCTGCAAGCCAGGCTCAAGCATAACCTGAAGCCTAAGACTTTGAGGGCCATGAAGGGTTTTCCTTAGCTCACTTTACTCTGCTCCACTGCTCCTAATATCCCTGCTTGCCTTGAGTGTGCGTTTACCTAAAAAGATGCCAGTTCACATTTTGGATTTTTGGGGTTTGATTTGATTTTTTTTTTCTTTGTTTTGTTTTTCCCATGGTGAAGGAAACCAGTCCCAATCCGGCAGAGCACCTGCAAACATTAAACCCATGTCTGCAGCACATGTTTTTCAGGATTGGAGCTAACACAGATTTTTTCTTAGCTAGTCAGTGGCAGCCCTACATCAATTAGGAGGATGTAGCAGCCCGGTGGGATCTATGTGACAGACATGCCCTGAGGTTTTAAATTGTCTTGGTCTTTTACACAAATGGAACAAACCCCACAAAGCTGCTGTTTGGCTCCTGTGCTCCAGTATTTCTGGGGCTGTGTCCTCCTGCCCTGAAGTGTGCGAGGCTGAGGAAACCTGCCAACACCCTGGGACGCAGGAAAAGCAGGAGGAGAGCAATTCAAATGCTTAACACCTCCTGTGAATGCAATTTGCATTGTAGAGAGACGAGGTAATTTCTCACAGCGACAGTCAGATAGAAATGAGATGCCTCCCCATTTTACACATCAAGAAAAGGAAACCGAGGTTGTAAAAGAACTGTTTTCATCCCAGTTCCTCTCAGAGACAGGGGAGCTGCTGGCTTTGTGTCTTTGTAGGGAGCACCTGGTGGGATGCACACCCAGCCCTGGAGGGATGCACACCCAGAACCTCATGGGACACACACCCAGCCCTGGTGGGACACACACCCAGCCCTGGTGGGATACACACCCAGCACCTCATGGGATGCACACCCAGCCCTGGTGGGATACACATCCAGAACCTGGTGGGACACACAACCAGCTCTGGTGGGATACACACCCAGAACCTGGTGGGATACACACCCAGCACCTCATGGGATACACACCCAGAACCTGGTGGGATGCACACCCAGCCCCTGGTGGGATACACACCCAGCCCTGGTGGGATACACACCCAGCTCTGAGCCCAGGGAACGATGGATGACTCCGTAAAACCTCTCCTGCAGGCATTCCCCACCTTCCCACCCTGCTCCCCTCGCCAGACGACATCAGCTCACCAAGGAACTGCAGGCTGCTCCTTGTCATCATGGGAACTGTTCTTCCAGAGGAAATCAAATGGTTATTTTCCTACAAGTGCCAGAATTCAGGCTCGCCTGTGTTTCCCTCACAACCTCTTAGAAAAAGCGATGCCTGACTCATGGCTGCACTGATTCACACCTGAGAACTCCCAGCACTGGGAAGAGCCCTGCTGACCATCAGGGAGAGATGTTCTGGAGGGTTAGGATGGTTTACATTTCTCCTCAGGGGCTGTGCTGGGGGTGAGTGTCTAACACAAAGCCAAGGGGGGCAACCTCGAAGCCTTTCACCCCAAAGTTACAGCATGGCTGTCCCTGAGGAGCCCCTCGGATTTTCCCTGGTCAGAGTCCCTGGGAGGAACGGGTGCTTTCTTCTTGTTCACGCAGCCCCAAAACATCTGAGCTTGGTCTGTGCATTTGCTCTGCCCTTCCCAAGCCCTGCTAAGCCACACTCCAGGGCCAGGGGATCCTGCAATCTAAACAGGACAAGAATGACAAACAAGACAGGAGCACGTCCCCTCGGGAGAGAGGGATGTGGGGGTGATGGATGAGGGGAGGGCAAGGGATTGATTGCAAAGAAAGAGTTTATGGCAATCCCCGGCCTAATAAAACTCAAATAGGGCAATTTCTTATTCTGAAATCCGTCAGTGACCTTTGGCAAATCAATTCATCTCTGTCTGGGCCTCTAGTAAATGGGAATAATACAGCCTTGCTGTCTGGAAAACCCTTGGTAATTCTCAGATGAAAGATGTTTTATTGGTGCCAGTATCATCCTTCATTGTCATTAGCATGATAACAGATCTATCACCTAGCAACAGAGCAGCAACTCCTGCTCTGCTTGTCCACGGATTTCTCTTGAATTTTGGCTCTCTAGCAACCTGCTTTTCACTGCAAGAGGTTTTACAACCTGTGATTGTTCTTCCCTTAATGTTGGCTGCTGCAGACAAGCACATCTGCCACAGCCCAACTCCTCCTGCCCCCTTTATCTCCCCCCTTTTACCTCTCAGCATCACAGCTTTTCTTAGCTAAAGCATCCCAGCAGAAGTTTGGAACTTTAAAATATATATATAAACTGTATGTAACTTTAGGGATATATATAATAATAAAATAATAATAAATATAACTATTTATCAGAAAAAGTGGTAATCAGGAAACTTTATAAAATTTTGCAAAAGCCACCATTTTCCCAGACATTCCAGCACCGGTTTTAAGGACACCTTCATCCTTAAAACGTAGGGAAACCTGACATCAGTTTAAGTTGCACCTACATAAATAGCACCAACCAGGGAAGGTCAGGAGTCCTGCCAAATCCTGTGATGCCTTTGGACATGTGACAGGAGCAGTCCTTCCACCCCTGAGTGGTGCACAGACCAACCTAAACCACCAAAGCCAGCATAAGCAGCTACTTGGAGAGAGGATCAAAGGGGAAGATAAGGATAGTAAAAGCATTGTCCTGTCTTATGCAAGAAAAGCCATCCCTAATACTTATTTTTTGCCTAAGCCCTCTGCCCAAGCACAGCTGCTTTGGAAAGGCCCCTTGCTGGAAGAAATATGGGGAATTTGTGCACAAGGATTTTTCAATATTAATGAACAATAAGGCTCATGTCTATTAAAATACATGAATTCATGACTGCAGCCCTAGGTTTACAGGACTAGTTATTAAAAAATGCTCTACAGCCAGTAGCTCTTTCAGATTCTGAGGGCACAGCAGCCGCTCCAAGGCATCAATTACTTTTTCTTTCACAGATGAAAACTCCCCCACAGCCATCTCATGTTTCCAGGTCAGTACCTGGGCCTGAGCAGGGCTGTCACCATGGTGCTGCCTGGGACACGAGGCAGAGTGTGACACTGTGACACGGGTAATTGCCAGCAGTTTGCCTTTCTTGTCCCTCATCACCCCAGCACGAAGTACAAACCACGGTGGGTTTCAGAAGATGACTTTTAAGGCTTTATTTAACATGCCTGAAAGAATTTGAGGATGGTCAGTGTAAAATGCTTGTAAGAATTGTTTCCGAGATGTCAGCATCCCTTTGAATAGGTGAGTCTGATCTTCCCTAATTGCTGTGTAATCCCATCCTCCCGGCCCGGGAGGCACAGGAAAATAATCAGTTCCCAGCCTGGCTGTGACTCGGGATTTGGTGTCTTCATTCAAAGGGGATTCTGCAGGTAACTGAATAAAGATGACACTGTCCATGCGAGCTGCTCTCTTGGCAACCGCAATTCAAGCAGTAGAAAATATTCCCAGAAAAGGGTGGGCTGGGAAGAGAAGGAATTGCCTGAGCATACAGTGTTAGGCTCTCCCAGCAAAGACAGAAATGTGGAAGGTATTTGTTTCCTGCCATCCTCTCCTCCCTGTGGTGTTTGACCATCCCTAAATCAGTCTCAGAGGGTGTTGGCCCAGGCACCCCACAGCACGGGGCAGCGAGGGGGCTCAGGTGGGTGCCACAGCCTTGTTTCCTAGAAGGATTGTTCAGCACAGGCATCAGGAGCACCACGAGGATTTTCATCCTCCGGCGCTGTCAGCGTGTCCCTCCTCCTCAACTGTGCTTTTGGATCAGGTGTGGTGGGCAGGGAAGCCTCATCTCCCATGAAATCCCTTGCTTGGGTGACGGGGAATTCTCCATCTCCAGAGCCGGGTGGGAGCACGGGGCAGGTCTGCTCAGCCAAATGTGTGTGTCCCTGGGTTACTCCTGCTGCTGCTGCTGCTGCTGGAATAACCAGGTTATTCCTGCAACTCCCCCTGCCAAGGCGCTGCCCCTTCTGCAGGGATGCGATTCATTGCTGTGGAGAATGCTGCAGCCCCCCAGCCTGGCTCAGGGGCTCAGCCCAGCACCAAGCAGCAGGGCTGGGCAGCTTCTGGAAAGAGCTTTTTCTCCGTGCTGGTGTGCAGTGTCCGAAGGCAAAGGGAGGTTTTTCCCTCCCTGCTCACAGAGGGTGTGCAGGTGGAACTTCCCGACCTGTGACATGGACCGGGCCCTGTCGCTGGGGGATGGGATGGAGATGAGGGCTGTTTGTCCGAGGAATGGCTGGATTTGGACTCGTTTGAAGGGTTTTAACCCATGCTAATGAAGGGTTTTAGCCTCGTGGAAAATCCTGCAGTGTGTAAAGCCTTGGCTCAGGGGGTTGATCAAAGGAAGGGAAATCAGGAGGAACCGCAGGTCCTGGCAGGTCTAAGGGTGTCTGTGCAGGGCTTGTGTCACCTCAGGTCCTCATGTCAGGGCTCCCTGTCAGCCTGGACCAGAGTCCAGACAGTCACATAGCCCAGACTATGACCCCAGCATTTTGGGCTGAGCTCCCGTGGGGAGCAGCACATCCTCCCCTCCCCTGGAATGAAATGTGGGATCACAGCCCAGGAAAAACCTGGGCTGGGGATGGGAACGACAGCATTGTGCTGACACTTAGAAACACAGAAAGTGTGTTATGTGCTCCAGTCCCAGCCCCAGCCATCTGGCAGCCCAGCTCCTCACCCAGAACACGGAGTACAAGTGTCTCTCGCGGCTGTACCCACGGCTCCAGGCAGGACAGCCGGACATCGAGTGCCAAGTGCCACAGAAATGTCTTGGAACCGGGATTGGCACATGTCTTGGACACACGAGTCCTTTCCTGGCGCCTCAGCACAGGCAAACTGAGGGACTGCACTCAGCTGTAAGTAGCTTAGAGCTTCCTTCTGGAGAACACACCTAAATATGTCATCTCTTCCATGTGGAAAAGAGAGCTCAGCTCTGAGAAAAGGAGAATTCGAGGCATCCACGGGGTTTGCCAGGTCAGAGACCAAGTGCTGTGAAGCACTGCCCCATCCCTGCCCCTCAGCACATGGGGACACAGAGGAGAAGGGCACTGACAGCCGCGGCTAACAGCTGCAGGGATTTCTGCATCCATCACCCTCGGAGGAGCCGACCCTGACAGGGGCCCTGAGAAACAGCAGCAATGACCAACTGCACCCAGAGGCACCCCGGGACAGCCAGGTGACATTTCCTGCCCTGCTGCTGCCAGTGCCAAGGCACCAGTGCAGCTCCATGGGAAACTCCAGTCACCAGGGGAGGACAGAGGGGTCACAGCCAGCTGCACCTGTGGATGAAATATTGACACGAAATGCTCTAAGTGGGGCCCTGGGGGGTGGTAGTACATTGTCCTTGTAATGCACGAGACAATCTGCTCTGTCCCGGGGCTCTGCTTCGCCCCAGTGCCATTTCTGCAGAGGTACAGTGAAGGCAGACCCTGAACGATGGCCCCGCTCCGTTTCCCAGCAAGTTCCTGATAGAACAGCCACACTGAAACACCTGCCCACAGGGCAGTTTTGGCTGTGAGCTGTACTGAACACCTCCCAAAGGAACGCTGCAGAGCCCACCCTCTCCTGCTTGCACAGAGGCACCCAAGCCCTTAGGGACACCACCTGTGTGCCCGGGATGTACAGCAGCGCAGCACCTGCGCTACCTGGGCCAGGCCTGAGCCAGTCCCCTGCCAGCCCTGCCAGCTCCCTGCCCATCCTTCAGATGTGGCACCAGCCCCTGAAACTGCAGGGAAGCGAGCATTGCGCAGCAAGTGCTGTAGGAATGCTGGTTCAGCAGAGAAACACCAAACACAGCTGCTGCAAGGGGCAAGGCGTGCTTCCAAAAGCACCAATAGCTCCAGCTACGTAGGAAGGGAAAAGGTTAGAACCAGCTGCAGCCTGGGGAAAAGCACCAGATGCATTCCCATTCTATTTAAACCTGTGCTCTCAGACACTTTGTTTTTCCCAGCCTTGTGTTCTGAACCACTTTTGCTGCCCAAGCATCCAACTCTTTTCACCCATGGCTTTGCACCAGACCATCCAGCCCAGCTGCAGCATCATTTCCAGCAGAGTCTTGAGGCTCCAGAAATTTTAACAGCAGATCCAAACCGCCCAGATCCGCTTGAGAGCATTTCAGGCCAGGAGAGCTGGTGACCTGTGACAGTTTTGTCACCGCGCGCTGACAGAGCGAGGCCCCGTCCCTGCCAACTGCAGTGACACCTTTGCACCAGCCTGTTGTGTCCTCCTCCTCCCACGCAGGAGAAAATGAGAATCTCTGGGGCCAGCAATGGGAAATGCTGAGGTTTCACTGTGAAGGTTGAGGCAGAAGCTGAAGCCAGCATGTGCAGATCAGTTCTTTCACGACTGAAATTCCCCTTCGTGTTTAAACCAAGAAAAAGGCCTTGGATTTCTGTTTGTGAGCTGTCAGAAAAGGTCCTGCCTGGGAGCACCTGTCACAGACCCCATTCCACCATCCATCAGCCTTCTGGAAAAGGTCTGAGCCCTCCTGGTGGCTTTCTAACAAAGGAAGTCTCAAATCAGACATTTCCAGATTTTATGAGGATCGGGGACCGGGTAGAGGAAACCCTGATCAGCTCAGTGGGATGCACAGGAAACAAGTCCAGGGGGGGCAAATTGTCTGGAAGCAGGCAGAGATGGGAGAGAAAAACCTCATTTTATCTAACAGACATTTGGAAATAAAGCCTCTGGTGACCTTTCTTTGGTTTAGATTCTGCCTTTCTGCTTGTAAGAGATACGAGGAACTGGGGAGTTTTACATCTGTAGTAGAAGAGTGCTCTTCAT
Source organism: Acanthornis magna (assembly GCA_036785705.1). Taxonomy (NCBI): domain Eukaryota; kingdom Metazoa; phylum Chordata; class Aves; order Passeriformes; family Acanthizidae; genus Acanthornis; species Acanthornis magna. The sequence continues at coordinate 565,546 of JAWUZG010000104.1, read as the reverse complement.
ACAAACATTAATAAATATATCTCTTTCCATTTGAAAACAAGTTTTGCACCTCACCCTTAATAAATAAAGATGTTATTTCTTCTCTCTTTGGCTCTGGGTGCCCTGGCATCAGCAGGGAGACAGCAGAGATGCTCCTGCAAACTCCAAACCCCACTCCAGGCTCCATCCTGATGCCCTTTGTTCTGATTTTCTGTGCCTCACAAACAAAAGCATCCTATCACAGGCTTCCTTTGAGATCAGATATTGAAGAGTTCTGTTATGCTCCGAGGAAGCCATGTGCAGGAGGGACACGAGACAGAAAATGGACCATTTGTGGCCACAGAGGACTGAAAAAGCACGGAAAGGACAGGCAAAATCCAAAGTCCTGCAGACAGCAATAGTGCCTCTGAAATTCCTGCTCACTTCTGGATAAGCACAGCCCAGAGGAGCTTGGGCTGCTACAAGCAGTGAAGTTTTCCAGTATTTAGCAGCCCATTTACAGGAGAAGTACAAAGACCAACACCTTTAGCAACAGATGCTGATTCCTGCTCTTTCTCACTGAATAAATCCAACACCTGTTTTTCCAGGCAGAAGAGCCTGAACAAAACCACTTGTACCACTCTGGATGCTGAACTGCCGCCCAGCGCTCAGTCAGTTTGCAAAACCCTGCTTTTCGTGTTTCACAGCTGCTCCACTGACTCCGCTGGGCTCTGCATGTGATCAGCAGCTCAGGGAGGCCCCACAGAAATGTTTCTATCCTGCACCAAAGCTCAGAACTGCCCTTCCCCTGATGTGTAAGGTGTATTTTCAGCTCTGTCAAACAGATTCATGACAGGTTTGGTGCCAAGCCTGTGGCAAACACCAGAAAAAGAGCTCAGCCTTCGACTGGCCCAGGTGGCTTCAAGCCCTGTCCAACCTGGCCTTGAAGTTTTTGTACTGAGATTATCTTTGCTACACAAAGTCAGCAGCCCGTGGCAATTGTGTTCAAAAAGTACATATATTTAATAATGATACCAAATACAGTTTTTCCCCCTTGGAATTTCCACTCTGATATTTCAGCAGGTCCCTTCTGTGGTCACTGCAGTTGGACTTCACATAGCTACTGGCTACGCTGGATGCATGGTTATGTTCTAGCAGTGTAGTACTCATATATTCTCTATAAATACAGCAAAAGATTTAACATTTGTTTTCATCCTGATTCTTACACGTATTTCCTGTGCTTTCACAAAAAAAAGAAGAAAAAAAACCAAACCAAAAAACCCCCACCCCCCCCAAAAAAACCCCCACCCACAAAAACACAAAAACAAAACCAAAAAAACCCAAACCAAAAAATTCAAACAAACCAAACGTCTCTTTCCTGCCTCCCCCAACCTTTTATTGGGTTCCAAATAAACCTGAGTTTGTAATTCAAGTCAGCATCTGCCATCTGTTTGGGTATGTGAGTCTGATGGACACAAAGGGGGGGATTTCAGTGGTCCCTGACCTCAGTGATCTCCGACCTCAGTGATCCCTGTTTCCAGTAATTCCTGATTTCAGTGGTCCCTGATTTCAGTGATCCCTGATTTCAGGGGTCCCTGATCTCAGTGGTCCCTGATCTCAGTGATCCCTGATCTCAGTGATTCCTGATTTCAGTGATCCCTGATTTCAGTGGTCCCTGATTTCAGTGGTCCCTGATCTCAGTGATCCCTGATCTCAGTGATTCCTGATTTCAGTGGTCCCTGCCCACTGGCTCTTCAGCACAAACACGTTCTTAGCACGAAGGGAATGCAAATGCCCTGAATGAAAAACGAAGGAGCTAAAATGGCCCCCTGGGATGCACAGGTGCTCTCTACAAACAGAATGTAACGTTTCTCGATCTGAAAACGGATGAAATTATTTCAGGGCTGTCTTTCTCATCATATTGGGGTTCTCATGTGTATTATTTTACAGGTGGCACAACTCCCTCAGAGGGACCAGACAGCTACTCTGGGCATCACTCCACTGGTTCTGCCAGTACTGAGCAGTCCAGCTCTCTGTCAGTATTTGGATTCATGTCCATTTTTTCCTGCAGGTTTTGGGTGTCAGGCCCACGTTATGCTGCAAACCAGGAACACAGGCTCAGCTATGGCTCTGCTGGGGACCTTCTCCCCTCCTTCTGCTGCCCCTCCTGCCCCAGGCCCCCAATATCCTGCAAGGAAAACTTCTAAAACAGGGGAAACCTTCAGCATTTGCACAGACACTAACAGGGCAACACAATTGTAAAAGTATGGATGAAAGGAGGGCCTGGATTCCTACCAATGGGAAAATCCCATCTTCCAACGGCGAGAAGACAACACCTCTGCCTCCTGGGTTTTGAAATGACACGAAGTGGTGGGAGCAGTGCGAGCCGGGGCTGCCCACGTGGGAACCAGAGTGGAACGAGCTTTGCTGAGATGCTGTGAACACACAAACACGTACACAGGGGCGGCACAGACGAGAGAAAAGAGCAGTCTTTGTCTTTGGCTAAACCTTCTAATTTATAGGAAATGGTTTGAAGACAGAAACAGAACCAAAAAAATGCTGCCGACCTCGCCGATGTATCATTTACTTAGAAAAACAAGACTGGTATACAGAACATGGTGTCCTTTAAGAAAGTTAATCCTCACCGCTCATAGCAATACCCAATTTTTGGTAACCACTACATTACCAATCTTGGAGTATAAAATGGACTTGGTACAGGTTCATGGGTCCTTTATTAGTCTTTTAACTCACTGAAGTCCCAGAGAAGCCTTCAGGTGTGTCCAATGCTGAACAGGGGCTGATGCAGGCGTTGGCTGATGGCTTAAACACAGCCTGGTGCAATCTGCACTTCTGTTTGAAGCACCTGCTTGCAAAGCCCTCATAAGAAAGGAACTGGCCTTTAATGCAGTGAATTTCCACATGATGACGCTTGTTTTTAAATAATCATGTTTCTTGTGAGTGACATGATTAAACCATAGTTTCCTTTATGAGAAAATGATTGTGTGTTATTACCTACTTTACGTAATTAACAGCAAAATCTGCTTTGAATTCCAGTACTCCAGCTTTTACTGAATTAGACCACTCGTGTCTTTATTCGAGCTTCTACCACCTTCATCTTCTCTGCAGGGCTTGTCAGCTCGCTTTGGACAGAGTATCTGGGTTTTTTCCCCTCGCCTGCCCCAGGAACGATGCCTGCAGCAGCACCACGAGCTGTGTGGCACAGGCAGGTGGAGCAGGGACAGTCTCACCACAGATCCTGGCCCGGCATCCGTGGCACCACCGATTTCCCGGAGGAACCAAACCCTCAGCGCTCGCGGCTCTCCCAACCAACCTCGCTGTGAGAGCAGGGAAAATACAGATCCACGCAGCTCTTTCGGGATGTTCTACTGTACAGTCAGATGCCAAATGCGAATATTTCTTAATTGCACAAGCGGAGCCCTTTCCTTTCGGCTTTAATATGCAGGACAATGCCTTCCTCGCAAGCAAACCTCCGATTTCCTACGCTGCACCACCGCGGGGTATCACGCAGTGACAGCAACACGCCTGTGGCTTTCCCTTCTTGCTTAAAGGAGAAAAAGGTTAGATCCCAGAGAAGAGCAGTGCAAATCCCAGGACGTCAGACTAACACTGGCCGCTGACAGCCTCTGTGTTGAAGGAAATCTGTGTGGGGCTCATCTGCTGCAGCTGAGGCATCCTGGCCTCCAGGGGCTTCTCGCTCGCCGACTGCATGCTCTGGTTCCTCTTGCGCAGCATCTGTCCGATCCCCATCATGGGGAACCTGCCCCTGCTTTTCACACAGTTTGGGCTGCCCAGGGGGTTGCTGGGGACCAGCTGAGTTGGGGACACGGCGTCTTCCTTCGCCGGATACGCTTTTTCTTCGTACGTGAAAGAGACCTGGGTGGGGTGGACGGGGGACGTGCTCCCCGGGGGAAAGAGCGGGGACAGTGTCCTTTCACTTGAGCTTTTGTAGGGGAAATTCATTGGTGAGCCTAAAATTCTGTACTGGTGAGAGGGGGAAACCTGGTCTATTTGGTCCTCTCTGTCAACGGACTCGAAGGAGTGCACAATATTCAGGATGAGAGGCGAGTCCTTTGCCCGGCCCCCGATCCGGGACGGCTCCGGCTGGGGAGACTCCTGCCTCTTGAGGAGCCGGGGGGTCCTGGGGGGCGGCTGCTGGACCTCCAGGTATTCCAGGGAGCTGGAAGTCACACAGCCCGTCTTGGACGCCAGGGGCTCGTGGAAAGGGCTCACCCCACCGCCGCCGGAGTCTGCAAAGCAACGGGAGAAGGGAGCAGAGGAGCACCCTGCGGTTAGCTAGCAGCGCTGCCTTCCCGGCGGGCAGCATCCCACAGCACCTCAAACACGGCCCGAGGAACCTGAGAAGGCACCAGCTACAGCAAACACTCTGGGATATGCTCAGAACCCATTCCCTGACTCTCACTTAATCCCCACGCTGCTGTTTCCCGGGTAATTTACCTGCCCCTTTCCTCACAGGCAGGAAAAGTGCTTAAGCTAAGACAAGGACTTGAAAAGGAAAACCACAGATGTCTTCAGCTGTTTGCATTAATTATATCTCCCGAGGCCACGCCTGAGAAATCTCACATTTCTCCTTCCTTAGCACAGCTTTGTGTGACTCTCGCTGTGCCTGTATTCACTGACACACCTGGAGACACAGGAGAGCACAGCGAGTCAATCCCTGATGGCTCTCCTTGCATTTTGGAACAAAATCTGCTCTTGGTTTCACACATGTAAATATGGAGCAGCAGCACCGGACAGATCCAGGCTGCTACAGTTGGAACAGATCTGCTGCTTCGACTTCAGCGAGAACCTTCCTCCAACAAGGGCCGAAAATAAATGGAACAATCTTTACAGGACTTGGCCCAGTCAAACAAAGCAGCTCGTGGAGGAGATCTGCTCAGCTCCTACAGGATGCTGGCGCTGCCTCATGCCAAGCTAATCACAGGCAAGCACGTTGTGCTGCCGTGATGGAAAGCTGTCCCAGGAGCCTGATTGCCAGGTCCCACTAATTTAATTAACTGGTAGCTGTTCCATGAGTTCCCTCGGCCTTGAATCATCTAAAATAAAATCCAAAAATAATTTAGCTCTGCCAGCCCTCAGGTCACAGTCAGAAATTTCACAGGTATTTCTTGTGGAGGGATGGTCTTGTCAGGGGTTCAGACCTGAATGGACGAACAGGATGAAGTCTCACGCTTGTCTGGCAAAAGCAGAACAAGTTGAACCTGACCAGTTTCTTTCTAAAACTGGTCAGAATTATTTGAGCTTTTAAGATGTGTCAAAACAGAGTTTCCACAAGCAGAGAACTGCTTCAGCTGAGATCTGCTTGATTTTCAGGTTACACATCAAAAAAGCAGAGAGAAACATAAAGAGGGAAGAAATGAACTAGATTTTCTTCCCCCTGTGCCTTCCTCCTAAGAGGGACAACCAATCTGAGCAAAATGGGCATTTTACAATTTTTTTTTTTACATTTTTCACAGGAAGTATGTCCCATTCCTGACCAGCTCTCTGGACTCCTGCCACCTTGCAGCAGAGGTTCCTGTGCTGCCAGACAAACACTCTCTGGATGATTTTTCAGGCTGAGAGCAACAAACGGTAAATTATCAAAGTCACGAATGAGCATGAGAAATGAGAATGAGCATGAAAGCATCACAAGCCACCACTGTCAATAACCCCCTGCCACCACATAACGCAAACATTTTACATCTACACTGCTCTGCAGGGACCTCCCCTCACCCAGTTCCTTATTTAACCGCAGGCTCCATCACCTCCCCGCTCAGTGTCTCCCACCCAGGTGTGCACTGCCCACACCCACTTTCCCTGCTGACTCCTGTTTTTCTTCACTCCCTTCTCCCTCTCCTTCTGCCAGCAGCTTTCACCCGTCCCTGCCAGGCTGCCCTTTGTGATTAGCGCTCTGCTCTCCTCTGGCTGTCACATCTTTTCCTCTCCCTGCCCTGGCAATGCAAACCCAGGGTTTCTCCTCACAAACACACGGCACACACGACAGGAGAGGCTCAGGAACACACACCACACGGAGCCACAGCTGGCCTTTGTCCCACTGACCTTTCTCCGGACCCCCGGCCTTGGCGACTTTCCGGTCCTTCAGCAGAGCCTTGGTGTTCTGGATCTGTGAGATAAGACAGGAAGAAGGCTGTCTATATGAAACTGGACTTTTCTCAGTTTTCTTTGGGAGCTGACGGTGAAGAGTCTGCCCTTTCTTTTCTTGCTCTTTGAGTTTTTTGTCCTTTAGGTTGTAAAACAAACAAGAACAGTTTGGTTTACTCACGGGAAGTTTCAGTGACCCCCAGACCTACAAGGTGGATCAAGTACTATGTATTTAAAAGGAACTTATTCTGACTATTTAGAGTAACTAAATCCTCCATGTCTCATTTTCCTCTGATCAGTCTGCCATGATTTCATGGCTCCCATCTGCTCTAACATTCAGGCAGTGTGAAAGCTGGTTTTGGAAAATTAAAAGAAAAGGAAAGCTTTTCTCTTGGAACAAGCAGGTGAAGATTTGTGCTCCTCCATACCTGAAATACCCTACTTAAGCACCAAAAAAGGTCTTTGATTTCTCTTTATTCCACTCCCTCTGACATTTAAAAAGGTAAGCTGGAAAGTTTTAAAGAAGTTTAAAGCCTTTGAGTCATTTATCTTCTGTCCAGACAGGATCTGGAGGAAGGTGGCCCTTGCTTTTACAGCTTCTCTGCAAATGCACAAGACATGGAGGGGGAGAAAATTTACTTTGAAAACTCTCAAAGTAAGGAGCATAAAAACATGTGAGAGAGGAAAAGAAGGATGCAGAAGACAACTTGGGTTCTCCTGGGCCACAGAACAGCTCTGGAAGCAAGGACAGACACGGAAGAGGCAAAACTGAGGACTCACTCTGAGCATTCCCAGCTCAGATGGAGCCTGGCTCCCTGCACAGATGGTGTCTGAGCACTGCTGGGCTCACCGACCTTTCAGGAGTTACAGAGCTGGAAAGAAGGCCTTCAGTGGCTCATAAAGCAGTTTTTAGTTTTCATACAGCCATGGTTAGGCAGGTGACCTGCGAGAACAAGCAGCGGAGGTTTTGGCTAGGTGAGGAAGAGCCTGGCTGCTGAGCCTGTGTGCAAGCGCAGGATGTTCCAGAGCCACAGCATTTTCAGACAGTGGAGCCCGAGCCGAGCTGCAGCTCCTCACCTGCCAAGGCTCCTGCCTTTGCCCTCACCCTGCTGCTAGATTCTCCCAACCTCGGCAACACAGCCACTCACACAATTAAAGCACCCCTGGCAAAGGAAATCCACACATCCGCTGCTGGCAATTAATTACTTCACGCTGGATGAACACTGCAAATAGTCTTGGAAGTATTTTTAAAACTACTAACGTTGCTCCTTAATGACCATGGCTGTGAGAGGCTCAGGACCAAAGTCCTGAACTCCCAAGGTGCCACACACTGCTGTATTTTAAAAGGGGAGGAAGATTTCATTCAGGGGAGTCATAAAAGCTCCCTCTTCACTGCAGAGTGCACGGCCATGTCCTGCTGTCCCATACTGCAGGAGCTGTGCCGGTATGTTGTACTTGAATAGGTTGGGAATTACATCATGCTCTGCTATTTCCTGTCCTGACCTTGACCCTCAAAGCTACTCTGAGCCCCAGCCCCTCCTGAAGGCACCGCTGGAGTGAGGAGGGAGCAGTGCCATCGCCTGCAGGAGCCGGAGCTGACCATCCCTCCCCTGCTATTCCCATGGCAACCTGCAGCTCTGCTCGCCTGCCTAGGGACCAGCGATCCCAATTCCTGCTCTGGGAACGGCAGGGAGGGGTGAGGGGATTCCATCTCCAACTCACAAACCTTCCTGAGCTTAGCAAACCCCACCTGCTGAGCTGGGCACTGCCAGCGCTGAGCTCCCCCACAGGAAGGCATTTTAGGGGAGATGTCTGCCTTAGCTACAAACAGCAGCAGCATCCCAGGGTGTGCATTCACCCCTGTGAGCTGCTTCACCTGTCCTGGCACAGGAAAAGCAACGTAATCCCCTCGTGTAAGTACAGCTGGAGTGACAGAGAACATCACAGAATCAGAGAATGGGCTGGAAGGGAGCCTAAAGCCCATCTCCATGTCCTGCCACGGGCAGGGACACCTCCCCTGGCCCCATTCAACCTGCCCTGCACACTTCCACACTCAGCTGTGCCCATGCAGCAGGAGAACAGACTGTGCTGCTGTTATTATCATTATTACTATTATTGTTATTATCATTATTACTATTATTATTATTATTATTATTATTATTACTACTGCAGTGTCTGCAGAGTAAGGGCATCCTGGTAATTATTTCAAGAACGACATGACACCCCTCATCCTCTAAACAGCTTCCTTGGGAGCAGCTCTGAGTGCAGGAGAGGCTTTGGAAGGAGCCTCTATCCCTAAGCCTGCCTTTGTTAGAAGGACAGACCAACCCAAGGCCATACCCTGGCACTGCCGATAGTTGTCAGTTTTCCTTAGGGAAATAAAGCTTTCCAGGCAGGCCTTGCTCAGCCTCCCCTGCACAGGAGCAGAAGCTGTGCGCTGATCCCTGGAGAATGCAGAATCCCAGGGTGACAGCAGCTGTGTCACTGCACAGGGAGGTGACACAGAGCTGGTGCACAGAGCACCGAGATGCTGCAGCATTCCACTCCCAACCCCTGCCCCTGTGTCCAGGGAATGCTGTCCTGCAACAGCTTGACTAAGCTGTGAGAGCTTTGTGAAATACCATATTCATTGAGTCTACCCGCTGCCGATCCATTTCAAGCAAGATGGTTTTGATTTATTCAAGAAAAGAGTAAGTACTTTGCCCTGATATTTCCATCTGGCTTGCAGTTCAGCTTGTCTCGCAAGCAGCCTTTATCATAAACAAAACCAGCCACGACACAAATCTGCCCCGGCAATTAGATCATCAATCCAGTGCTGAGGAGCAGCTCTTGAAACAGGCAGACTCCTCAAGAATGCTGCTCTTTGTGTTGGCAGGGAAGACTTGCACAGCTCATATTACTCCTGTAATTTCAGTGCTTGGCAAAGAATCAGCCAGGGAAGAAAAATCCAGCCACGATTTAATACAAAATACCTTCTCTGCTTGCGGGCAAAAAGGCTGGAGACCAACAGAGCAGAAGGTTGAATCTTTTGTCTGCCCAAGGGAATTCCCTCACGATGCAGTGGGCTGATCCTGCATCACTCCTGCTGAGCAGCAGCGAGGATTGACTTTGAGGAGGGCTGTGCTAACACAGTTTCACTGCTCCTGGCAGCCAAGCCAGGGTTGGCCCAGGACACCAGCACGGTCGCCCTGGCTGTCACTCAGCTCTCTGCCCTACACCACCAAGGTCCCGAGGCTCAGAGCCTCAAGAACACTCAGTTTTCATCGTTTTGGAACACCTGCAACTTGCACCCCAGAATGAAGCTATGGAGCCCCCTGAGTTTGCATCACTTTGCTAAACAGAGATTTAAAAACTTCTAATTTCTTTAAAAACCCTGAAAGTTACCTTTGTATTTCCTCTCTAGGGGGTTGCCATTTGTTTCTTTGAAAAGAAATAAAGGGAGTACCTTCTCCTGCACAGGCAAGACCACAGGTATTTTTTCTTTCTCTATATGTCCACAAACCCATCACCTTAATCACAATCATCAAGGACGCTCAAATGCAATCTGTTCTCAAAGCACTTCAACAAGCTTTGGCGAGCTTTACCTCATAGGACTCTTTATTTGCCTTGTATTTTTCTATCTGGTAGAGCTGGTTCTTGTGGCAAATACCATCCTGGCCTTCAGCCTTCTGCAGAGAGAAAAGCACAGAAAAGAAATATCATTGGTGGCATCATCATTAGTGAAAAGAACTGAAGAAAGAAAAAAACTAAGAAGCTGTTGTCAAATTGGAAGGGCCAAGCATACTCGGGCCAGGGAGATTAGATCTGGTAAAACTTTGAGCTGAGTTTTCACTTAAAAGCTAAATAAGTTTAAGAGCTTTTAAGCTGCTTCTTGACGTCCTGGCTCAATAAATTGTGTTGTTGTTATTCCAAACAACAGAACTATCTCAGCATAAGGACACAGCACATCACAACACACACCAAAGGCTCTGCATGGCAGCAGTTTGCTTTCTGTAGGAAAACTGCCCTCATCCCAATTCCAACGTCCTCGTGAGGGGAAGAGGAGCAACAGGCACTGAGCTCTGTGGTGACCAGGGACAGGGAATGGCTGGAGCTGTGCCAGGGGAGGGTTGGGTTGGATATCAGGGAAAGGTTTCCTGGTGCTGGGCAGTGCCCAGGCTCCCCAGGGAATGGTCATGGCCCCACAGAGCTGCAGTTTGGACAATGTTCCCAGGGACAGGGTGGCACTGCTGGGGTGTCTGCAGGGCCAGGAGTTGGACTGGATAATCCTTGGGATATTCCATGAACCTGTGAGATAAATGCCAGCAATCCAGGACACTTTTAGCCCTTTTTCCCCTCCTCCCCCGGCAGCAGCAGCAGGCAGTGCTCACCCTGAGGCTGGCCAGGTAGCGCTCCAGCTTCTTGTTGAGCAGGAAGTAGATGGCCAGCGTGTGGCTGGCCCTGTTGGAGAGCACGGTGTTGATGACAT